>JAREIS010000102.1:2260000-2587162 GCA_030060385.1 Muscicapa striata striata
TGCTCTCAATCTCCAATCAGTTGATCTTTGACTGTGTATATGTGCAGAAACATCCACTGGGAAAGGATGTGAAGAACTATGAGGAAATGCAATGGATTTAGAACTGTAATGGGCTATTTCCATTTAGAGGGCATAGAGTAGCATAAGCTGGAACTCCATTACACATACAGGAAAGGAAACCTACCTTCCCAGAGGAAACCTGGCTAACTTACCGTTAACATGCCATAGCATCTGGAACCCACTTCTAGCATTCAGTCCATCAGAGTAAAACTCCACATGAAGGCTGGTCCCTGAAGTGCTCCCTGCCAGTGGAAGGGATTGTCCACAAAAAGTGCCTATCACGTTGGCTTGTGCATCAGGCCCATCATAGAGCTGAAAAGAAATAAAAAAATATGCCAGTGAGTAAAAAGAAGCTGCCCATTTAAGCAGCTCCCCAATGTTTTGTGCAGGATTTAAAAAATTTAAAAATAAAATAAATTAAAAAAATTAAAAACAATATGAGCCTGGGGAGTGTTGAAAGATTTGGGTAAAATTGTAAGTAAATACAATGCCAATATGTCTTTAAACCTGGCTTCACACTGTGTGCAGTAGGAAGGGTTTGCTGTTTCTGTTTTGGTGTGTATTGGGGGTTGCTGGGGAAGAAGGTAAAGGGCAAATAGCAATGAACTGAAATAGAAAGAAAAAGAGGACATAATGGGTCTGATATGCCCATGGACCTAACATGCTGAGTGCCTCCAAACCCCTTGGTGACAACCCTGTTTACATCTGTGTCTGTTTAAGACTGCACTCAGGTGAGACGAGAAATGCCTGGGCTTCTGATGGAGAAAATCAAGCAGTCAGCATCACAACAGCCTCCCAGAGTAGTGAGGACAAAAATGAAAACCAGAAGTAAAGTAAATCATCAAAAAGACAAGGAGATTTCATATGTGTTTATTTATGGTTTCATAATCTCATGCTAAAGTCTTGCTTTGGAGGAAAACTGTACTGAGCCATGCTTCTGAAATTTGGTTTCCTTGCCATACTCTGTGTGATGGTATTTTGACAATCAGTGTGGTCAGGTATAGTCAGCCTAAAAATCTTTCTGTTCTCCAAATACAGATGGGGAATTCTCCATCCCACCCTTAAAAGGTTGCCACTCTTAAAAAAATCCACAATCAACCAAACAATCAAAACAACAAAATGCTAGGGAAATATTTCTGTATATAAATGTTTAAATTATGTCTGAAGGCAGTCATATACTTTCACTCAATGAAAATACTATATATATATATATATATATATATATATATATATATATATATATATATATATATATATATTATATATAAAATAATACTTACATATTTTGACAGGGTGATAGTAGATGTTCAGAGCTTTTTAACTTCTTTACATTTGTTGTCTCAAGACAGGTTAAAATGGTCTTTCAAATTCTAGTTTGCAAGTTTTTTCAAATCCAACAAATCACACTGAACATACCTCTGTGTTCTCACCAAATACCCCATACCCCAGTGTGATTTTTCAGGCGTGAGGAATGTAATCTTTGCAAAACTAGTAAAAATGAAACATTTTAGCTAATCTAGCTTTGATTTACAATATCAGATTGCTGGTTATTTTCAAGTTAGGATTTGCTTTATTATTTCTACCTTGGTTACCATGATTCTTAAAGTTTAGGAAATCAGCAGCCCTTGTCCTTTATTATCACATTGTGACAGTTCACCTGATCTTCTGTCTCACAAAGCACATCTTCCTAATACAACCCAGCAAATTACTGGCACACAAACCATGTCTGAACAGTCTCATTGTGCATCTTTGGCATGCTTCCTTTCAGAATTTCAACAAAAACTTTTCTCTCTTCTGAAGCCATTACTGTAAAGTTGTCTCCAAGCAAAGAATAAAATCTGTGATCTCTAGAAAAACAGCGAAGGTTTATCTTTGCTCTTCATTCAAATCTCTTTTCCAAATATCTTTGATTCCACTAAGAATTCTGCTGTGTTCAGTACTGTATAAGTCATACTATGGAAATAGGACATTTCAACAAATATCGATTGACTATGCAAGTTACTAATTTTCGTGTCTATTTTCTGGCAGACCCACATATGAGAATAAGTAATTTTTTAAATTAAAAAAAAAAATTGAGTTAGTTCTGCCAGAAGTTAGGAGCAAATTGCAGGAATAATTCTATGGTAATATTCCATGGCCTATTTCACAACTGGTGACCATTAGTCTAATATGATGAAAAGCTCAGAGCAAGCTAAGTGTATTGCAAATTGAGAACTATCATTGTATTTGGTATGGTTTCTCTTGGTGAAATCAGAAAAGATTGAAAGTTTCTAATTGCAGACATATTGCTGGTACTGAGCAGATGTGTTTGAAAATAAATATGAAATTGTCCTAAGGGTTAGATGGCAGTATGTTGAATATCAATCTGTATTCTTTTGACATGTAAAATTTGAAGGACCACCTGATAGACAGATGAGCTGTCCCATGCCCAGCATTACAGTTATGATCTTCTGCCAAGCCAGGGTAAGAGCTTTATGCATTCTTTCAAGGCATAAATTCATCAAAATGAAATCAAGTCAGATCAAATTAAATTTTTTATAGTACTTTCTTTGACAAATTCATGGTGTATACTACTTGTATTTCTATGGCTTCAAGCCATGAAATCTTACACCAGAAAAATATGAATGGTGAAGAATGAATCAATGTGGAGATGGCTCTGAATAGTAGCTAAAACTATGTCAAGATACATTTTCAGAATGTACTGTTGGCTCTAGTGCTTACAAATGAAAACCCATTCTACAGAACTACAGACTAAATCATACCCAGAAACTTTCAAATCAAAACAAAAGCTTCATGCGTCTCCTGCAATGTGATTCATCAAGGGAGCATTATTTTTATCTGAGACAGAGATTGCCACTTGTATGTCATTTCCTCTGAAAGCAGCCCATCAGTTTTTGCAGACACAAAGCCTGGTTTCTATGGCAATCCCTTCGAGCCGTGCTGCCCCGTGGGTCCGAGCTCAGAGCAGCCTTTCGCAGGGAATCTGAGTGCCTGGCCAGCTGTAACTCATTGAGAGAGGCACAACCACGACTGCTAGAATTACAGCTGGGGTTTTTGAGCTGTCTTTCATTTCTAAATGAAGGGAACAGCTGTGTGTATTCACAGGGCATTTTGAACTTCTCAAACCACCTTTTGCTCTCACACAAACACAGACAAGTGAAACTGAAGCTGAACACAGCTCTCATGAGCCATAATTTCTATCCTGATCTCTGAGATAATGTTTCTTGTGTCAGGTCCTGCTTTGTCAGCTGTGTCATCTTAAACTGCTGCAAATCGAGGGAAGGTTCTTCTGCAGTCTGTATGGGGCAAGATACTCCTTATGATTGTGCAAGACAACAGGATTTGGGGGTGGGGTGTTAGCCACTCCTGCACCATACTGACTCCAGGAACTGGTGATTTGACTCCCTTCCAGCTCCCCATGGGGAAGAAAATGCTTGTTCCCCTTCTGTGTATGTATTGGTTTTGTAGTATATTTATTTGTTCAGACCTTTTAGCCTCTACCAGAAAATCCGAGTACTTCATAATGACTTTGGCAGACAATTCAACCAGCAAAACACACAAACACCTGCAACACACGTTCAGATCCTTAGCCTCTCCTTTTGAGCTTAAGCAATTGCCCAGGAGCAAACAGAACGCTCCATTTCATCAGCCTGCACTCTGGCACTGGGTCCAGCTGGGGATGTGCTATGTTAGAATGAATTATTAGGCACGGCTCAATAACTGTTAGAAAAAACTCCTTACCAGGCTGCTTAGGAGCAAGTGTATAGGTTGAAGGTAAAAGGGGGGGGTACCAGCTCTCTAAGGCATTAATCCAGCTGTGTACTGCCCCACAGCGAAGTGGCAGCTAAAAACCATCTGCTGTACATTAGAATGGGGTTGGGAAAGCAGGACTAGCAAAGCAACATGAAGGGTTTGGCTTGGGTAGCTCTCCTGAGGGGACATCATGGTCACCAGTATTGCATTTTGGCTTTTCTGACTCTCCAGCCTGGAAATATGTCACTAACACCAATAATGATGCCCTGGAGGCCACAGCTGTTCACTTCTCTTTGGAGGAGCAAAGCAAAAGGGCATGACCTGTGTCACAGAAAAGCTCATTACCAGAACTGGAGCAGGGGTTCAAGGACTGAGATGACTGGAAAATGAGGCTTTCTCTACTTGGAAGAAATAAAGATCTATGAAAAATGGAGAAAATAAACTTGGAATGTGTTCCATTTGGACATACTTGAGGTAGGGACAATTTTCTAGCTGAGTGCCTTGTCAAGCTTATTCTGTCTTGCAAAAGTGAGCCTTTAAGACTGATAGTGACTCCATCTGTTCCGTTTTCCTGTCAGAAAACTAGGGGGTAGGGAGATGGGGGGTAGGGGAATGGGATGGATTGTTAGGCCAAAATATCCGTTTTCTCCTGGAGAATGCTATTTCTATGAAAAGGCATGGGGTTTTTTTCCATCAGGAAAAAAACATTGCAGAAGAAAAGCCCATGCCTAATCAGCTCTGAAAAAAAAAGCTCCCTATATACACTAGTTAGTCATAACACATAATCTTGACCAAGAGGTGATGGTATTCAAAAACATACTCTCAGTTTTATATGAGTGGAAAATCTGTCCTATGAATACTGACAGTTCTCTTTTATTGTACTGTAAATAATACTGTCATCAGATGTAATGAATTCATCATAATAGTGAGCAATTATATTAATAGTTGTCTCCAACTGAGTCTTGAAACAAACTATGTGCTGTCAGAAAACCTTTATACAGGGACCAGCAGCAACAGTCCTGGGCTGTATTTGCAGAAATAGGAAAGGAGGCGTTGCCTTGGATCAGACCAAGAGCCAGGAGTGTCCCACCCATGGTCAGAGCCTCTAGGACAGTCTGACACATGCAAGTATCCCTTTCCTCTTACAAGTGGGAAAGCTGATATGGGATTGTTCAGATCTAAACACCAGAGGCGGTGATTACAGGTTTCTGAATAGCTCTTCCTGAAAGGAAATGAAAGGAAATGAAAGGAAAATAAATTTTGGAAAGGAACTTTTGATAGCATTGCCACAAATATATTACCAGAAAATAAAAAGAAGCAAAACCTAGACAGTATAATCTTCATCCAAGTAACAGAATGCGCTCTAAAGAGAGATCACCATTCTTGTTAAAACAAGAATTAAGACAAACAAAAATCATTAATTTCCAAACAACACATTTCCTTCCAGAAAGAATAGAGTGCAAACTTAAGAATCTGCAGGTCTGTCAGCCAGAGGAAAACCCAAACAAATTAAAGCTCCAGGATGTGGCCCAATGTGCCAGCTGAGCACTGCAATGACATTGTTTCACAGAAACAAAGGCAGCTTCAGACTTTGAGTGACTGCCTGCATGGAGCCTTGACACTTCTGCACAAAGAGAGAACAAAATAAGGTTATGTTTGTGCTTGGATGATGAGAAGAGTTTGCAATTGCCACTAGAAAAAGGCCCTCCTTAGGAACTCATTCTAATTAATATTTTAATATGATTATTTAAATATGTTTATACCATAGATGACTATGATAAAAGCCCTTGCTCTGACCACCATAGGCATGTTTCTTGTCTCCACACAATGACACACTTTCACTAATGAACCATTTTATTCCATAGTACTGTGGAATTTGACATCAGGCATCACTTAGACATGTAGGCATATTAATCTTGCTGGGATTTATCTAACATATGGAAATAAATAAATGTCTAGGTTTTTAATAGTAAGACTTATATCTGAGTCCATGTTTTGTCTTATAACCTGAGTCTGAAAAAATCAGAGCCCTTTGAAAATTTTGAGCAATGTTGAATGATGTCCATTACACTGGAGTGATTTTTTTTTACAAATGGTTTTTCACCTCTTGATTAGCACTTACTTCCTTCTCAAAGAAAACAAAGATTTTTTAACTACAGTCATATCTGCTCATTCCTGCCTTTCTAGGGAAGGCTTATTTATTCAAATTATATGAAACCAACATTTTTTGTTAGAGATGAATGGATTATAAGAATATAAGAAATGCGGGGTGTATCTTTGGATTAAATTTTAAAATTGTTTTAGATACAGGAGTAGGAATTAATTGCTGAAGAAAGGAATGCCTAGGAAACATCCATGTAGTTTGTACATCCCAAGATCTGCACTCAAAACCTTATTTGTTCAGCGTGCCATTCTAAATCTCCAAAGCTCTGTCGGGAAGGCACGTCCTCCCAGTCTGAATCCTGTGCTGGACAGAATCCAGATGGATGCTGTGAATCCAGGGTCTCTGCAGCTTTTGCTGACCAAGGCACTGCCTGGGGATCCACGCCTTTGTGGCAGTGGGATCACATTCCTCGTGATGTGGCTGTTACTATTTTGGTAGAGTGACTGCTGTCCTCAAAGCAGAAATTGAGATGTTCCTCTGCAGTGAGAATCCACTCATGGTGGAGGGAACAGCACTGCTTTTGAGCTTGGGACATTAATATTTCCAAAGCTGTTCTTCAGCAGAAATCTGTGTGAAAAGCTCCTTACAAAGGGAGGGGCTGTGCCTAAGGGGATGGATGAGTGTGCCTGCTCTGAAAAGTCCAGGATGGTCTGAGCAGTTTGCAGCGCTGCTGACTTGTGCCCAGGGCTGTGCTTCTCCTCCTGTGCCAGCCCAGATGAACTGAGCTGTAAAGGAAGGAGCATCACACTGACACCATAAAGGGCCAGAGAGGGCAGGAAGGGCTCTGGGAATTCCCCCTTATTTGAGAAAATTTGCATCATGTATATTTATGGGCACTGTGGAGAGTTGAAGCTTGGTCTCAGCAAACAGAGACAGAAGAAAAGGGAAATATTCCTGCCTCTTAGGTTTTCAGGCTTGCTTATGGGAACAATGCAGGGGGTCCACATGACCTTCCTCAAAAGTCATTTTTCTGAGCTGTCTGGGGTCTTCCCTTTGATCAGGACAAGCTTTGACTGATTTAAATGGAGCTTCTCCAGCTCAAATGTAGCTTTTATATTGCAAGGCCTGTGCTGAGTGTGATAAGCAGACAGTCTCACAGATAATGGCCAGACTTCCCAGCAAAATCTAGAATACAGAAGAACAAAGGAAACAAGAAGCCAACTGCAGATGAGTCTCAAATATTCTTTCTCCAACAAGGGCCGTGCACACTACCATCATGTGGTGGTATTTCACAGTCATTTCTTTGTACCATGCTTTTTTTCTGAAGGAACAGGCTAAGTCACATTGCTATGAGCTGGCAGGGTGTGGAAAATGCCAAGTCCATGAAGGTCTGACTCATTTTGTGAGTCCAAAAGAGGAATCTGTGCTGGCTTCACTTGTGCTTCTTGTCATCTGAGGTTTCTGTAGGCAACCCTGCCATCACTACAAATTTAGCTGTTGTGAGGGCTCGGGGGTTTTGCGTGCGTTTGTAATTTTGCTTCTACATAACCTTTCAAACAGCAAAACCAAAGTGTACTTTGATTCTGGCAATGTAGGCAATTAGAAAAACAAAAAATTGGAGCCCTGAGCTGGTCTTGTTTAGGGTAAACAGCTTTTTGGCCTGACACTCTCCTTTTAAATACCCAGATCTCTCATTGAAAATCAGTGCATGGGCTAAGGATTTCATTGTGTACCAATGGTGAAGCCTGGCACAGAAACCTGAGGAGAATTGTAACTTTTATCCTTACAGTCTTACACTAAAGGATCCCTTGTGGAGGCCCATAACTGCCTAAAGGAATTCAGGGATGTGCTGTTGTGCTGCCAGCTTGCATGATAATATCTTAATGGATAGCACTGCAGCCTGGCCAGCAGGCTGGGATTTGATGTCTGGGTGCAGGACCTGGGTGGGTATATTTCATACATCATCTGCTTCTCCAGGGAGAGGTACTACCAGAGACATTCTGTAAACCAATGCACAGCCATAAGAAAAGACATTCCCTGTTCTGGAAGAATTTCTGCAGCACTTTAGAAAGACACACTCATAAATAAAATGTAATAATGGTAATCTCCTAATATAGTTTAAGCATGTTTGCTAATCACAAGAGGGAGCAAAACTAGAAATAGGGTAAGATATTTTCATGTCAAACTAATAAAAAAAGAGGATGACCAGATGAGTGTGAGTGACAATTATCTAATGCAGTATTCCCAGATGGAGAAAAAGGATATTATGGCACATCCCTGGAATGCTACTGTGGTTTAAAAAAGGCGGGGGGAAGACATATCCTGCTACCAACAGAAAGAAATGAAACAGTTCTCAGGAGCAGATGCCATATTAATTACTGTATTCATTTGATAATATTCCTCATAAAATCGTGCAATGATATTTTAACCACTTTGAGCCTAGTTGCTGAAAGAGTCTGGGCTGCTTAAGCACACTGACAGGAAGCAAGCAAGGCAGAGCTCTGGTCCACAGTGGAACTCTGTCCTGGTCTGCAGTAGAAGAAAGGCATTTGTTCTTATCAGGCAGTTGTTTGCCCTCAGATGATGTTCTTTTGCATTAACCCAATGATAATTCCAACATTGACCATAGATGCACACACCAAAGGAGTGAAACTTGGACAGAGGGCTCTGAATCTTGTCTTGCTGCCTCAGTTTTGCTATCTGCTTATCAGGCTGCTGGCATCTTGCAAAAGGCTGTGCAAGGTCTGCCCTTGTCCTGGTTCTGGCCAGGACAGGGTTAACTTCTTGCAGTAGGTGGGAGGGGGAATGACCAGGACAAAGAGGCTGTTCTGTACCACCTCACTTCATTGCCAGTGGACAGGGCCAGGAAGAAGGGCCTCATTCTGGCCCTAGAAAACCTGGCAGAGGGAGCTGTCAGGTATTGTCTATTACAGTTTGGGGTCTTTTTTGCCTGTGTGAATAATTTCTTTTCTTATACCTCTGTTATTAGTATTGTTGCTGTATTGATACTGTTAATTTTCTTATCTCAACCCTTGACCTTTGCCTTTTGTGCCTCCAGCTGGAGGGGGAAAGGGGAGCAGTTCATGGCTTTAGTGGGAGTACTAAACTGGAGAATATCATTCCTAAGCCATGAAATCCCTACAATTAATAAAAGCAGATACTAAACAGACTGGACATCAAGGGACAGTAACACTTTCTGAGCAAGAAGAACATAGAGGGACATTGTCACTGAAAGACAGAATGATCAGTGATTTTCAAATAATATTTTTCTTGTATAAGGAAGGAGTCCTGAAGGCAGGACTCTGATCTTCAGGGCAAAAAGAAAAACATGACATTCTCCCTACTTTGCCTCCCCAGAGATTATGTTCTGCCATACCAAATAAGAAGGTAATTAATCACCTTAAGGGGGGGTGTTAAAGCTGCTTGTTCAGCTTTATATGCTTGTTCAGCTAATAATCTGATGAATATAGAGGAAAGAATGATATTTCTATGTCATGGCCTGCAATATCTCACTAGTCACAGCCCCATGACTTCTCTAGAAAGACTGATGTCAGGTTATTTAGCCAAGGCACAGCAAGCAATATAAGTTAAAGACCATCCAATCAGACAATCTAATTTCAGTTAGTGTAGCATCACCAGTAAAGTCTGCTATTTGATATACCTTGTATCTTATAATTGTCACTTCTGTACATGTCTTTATCAGAAGCAATTCATCTCATATTCTTGCAACTTCACTGCAAAACTCCCTCCAAAATGTCACACATCCTATGAGCATTACTAGCAATGAGCCAACATCCTCTGACAGGACATGAAACACTGCACAGTGCTCATTTGCTGGGAAAGTGCTCATATGAGATTCATGCTAGAGACTGGCCTAATATAAAAACTACAGTTTTGCTTCCCTCCCACATTGCCCCTTCTCAGTTTCTGGCACCTACACACAGAGGCAGAGAATTGCCACAAAGCCAGAAGAGCAGAGTTTTTTCCTTCCAACTTGACATAGGTATAAACAGTTGTGTATGCTAAAGTGGTGGAGATGCAGGTCCTGCCCAGACCAGACTAAGCTGGAGTCACCCAGTGCTCCCTGCAGAGGAGAATGCAGCTCACCATGAGTAACACCTGCCAGCTGGTGGAATGGTGGCCTAGCTGACAAGAAGCATCCCATGATCAAAAGAGAAAAGGAAATAGGTAACACAATACACAGCTGACTTCTCATTGTACAGATGTGACTGAATTTCAGTCTGGAAGAACTGTACTGTACTTACTCATGCTCACTGGACATCTGACTATATTTTTCCTGCCCTTAATGTGAAACAGTTATTTGCTCTATGGCATGATAATGTCTTTGGTAACTGAAAATCACTAGGAATACCCATGTGTAGAAATTTTTGGTTTTGACATTACACATATAACTTCTGACTCACATGTGGACCAAGCCAGGGAGCAAATAGCTAATTAACTGTGTATATCATGAATTAGTCATGAAGCAAAATGCTCTTTTTATGTGGGTTTGGGTCAGAGTGGAAGAACAGGCCCTTTTCCAGTATGAAGACTGGGACCAAAACCATTGTGTCCAGCAGACAAGGTCCAGCAAAACTCAGGAAAACAGCTTGCTCAGCCTAGCTGTTCCCACCCCACCAAGCACCATGATTTTCCCCTTCAGAATTCAGAAAGATTTTAAAAAATTATAGCTTTAGTTTGAGACTATAAAAAAATGTCCACATGTCCATAAATCTGTTTCTCACAGCAACTTTAAAAAACGGCTTTATTACTTCTGGGGTTTTTTTGCAACTGACATATTTTGACTGTAGTTTGCTAAGACAGGTCATGTCTCTGCCATAACACCTCTGCAACATTTAGTCTTATCCTTTTGCATCATATACCACTTTTCCTTACTCCTTCTGTCACTTCAACTATGATCATCACCTAATCCATCCTAACAGCTAACTCCTGTCCTTCCTCTCCCCAGCCTCCCAGCAGGCAGGAGGAAATATTGTCATCCAGCCTGCCATCTGCTAGCTGCCATGGAGCAGCACACTGCTACTGTCAGAGCTGCCACAGAGCTAAGAACACAGAGAGAGTGTTGCTGTCTGCTGTAAGGGCCTGAGGCGGGACAGCTGCTGCCACAAACCCAAACTAAAATGGGGGAAGGGACACCTAAAAGCTCCAGGGATAAGAGCACTTGATCAGCACCAGTGGCCACTCTGGTTCATGAGTGTAGCTACATGGAAAGTGTCTGAGCAGCAGCCTCACATTTCCTTCCAGACAATGGTGAGGGACTTTGGCATATGGTCCCTGCATCACCTACTCAGACTACAGTGAACAGGTTTATGTCTCTATTATACTCATCAAGAGCATCAGATCTTCCCCTTCTTAGACCTCACTACAATACAGGAATCCCAAAACTGACATGTAGCGGAAAATTTAATTTATTTTAGCATGAATGGGAATGAGGTTTCTTTTAATTATCCTTTTTTTCCTATTTGCAAAGTGTCAGACTGCACATGGATTTCAAACAGAAAAGTCCCAAATATCTACAGTCTGCTTAGAAAGTGAACTGCACATTTGTTCCAGATGATTCCCCCTTTCCCCTACACCACAGCACATTCCCAGCCTTGCCAATATGTTCCCCTTTCGCAAGAGGCAGGGTGGGAGCAAACACTATTCAATTCCCTGGCTGCTTCAACCTTGCTCTCTTTTTACACTATGGCACATATTTGTGCAGCATGCAACAACCAAATGAGAACATCTTTTCCAAGTGGTATTTCTTAATGGCATTTGGAGAAAGATTTGTTAATAATGTTACATGCATTGCAAATAAAAGCCTCCTAGCACACTTCCATGACTTTATTTGCCCTGTTTTTTTATTTTTAATACCTCTTTCAGTCTCTATTTTCTTTGATTGAAAGCACTGAAAAATGGTTAAGCAAGGAGTGCTCCTGTCTCCTCACTCTCTCCAGTATGTTTTATTTCTGTTCTTTTAAGTGCTTTGGATCAGGTCCTTGCCCCTGGCACTATTCCCCCACCCTTGACTTATGCCTAGAATAGTGTCTTCTGGCAAGTTCCTTGCTCCTCACAGGCTTGCTACTGTGTGCAGGGCTCCTGCTTTCCATGGGTCAAGGCCTTAGGCATCTTGAGACTAGCACTGGCCTCTCCACTTGGCTCCAATGTTTCTTTTTCAGCCTCCTCACAAAAACAAACCAGGGCTTAATAGTTAGTTCTCAATACAGTGCTCCCTTGTTTGTTTTCTTCATGTCTATTCTTTCTTTCCATTCCTGGCCACAGAGAGAAGAAAGCTGGAAGAGAATCACTTTTGCCAATTTACTACCAATGTAGAGCAGTGAAAGCTGCCATAGTAACGAGGTAGAGGGAGTGAGGGAGGACCTCTAGAAGGAACAGATTAGGCCACCAACCAGTCTGTGGCTGAACCTTCTGCAGTACTCAGGTGTAAATATCCCCAGAAATACCCATACTATTCCATAGTCCTATCCCTGGCTGTAAGTAGTCTTCTCTAAGGTTTCTCTAAATGTCAGTTCCTCTTGTGCAAAAGCTAAGTAGAGCACAGGGGCTACATGCTGGCATCCTGTACAAGGGTGAGATCTGAAGGATTAATTAGTCCAGCAGAACAGCAAAACTGTAGGCAGGAGATTATAATCCACATGACTACCCTTCACATCCTACAGTACTAAGTACAGAATTGAGGGAAATTAACATTTCAGTTTTCTTAGAAAATTTTGAGAAAACCTTTTTTGTCCTTGAAATTTTTTTTGAGGAAATTAAAATAAAGGGTACTTGGCTTTAGATTGACTTTACAGTTTTACTTGCCTAAAAATGTCACATTTTGTTTGTGGGTGCATTAATTTCATTTTAGTCCCTTTAATGATGCAGATGAATTATAGAAAGTATAAACAGGAGACACAGCAACCCTCCCTTCAAAAATTTAGACATTTATCAAAGTTTCTGAACATTCCTTACTCCTTCTCATTTAAAAACAAGAGGAAAATAATTGGGCTCACTGCTTTTTTGCAATCCATTTACTAATCTCAGGATTTCCCCTTCCTTGCATGAAGCTGGAATCACAACATCTCACTTTGCCCAAAAAAGCCAGTGCATCTAATCTAAAGGGGAAGTTAGACTGTACCAAACCCAAGCACCTGAGAGTGATTCACCCTCTCAGAGGCACACACCTGCCTTAAGGTAGCAACGCTCCACTCCCTACTGATCACTGAGGAAACATGGCTAAAATAGTTTGGATTTAACACTTGAGCTTTAATGGCAACATTTAGATAAGATAAATTTCCCCTTGTTCTTCTGCAATCTTACTATTTTTCTTTACTGTTAAAGACCTGATTTTTCTTGTTTCTAGAATGTGGGCACATACCTTCAAGAAGTCACGATCACAGTCAGATCCACCTTCTAAATCAAAGGCTGTGAAGCTATAGTTGAGAGTGTTCCCCTTGGTAGTTTGGATAGTCCACTTGCAGTGCTCATTTAATGGGTAATTATTTGGATAATTTAAACTTTCCAATATGCCATGGCTACGATTAACAGTCAGCACATCATGGCAAACTGAAAAAAAAGCGGCAATAGGTTATTTTTGTACAGTGTTATTCATCCAGTATCTCAAAAATTACTAACTGAAGTTACTGATAGCATTACAAGGTGAGAAATATTTTTATTCAGATTAGAGAAGACATGCAGAAAGAGAATGGTGATCTGTTGAAGAACATACTTGATATGTTTCAACCAAAATTCTGACTATTCAAACTTGAATCTTTCAGCATTATTCTGACCTCCTTTAGAAATATACCCTGTCATTTGAAACAATTTGGGGAGGCGCTCAACAAATATTAACTAATAGATAAAAGTGGTTTATTTTGGCCAGCTAGGAAAAAATTATGATCCCTGGCTAAAACAATCAATGGAAAGCACACTACTAGTATTGGGCTTTCTAGCCCCAGGAAGAGAATATGATAATGGAATTTCTTAAAAAGGAGACATGATTTTCCTTGTGAGACATTCAATAGCATCCTAGCATAAGAACTGGACACTCACGTGGAATAGTAAGAGCTTTCCTTGAAGTGCAGAGAAAATGAAAATAAACTAAACTAGATAAAGAACAAAATTACAGTTATGGCATTAGGTCTGCGAGTCTCTTTTCCTGTATCCACCTTTCTCAAAAACCAAAAAATATCAGTGTGGGCAATCCTTTGTCTGGAGAGAGCATACAATGTGTACTGGGAGCAGAGCAGTGTAATTAATGCACAGGGAAGTGGGCAGGGATCAGAGCAGGCTGTTAGGTTTTGCAAATCTGCAGCGTTTGAACTGCAGACATAGCTGAGATTCACTTGCCTAACCATTGGATTGTTTGTCACCACAGATAGTACACCTACCTCCTGCACATTTTTTTATTCTATCCCAACAATTTAAAGGTGTGTGTTTTCAATATTTCAAAATGCTTGGGATACAGCTGAAGGTCAGGGCCAGGTGAAGTGGAGCTTGCCTGCAAAGCTACACTGAAGCATATGACTTTTTGAAAGGGCACGATGAAGAGCACAAAATGGGTTTTGAAGAATGCAAGATGGGTAAAATCTGCTACCCCCTGCCATCAGAACTTTATTAGAAACATATCAGGCACAAAGGTGTCTTTGAATGGTAACTTGATACCATATTTTCCTTTGCAACATTTTCCAACTAATCATTAAATTTCTTTCATGTACATGTAAATGCATCTGGTATCTAAGCATCTTTATTTTAAAACATACTGCCTACATAATTTTAGCTTTTGGGCAAGCCAATAAAAGCTTTCTCTGATGCATCTTCAGGAATTAAATATGAATGTAAATCACATTATCTGATAGCTCACGTTCTACATCTGAGTGCTTTGAAAGTGCTCTTTCTGTTTAATTAATGAAAGGCAGGGGGAACCTTTTCTAATATATCCTCTTGACATTGAAGTCTGAAAAGTACATGGGAGATGAATGTGTAATGATATCTGTAAGGAATGAGGGAGCCAAGGCTCCCTCTCTCTTCTAATTACTGTATGCGCTACGCATGGATGAATAGCCCTGTCTTTTCACAATCCATTTACTATTGTCCAAACCTAGGACAACTTCATGTCTATAAACCTACAAAAATCCTTGTCACTTGGGCATGTCATATTTAGAGTACACAAAGATGCTTGCAAATCACTTTGTATGTGATGAAATTACATATCTTTCAATGTGCATTTTACTGCAGAAAAAGTAAAAAGTGTATAAAGAGAAAAGTAAACACTAGGACTATATTCAGATTATGACTGGGAATAAAATAGCTTTGTCATGTGTCTTCTTGTATTTTTGTCCAAATGCTATTATTCTAATATTTCTGGGGTAACACTATTTTACAAAAAATTGTTTGCAAGAAAAGGATTACCCTTACAAGATTTAAAAAAATATGAAACTTTAAAAAGTATTCCCCATAGGCTAAATTATCCCAAGCACCCATAATGATGCAGTCTGGCTGACAGAAACTCAATTATCCTTTGTCATCCTGCTTCAAGAGCAGCTCTAAGGTCAGAGAATCTTGCTGTATCTGCCTTCTCTTTTAAAAATTCAGGAGCCTGAAGGAGCTGAAGAGCAAGAACAGCCAAATCCACCCTGTTATAGACTTCCAGTACTTGTTTTTCTGAGTAAATCTGGAGTGGTAAGTGCCACTTGTGCAGGTAATAGAAATAGAGCCCCTTACTAGTTTTCTCCTAAGGAGGAGAAAATCTCCATCATAGGAAGATGGGCAGGTAAGTTTTAGCTCTCTGTGTTCTGTAACTGTATCAGAATAGAAAATGTGGGTTGTTGGTGTGCTCTATACATTTTACTGTGCTGATAAATATGTAAGATCATGGGCTGCAAGCAGTTTCACAGACAACATGAGCTTTAGAAACATCTCATCTTCCTTTACTTACCCTGTTTGTATTTGGCTAAGAAACCTCCACCTTGCAGACTGTTGTCTGTCCTTAGTTTTATGTATGCTCTGTCTCCACTGGAGTGGATTGTTTGTGGTATCTGATCCCCACAAAATTTACCTAGCTGTCTAGCATTGCTGCTGTTGCCATCATATATCTAAAAAAAAAAAAAAAAGAAAATAGGATAAAGCTGATGACATTACAAATCTGATTAATTTTCCCCTGACAAATGTCTGTTTAGGGAAATGTTACTGGGTATACAAGAGGTTAAAATCCATTTCTGCTCAGAGGAAGCCTGGCAGGCATTTCAGAAACAAGCAAAAACAGGAAGCCAGTAACTGAATATTAGTGGGTTTTTAGGGGCTTAGTCATCAAGAGGGGAACACAGCACTCCATCTCAATTTTATGAGAAATATTCAAATAATTTATGCAACAATTCAAATATGAGATTTGGGGTTAACAATATGGTTATTGACACTGTTGTGCTTTGTTCCACATATTTACTAAGAAAGCATACTGTTCAAAACACAGAAAATGTAAAAGATACATAGATGTTTCTATCTATCAGATTCTTTCTATCTGGACACAAATGCTGTTCTTACCAGCAGCTACAGAGGCACTGCTGCCTTGCCTCTCATGGCTCCATGAGATGAAGGTAGCACATAAACATGGAACTTTCCTATTCTGAGTCTGTTCACTTAAGAATATTTGAAAACCTAGGCCCTGTGTTTTTCCTGGCCCTTATACTCAGCATACTCATCTGCCTCCTGTGGAGCAAAGTGTAACCCACCGCAAGGTAATCAAAGCTGCACTTTGGGTGATATTCCAGATGGAACTGCTCAAACTGGATTTCAAATGGACTTCCTCGGCTTCCTTTGAGCAGCCAGTAGCACTCTGAATTGTGGTAATATGGCATAGGGTAGTTGGGAGACATGAAGATGCCAGAAGCTGTTACCAAAGTCCCACCACAACCTGAAAATAGCAGAGAAAGCAAACCAACATTTACAATGAGTAGAGAATCAAACCTGGTGTGTGTGATTCTCACTACTGACCTCCTTCACATGCCCTGAACATCTTCAGTAATGCCCCAAAAATCTGCATCCAGCCATAATTGTTGTAAGCAGAAGAGAGCCCATAGCAAATAAAAGTATTAACTATCGAATTTGAAGGGTGCTTCTGATAGAGAATTAGAAATTAGAAACCTCTTCATTAAATTCTGAATTACTGCTTTTCTAAACATAAGAGAAAATTTAAGCTACTGTATATCTAGGGAATAGTCTGCTCTTCTCTGTGGAAAAAAGAAAGCCCAAGGATCAAGAAATATCCTTGATCTTAACAGCATGGATACATGTCACGATATAATTAGCATACAGACTTTAGAAGATTGGAAGCAGAAAAATTGTGGGGGAAAAGGTGAGAAATTAAATACAAACAAAAGATCAAAAATAAGATGTGTAAAATAGTTCTATACTTGATGCAGTCATTTTACCTGATGAGGTACCATCCCACTCTGCTGAAAATCCCTGTCTTGTGCCAAATACGTCACTTACAAACTTTATCCACAGCTTGTTACCATGAGAGATTATAACAGGAGGCAGGTCTGTACCACAGTACTTTCCAAGAGAAGGAGAAGTTTCATAGCCTCCATCTCTAGAATGGTAAAGAAGAAAGACCTTTGGTCAAAGAGAGATACCATGAGAAATGCTAGCAAATCAAAAATCTTGTGATTCTTTCAGGCCTGAGAAAGATTAGTCCTGGTTCTTCCTCTTCAACAGAAATGCTGCTACCAAATACTGAGTCTTGCTACTTGCAGTAATAAGCCCTACCACAACCATCTGCTTGCTGGGCATTCACTCTCTCATCTCAGCAGCCTGAGAGTGTGTCAACACAATGACAAGGCTGACAAGTGTCTCAGGTAGACTGTATTCCCTATATTTTACAAGGTGACAGTCATTGGGGCAGCCAAAGGTAATCTTCTAATTTGAAGTAGTAATTTTCTCTATCCTCACTGTTTAGCCTGGCACAAACTTAGATGAGCTGACTTATTTAAAAAAACATTTAGTTGCCGCCACACAAATGAGAATTAATTTCTGAATTCATTTCATGATTTCATGATGTGACACATGTTTTTGAAATACTTTCTGAGTCTTCAGAATTGGTTCTGCAACCACTTAATTTTCCTGTTTTCAAATTAAGTAATATTTCCAGTAACATTTTTTTAATACTGAAATCAGGATTCACAGCTAATGTTCTGTTTTGCCTCCTGCACGTGCCCTATAGGTTTAAAAAGAGGGTGGCAACCTGCTTATCAATTGCTTCCTGACCTTGTCTTTAAGCACTTTCATGCTACAACCTAGAGGTCAGTAGGACAATAACAGATAATTTATATCTATATATGGTTGTGAACTTCCTGTGATGCTTTTTAAGTGGACAGTAATACTTTCAATTGCATATTCACAGGTTTACTTCTGCTTTTGAGAAAAAATTCTACTTCGCCTTTGCCACTCTGTTTTCTTGTCATCCTCCCAGCTTAAACTCCTTGCTGCTGTCTCATGTTACTGGCAGTTGAAGAAATGTGCCAGAACCTCCCCTCTCTTGCATCTTGGCCTCTGCAGCTGTGGTCAGATGCAATTTTCTTAGCTGACTGAATGCAATTTATCAGAGGACATCTCAGGACAAGACCTGAGAGTGGCACTTCACCTAAGACTTGTGTAGCTACCCCATTTAACAGTATCAGGTTTGAAGAGACACTCTAAAAATCCAGTTATGGCAGCATCAGTGTGCTGAGTTGCACTTCAAATGTTCTGTCCATATCTTAAAGCTTGTTTAAAACTGCTGAACTCTTTACAGTGAAAACAGAGTTAGATTTGTGCTATAAAGAAATGTTTTCAGTTCCTAAGGTGAAAAAGTGAAAAAGATCACCCTGTTGAAAATTTGGGCCACTCCAAATTAAAGTGTTAATTGTTAAAATAAAGTTAGATCAAATTTAATCTCAGATTGCTGTTTTGAAAGGAAAAAGAAATTAAATACTTTACTTAGAAAATATTGAAAAAGCTTTTTAGGTTTTCATAACTTTTTCCAGTTTATATGTACAGCTAAAAATCCCAGATAATTCAGCTGGAATTCAGAATCTCAATACTGCAACTTCAGCAAGCAGATTTTTGTTTGGTTTTAAAAAGATACTCCTTACCAAGGAATAACCCATACAGAATATCTGGTATAACATTCAGGATGAGCCTTATCATGGTGCTCAGTGAGGTAATGGAAACTCTTAGC
Organism: Muscicapa striata striata; assembly: GCA_030060385.1. Taxonomy (NCBI): domain Eukaryota; kingdom Metazoa; phylum Chordata; class Aves; order Passeriformes; family Muscicapidae; genus Muscicapa; species Muscicapa striata. Next base: position 2,279,134 of record JAREIS010000102.1, read on the forward strand.
ATGCTCAGACTGAAAAAACACACTGCATTCTGCAGATAATGGTTCACCCAGAGAGCTGGCTCATGAGGACAGGAATGGGTGCACCAACACTGCAAATTGCAAATCCATCTGCAGCCATGCAGCAGAAAGGATATGCACTTGGGGCTGCTGTAATGTAAGCAGGTAACCTTCCTGCAAATATTCCTTTCTTGTATTTGTCTCCGTCCTGTACAATTCCCTAGGTTAGTATCCTAAGTTTAATGGCCATGCCAGTATAGAAAACTATAGCAGATTATTTACATGCTCCTCTTGTTACCTCCTAGAGTAGCTGCTGTCTAAAGACTATAAACATAAAACAGAATATAGAATAGTTTGGGTTGGAAGGGACATTTAAGGATCATCTATGGCACCCAACTCTGCAACAAACAGGGGCATCTTCACCTAGATCAGGTTGCTCAGAGCCTCATCCAGCCTGACTTTGAACATTTCCAGGGATGGGGCATCAGCTACCTCTGTGGGCAACCTATTCCAGTGCCTCACTACCCTCATTGAAAAAATTCCTTCTGAACAATCCAAACTCTCTCAGCCTGTCTTCATTTGAGAGTGCTCCAATCCTTTTGACTGTCTTAATGCTCCAAGAGGTCTGTGCCCTTACGCTGGGGGCCCCAGAGCTGGATGCAGCATTCCAGGTGGGGTTTCTCTCACCAGGGCAGAGCAGAGAGCCAGAATCACCTCCCTTGCCTGCTGCCCATGATGCTTTTGATGCAGCCCAGAATACAATTGGCTTTCTGGGCTGCAAGGGTACATTGCCAGGGCCTCTCTAATTTTTCATCCACCAGCACCCTCAAGTCCTTCTCCACTGGGCTTCTCTTGACCTGTTCACTCCTCAGCCTGTATTGATATTGAGAATTGCTCCAAACCAGGAGCAGGACCTTGTACTTGGCCTTGTTGAACCTCATGAGGTGCACATGGGCCAATTGGTCGAGCTTATCCAGTCCCTCTGGATGGCATCCCATCCTTCTGGAGTGTCAGCTGAACCACTCAGCTTGGTGTCATCTGCAAACGTGCTGAGGGGGCACTTGATCCCACTGTCTATGTCATGAATGAAGATATTTAATAACACTGATCCTAGTACAGATCTCTGAGGGATCACTTGTCATAGATCTCCATCTGCACATCAAGCCATTGACCACTACCCTCTGGATGTGACAATCCAATCAATTCCTCATCTTCCAAACCACCCATCCAATCTATGTCTCTCCATTTTAGTGAGAAGAATGTTGTGGGGGACTGTGTCAAAAGTTTCACAGGAGTCACACAGATGACATCTGTAGCTTTTCACTGATGTAGTCATTCTGTCACAGAAGGCCACTAGGTTGGTCAAGAATGCCCTTGGTCAAGTCATGCTAGCTGTCTCCAGCCACCTCCCTGTGTTCCCTCTGCCTTAGAGCTTCTAGGAGGATCTGTTCCATGATATTTCCAGGCACAGAGGTGAGGCAGACAGGTCAACAGTTCCCAGGGTCCTCTTTTCTAACATTTTTAAGAATGGGTACAATGTTTCCCCATTTCCAGTCACCTGGAACTTCACCTAATGAGTTTTCAAATATCACAGAGAATATGTCACAAAGCAGACAATAAAACTGTTTGTTTCTCCACTAAGGAAAACAGCCCAAATGTGCATGGGAGCACATGCATATCCACACACTCCACTTGCTCTCAGAACTGGAATTTACCAAGTGGAAAAGCTGACAATAGAGGATGAGAGAAGGAAAAGGTAGCCTTTAAAGCTCTCTGATGTCCCTTTCCCACACTGACAGCAAGGTGTATAATTAAAACTAAAGATTCTGAACATGCTTAAGTGGGTTTGGACAACATACATGGTAATCAGCACTAAGGACAAGAGAAAGAATTAGCCTTGCCTGATTTCTACATAATCCTCTGTGCAGCGTGTATTGCCTTCCAAGGTGAAGTTGGTGAAGCTCAGCACAATCTGCTTGTTTGTTCCCACTGTGATGGTGTAGATGCACTCAGTCCGGACAGGGTAGTCACTGGGGTAGTTTGGAGATGTCAGCACACCATAGTCAGAAGTGTAGTTGTGTGAGCAAACTTTAAAAAGAAAAGAAACAAAGATGAATTAATGTCATATGTCTGCTAAATTAACAGGAAATTTCTATTTTCAACAGGCAGAGGAGCAAACATCCTGTGCTCCTGTGCATTATAACTCTTCCTGGACACTTCTTACTGCTGAATGTCAACAGTATAAACTCAAAACAGAGTCCAGCTGTTTCATGGCACTTCTTATATTTGAGTTGATTTGTTCAGCTTTTACCATTACCGTGTCTGTAATAAATAGGTAACATAAAAGCAGTTTCAGCTGCCTAGATGGTTTTATCCTAAAGCCCAAGTAAGCAGAGAAAGGAAACTGAAAGGGATGTTTTGCTGAAGACGAAAGGTAGGATTCCTGAATTTCTGAAAAGCAGTGGTGATGGAAACTAAATATAGTTTCTAGTATGAGGAGAAGCTACATTGTTTTCAAGCATTCCCCATGGTCAAACCTGTTAGAGGGGATTTTATATCTAAATTTCTTTTCCCATTTTCTGGGCCATAAGTGACATAAGTTGAAAAGTGGTATAATCCTTAGAATCTGAGGACACAGGAGTTTGACTTTAGGTCTTATATTTAAATGAACTACATTTGGCATTTTTTTTGTGAGCAGTGTATGAGCTAGGAAGAAGAAAATAGTGTGGACTAATGCTGAGGTAGAACCTAAGCAATAATCAAAAATATTTCTCGTATCAAAACACAGACATAAAGACTAGGAATAAAAATATTTGCTATAAAATGGTATGAAACTTTGGAAAGAAGAATTGTTGTCTATTAGTTGATCACAGTCAATGAGTAAAGTTTGTGATATTGCAAAAAGAGCAAGAAGAAGTGTGAACTGTGTCAGGTGTTTCAGGCAAAACAGGAAATTCGGATGCCACTGGACAAGGCAATGGTGATGTGTCACCTGGAAAAATGTGGATAACCATGATGTTCTGAAAATCAAATGAGAACAAGTAAGACAGAGGTTGTGGAGATGGCAGGAAATTAGTAGATTGGTAGGCAAGAGACACTAGAAGAGCTTAATTTGTTTCGCTCGGCAAGTGCAGACAAACATCAAGAAGCGTGAAGAAAGGAAAAACAGAACACATTCCCAAAGTTAAAAAATGTCCATGAGTACAGACACGTAGAAATTTGGAGAAAGTTTCTATTAGGAAGTGAGTTTCTAGAGCAATGATCCAATCAGCATTACAGATGCAGAAAGGAGAAAACAGTCCACTGGTTCTTAAGATGAGGTTTGATTAATTTAAGGAGGGGTCCACATTATGTAACTTTGAGCCAATAAAAATAAAAAAAGGACAGCGGAAGTGGCATAAAATTTTGATAACCCCGAGGACTCATTCTGGCCCTCTACTTCCCCATTTCACATCCTACAGGTTGCAAATATAAGAAATTAAATAGTTCCTACCAAATAGGCAGGTTTAGACTAATTATAAATAGAACTGACAGAGCAAGCAAAATATTATGTTCAACTACACTCATTTAAGCTGGTTGCCACAGATCTCTGAGATCTGCTTTCTAACACAGCACAGCTGCAGTGTACCAATGTTTATGCTTAACTCTTTAATTGCATAACAGTTTAGGGGGAAGGGATGGAGCTACACTTCAAGCCCTTCATGTCTAAGGTTGGTCATTTCCATTTCTGCTCTCTAGGCATTCTAACTATGAAAACATTTTTGCTTCAATGGTGTATTTTATATAATGGTGTTATTTTGCATTCTGGGTCATGTGGAAGGCCTCTGTTGCAAGTATTTTCTGTGGGATAAATACTTCCAAAGCTAGCTCCCAGACTCGTGTTCCTAATTCATCACAGGGGGAACAGAGAAACAGGACACAGAAAAAGGTCAATAATTTTCTGCCATTTGCTTGTGCTTTGGTATTGACAAATCAAAAAGGTTTCATGCACTAGTTTACCTAAAACCATTATCTATGAAAGTCTTTATCTAGAATTTTAGTAATTTATGTGTTCCATAACTGGTATGCTTTAATGTATGCATATAACAAACAGGTTAGTCCTGGTCACCATAAGAGCCTTGTGCTGCTTTGTAAATCCTTATAATGCCCTGGCTGTGCTGCCAGCTCCCATGGTGTTTAGTGATATGTAGGGCTTATCATCAAACCCCTGATCTTCAAGTCATATATTTTCTTGAGAATGTTGACTGAAGGGTTAGAAATCTGACTTAGAAATGTGACCCAAGTTTTCCTAACAGACCATAACAGAAAAAGCAATAAAAAAAAAAAAACAAAAGAAAATGTGTGTATATTTATTAGGTTACTTATTTTTAACTAATTATTTCCTCCTGCTTTTGGAGGGATAGGTGTCTGACTTGTGCATACTTAATGACTAGAGCTCTTGCAATACTTCCATTACTTACTCTGTCAGAGGCTGAGACCAAGAATACCAGCTTTCAACCTGTAGAATATGAAAGCTGGTGTACTAGATAAGAGCCCTTACAGAAAAATTAGCACTACAGAAGCCAATTTTTTTATCAGCCCTTTTAATAACAATTTCCACTGAATTGTTCAGATTCCCTCCCTCACCAAAGTTTTCCGTCCTGGGAGGAGCCCAGACAGAAACTTATATCCCAAGTGTGCTGTTTTAAACTGGATGCTCTGTACTGCTTTATATTTCACTTAACAATCTTCTTTACGAGCTAAGGAATTATAAATACAGAAAATGGAACTGTGACTGCCTTATAAATGTTAGACTTCTGGCTACAGTGAAATAAATCCAAGTATAGATGGAGTATGCTGGCTGCTATGAGGATTTGGAAAAGCATAGATGAACCTCTGTTTTTGACAGCCAGCTCTTTTCTGGTAACTGGATTAATTCATGGGGCTCTACTTTCAGCAGGAGAGCTGGCACTCACCTCACTAACATTTGAGGGGTGTGCTTGGGCAATAACAGACCCCTTCACTGAACACTTAGCAAAGTTAGCAGGAAAAAAAAGTATTTTGACTCCTTTGCCAAAGTTCAGAATGCAGTCTAATAGAATACGTGATTATTGTAAGTCTGGAAAAAATATTAATTCAGTTTAGTTGGAAGACACTTATTACAGCTCATGAAAAACAGAAGGAGGCTATTGTTGAGGACAATCACACATCTTGCTTTGCCCAGTATATGAGGTTTTGAAAGCCATTCAATCTGCCTTCTGATTTTAGTAGTGTTAGCTTTTCTGAAAAAAATGCCATAAATGGCAGTAACCCACTGTAATAGCCAATAGCAGAGAAAAATGCCAGTTTTTGCACTACTCACTCATGCAATCATGCATAATGTAGAAAATTATATCCATGTTTTTACCCCCTAAAGAGGTACCAATCACTTGCCACAATCCTAGTTAATCAAAAATCAAGGAATAGTGCAGTATGTAACATAGGATTTTTCTTTCAATCTCACTGTACCAAAGGAACACTGGGATCCCTAACTATTCACCCTTCATGTAGTATCATGCATGTTCAGAAAAATGTTCAGAAAAAAAAAGAAGCAACTATCACATGAAGAATATATGCCTCTCCTCAGGCAATGTGAAAGCACATCTGCACTTCAGGGCCTTCTGTTACTTTTGCTGGCAGATGCTAACAGGCTTGATTTTTACCAAGGAGGCACAAAAAGGTCTTTTGTAGCATGTTAGACCCAAACTGCCTCAAAATATTGGGTACAATAGTTCAAAAATAATCTCCACCTGCCTTCAGCTGATTTACACCTAAACACATACTGTGGAGTTGTACTCACATATTTTGGCTTTTATAGGCAGACCCTGACCAAACAGTGCCAAGTTACAGCAGCCTAACAAATCACCATGTGCCAGCCAGTTGAGCCTTTTTCCTGAGACCTGGGGTGAGCTGAGCAGGACACATATAGGACATCAGCTTTTTTTTCTGTCTTAGGTCAATCTTATTCAACCATTCTCTGTATATCTGCACACCCCTATTTGTCAGACATTACTTTCCATTCCCACCATTGCTCGTTCAGCTGAAGACCAAAGCCAGGCATCATACTCCTAATAATTACTGGATTCAGTCCCAATGATGGGAATGAAGATCTCAACTTGTACTCAGCTATCAAGGAAGAAGACACACAAATCTATGCAACACTTTCAGGTGAACTTTTAAGTTCATGGATTCACAGACATTTTTATCTTTCCTCATCCTCCTCAAAGTCTGGCTTCTCCAAACAGTTATTGTAACTAACATATAATCCACAATGAAGCTATTTAAAACTGGATTACCTATCCTGATAAATAATATTCACAATTCAGGGTGATAATGAGGAAAATTCTCTTTCACCAAAGCCAGAGAAAGACCAGGAATAAAAAGTCTATCAGGAAGGCAATCTGCTAAAAATCTTGTTATGGTTAACTTTTCCCAGTAGAAAGACTGAATTGAAGCATCTAAAGATATAAATGAATTTTAAAAACCCCAAACAAACAGAAAATCTAACAACAAACCAACCAAACACACCGCCAAAACCCTAATTATAAGTAAAACAGATGAATTCCCACTTATTTGTAAAAAGTTGAGGGAAAAAAAAATAGCACTGACTCCAGTACTATTCATATGGGAAAACTGTGGCCTATATCTATCAAGACCTTGCACAAAAGTTCCAGGAAAGACTAAACTCTTTCAAAGATTTTTTAATATTTTTACATGGGTTATTTGTGATGTGGTCAGCCAAAATTGGCAGAAGACAACCCTAAAATCTACCATAACACTTACATGGCTTTTGTGACATTCATCTAGATGGTAGTTGAGATCTGGACTCTTTGAAACAAATCAAGATATTACCTTGCATTCCATGTGACTTTCCCTTTTAAATGACAGAAGGATGGTAAAGAACTAAGAATCCAAGGTACTTATAGCTGAAGTGGGTGATACACATTTTAAAATTAACGTCATGTGGCATGTCTGACTAAAGGATTTCCATCTCTATTGCTGCTACATGAGCTATTCACAGCTACTAGCTGGCAGACTGCTAAAACAATTGTTTTCATTTTATGGGCCATGGCTGCATCTTGTGGCATTCTTTTTTTTTTTTTTTTTTTTCTTTTTTTTTTTTTACAGGAAATATAGCTTTTATTCATTTCAGGCTACTTTTCAAGTATTTAATATATCACAGATAAGCCATGTTAACAAAAACTTAGTTTAGCAAGATGCACAGAGAAGAAAATTAGTTTCCTTTTGCATTAGAAAAAGTTCACTCCTACATATCCTTCTTTTTTTAACTCCAATTTATTTGGCAGGGGGAGGAGGGGCAGTCTTGTCCATGTTTTCAATAGTCCATTCTCTCTGAAATAACTCCAGGCAAAAGACTATTGAAATGTGTAATATGAAGCAGAACATCTTTGACAAGTTCTGATACTGGTTATGCTCTAGCTGGCTAAGAAAACACAACTGAAAAATATGAAGAATTCTTATTGCACAAGAAACTTTATTAGAACCATATTTTCCTTAGCAGAAAAAATCTAAATTAGCAGCAGATGTAAAGAAAAAAAGTCATAGTTTTAGTATATCTCTCAGACATTATTATATTTAGCAATTTGCAACCTTAGTGTAACTGGATATACGTGAGCTGAAGATCAGACCTAAACATCTCACAGTGGGAAAACTAAACTTCATACAACTTCAGGGAAGTGAGGAGTTGCTTCTCACAGCAAAATCCCAATACACATAGGTGTTTGCCTTCTCTCAGGCCACAGAAATTTCAAAATACTTTATTCTTAATAAAAATTGAATTTTAGCTCTCTGGTATTTATGAAAACTTTATGGTACTATGCTTGTACTGGACCAAAAGAAACAAATATTTTAAAAGAAAAACCCAAAACAGTTTTAGCCTCTCTGTAAGTTTATTACTCTTAGTTTCAGTACCTATCTCCCACTTTGCCATATTGATACAATCTGTAGTGGTTAAAATTAAAAAGCATTTATTCTGGAGACCATTCAAAAAGTGAGAATAAATGGAGAGTTACTGCAGATTGGCTGAAGAGTAGTAAAGATATTAGTGTTCACTATGGGAAAAGAAAATCCTAGGTGTTATATAGAGTTTGGATTAAGATATTACATAGCACTCATTTCATGTAAACATATCATATAGTTGTTCAAAACACTGAAGAGACAGCAGATGTGCATTTTTAAGGCATTGTTTGAAAACATTCCAGGGACAGCATTGATGTAGTTGGAACTCCACAGGACATGTATTGCAATGCTTTGGATGAAAGATGAGAAAAGCCAAGCACCATGGTGGTGGTAAAGGGGGGATACAGAAGAGAGGAGGCAGAACTGTGAAACTGGACAGCATTGAAATGACTAACAGACACACAGAAACAGATATGGTTACAACAGAGACAGAAATACAGATTAATGTTGAGTAAAGAATATTTTGATCTTGATGGACTCTGAGAAAAAGTTGCTGTAAGAATATTTAGGAAGGAATCAATCCACCCATGAAATAGTAATCTGAGGTGAGTTAAAAGAAAAACATATCACATTTAAAAGCAACAATGATACTTACAGAAGGTTTCGTTTCCAGTTGCAAACAAAGGCTAAAAAAAGACTTTATAAGGATGATAATTTCACAATTTCTCACTAGTAAGAATTCAGATTTCAAACTACAGAGTTTTCCTGGAAAAATTTTTAAAAGTAGAACTTGGGGGTTTTTTGCCTATTACTTTCTAAAAAATAGAAATTTCCTCCTTGAAATAGTTCTCATTAAATCTTTTTTTGTATGAAACATTTTTGTATGAAACATTTTTTTGTATGAAACATTTTTGTATGAAACATTTAATGTTTCTACTGGCTTTTTGGTTTCAGTGCAAGATAACTCAAATATAAATGAAGACAGCTGAGGAAATGCTTTCCTTGAATTTGTAAGTTATCTGGTAGTGAATAAAACCACAGCAGCAAAATCTGTACTGGTCCCACCTACACACATGCTTGAGAGATAAAATAATAGCCAATTTTCCAAATAGCCAAGATGTCACCAAGAAAGTAGTTAGGAATTGGAAAATTTGCTGCTTTTAAACAGGTTGAATAAATTCAGGAATTAGGAAAATTAAAGAAACTAAGAGCACACAATGAACAGCCATTGGTAGTTCATGGCTGCATAGATGAGTACCATGAATTTCTGGTATTTGTCTAACAAATCCCTTCTAGTCTGCACTCACACACAGAAACCACATAGGAGCTGGTTAATGATGGATAACAAACATCCCAGCTACAAACACATTCTCATTTTACTATTTTTTCCTTTATGCCACTCTGCCTCTTCTTGGTTTAGTTCTGCTAGATAGATCCTGTCCCTCTACCTTCCATAGCACTAAGTGCCATGTCCAGTTGTTTCTTGAACACATCCAGGAATGGTGACTCCACCACCTCCCTGGGCAGTCCATTCCAATGTTTAACCATCCTTTCTGTGAAAAAAAATTATCCTAATGTGCAGGAGAGGAGAGGAGAGGAGAGGAGAGGAGAGGAGAGGAGAGGAGAGGAGAGGAGAGGAGAGGAGAGGAGAGGAGAGGAGAGGAGAGGAGAGAATGAGCAGTCATTCTTCCTTTATCTCACTGAGGTAAGTCTTGGCTGTTTAGAAAATACTTAAAGAAGGGATTTAATGCATAACAGGAGCCTTGAACTCTGGTGGAGACAGAAATGTTGCATTCTGCTGTGATGAAAAAATTGTTTGCTCTTTCAGGTTATTTTGCTGCTTTATTGAATTTCATCCTAATTGACCTTTCTCTACCCACCAACAATATTGGACCTTACAGAGACTAAATTAATTTTTTATGGCACTCAGGAGTCTCCCATTCAAGTGAGTTGTCCGTGATCACTAAGTTTCCTAAATCACACATACTCAGCTCAGCATGGACAAAGAAAATACAGAAAATATTTTCCTAAATAATTCACGCAGTTCTGCCACATCAGCTCTTACTGACTTTTTAAAGAAAGCAACAGTGCTGCTTACAGAAATTGCTTTCCGCTCTCCTAGGGAGTAAAAAGCTTTTGAATAAAGCAGGATGAATAAGAAGGAGTAGAAGAGGCACCAGGAAGTCTTTTGGCAACACAGAAAATAATGTTTCTGTTTCTTGTAGTGGTTATTTACAGTGACAGCTGAAAACATTTAATTTGCATAATGAACAGGCTGACATATTACCTTTGGATGCATCCAGGGAGATATAATTAGCTGAGAAGCCCTCAGTTGCAACACTGTGATCTGTCATGAAGGACAATGTCATCATATTGCCACCACTAGTGAGAGATGGTGGAATTGATCTTCCACAGTACCTGCAACAATAAGATACCCCAAATTGAATGGCAGTACTTTATAAAGCATCTGTATCACTGGAAGAGAATTCAGCTTTCCTGTGAAGTTTGAATAGCTACACAATTCTTTTCCTTTGGATAATACAAATCCCAGGCACATACCATGTATCATGGGACTAAATAGCACACTACATGTACGAGGGTACAAATCTAAAGCATGGCAAAATCAGAGAAGAAACTCTGACTTACATCAAGTGGTCAAATTCTTATTACATTTTTACTGTCCTGTACCTACAACATACTCTCTCCTTTTGTAGGAGTCAGAGTGGCTGGCCAAACCCTAAGATTGCAAAATGCTCTCTATTTTGAGAGTCATTTGCTCCTAATTTTCCAAAATACTGCCAAGTCAGCCAACTATTTTACAGTCTATAACTGCAGCTGGATACTGTTCCCAAGTAATTCAAATGTTCTTGAATTCTAATGCAGCAAGAAAACATTGTGTATACACCAATTGGAGAAAGGGAATGAAAGTAAATATCCTTCCCTAAGATAAAATCATGTATCAGAAGGAAATGAAAACTAAATTCCATAAAATGCAGGTTGTGGTCTAGTTTTTGCAGATATCTAAATGTACAGCCTTGTATGTAATCTTTCTTTCGCTTCTGCAAGTCTTTAAAATCCTGTCTTTTCTGGGTAGAGATATATTAATACTTTCCAATTTATTTTCCATAAATCAAAATGTTTATGGAGTGGGACAAAGCCAGCTATTGAAACTTGTCCTTAAAAGAGCTATCCTCTTGACACAACTTAGTTTCTCTCAATATATTATTTATTAAATGTGGTTCTCATTCCATGGTCAAGCAACAAGCTGCCTTTGCTATCCTAGCAGAGAAATTGCTGCTGTTGTTGCTATGATGAAGAAAAAATAATGTATACACAAAACTTAAAGAAGCAAATTGAATGTCAAGACCTACAGAACAGTGCTCACTTCACAGTAACACAGGTCTGCAGGCTAATGCACATATTTACCTTCCCAATTTTTGCAGAGTGCTGTTGTCATATATTTCAAGATAATCCTTTCTGCAACTATAATCAAATGCCAAGTTAAATGAAGTGAATGTCAGGCGGATAAAGTAGCCAGGTTGAACATTGATAATCCAGGTACAGTTAATCCCATGTGGGTACACATCTGGATAACCAGGACTTGTGATTGTTCCTGATGGTCCAGTGAGAGTCTCTCCACATACTGCAGAGATTCAAAACATCGGGTTAAAGGATATGTTTACAAAAAAAAAACAGCTAGACACTTACAAAATTGGCTACTTTTTTTCTGAAATTTCATAGTCTTTTTTCCCTGATGCAAACTACATGATAGCTGATTAAGAATTTATCTCCCATCACACCATCCTAAAAGTTGACTGCCAGTTGTTTTCAGTTAGTGGGAAAATTTGAAAGTCCCAACACTGCAGAGAAAACAGCAAAACAGTCCTTACCTGTATCTAATGGCCAGTACTGAGCTCTGAAGCCGAGGTTGGTAAGTGAGGAAGCTCTGAATTTGATATAGAGACTGTTCCGGGTGGATTGCACTCTAGAGGGTACAGATGTACCACAGTATTTCTCCAAAACAGGAGAGTCTCCATTGTTGCCATCTCTGACCTGAAGAACAGTGTATTCAAAATATCCTATAGAAACTTCTATTACATTCAAATATTAAGCATAAAGTAATTAATAAGAACTGTATAAAATAGATCCTTAGGAAGTCAACCCTACCATTTCTTCAGTGTGGTTTCTACAACAGGCACATAAAATACAACCTTATGCCTATCAGAGAAGCACTATCCCACAAAGCATGTCAGATGGAGAAAAGATGAGATCTTACACCCTCAGCCATAAATGGCACGGAAACCTCCCAGTCCAGCCCTATCTGTTTAAAGAAACCTGATACTTGTCTCTGATTATCAAAAGTCATAACATCTTAGGAGAACCAAGAAAAGCTTTGGGATCCTATTATGAACCTGTAAAAGCTTTTGCGACTGCTCAAAGGAGTGCTCGCCTGACAAGAACTTCTGCTTTGGTGGAGATGAGTATTAGAAGGAACCTGCAGATACAAATCTACCATTTATAGTACATGTGTGTTGTTCTTTACCTCGATGTAGTCCGAATCACAAGTGGTTGTATTTCGAATGTCAAAGTCGGTGAAGTTAAGAATCACCACTTTGGTAGCTGGCTGGGAGATGATCCACTCACAGGTCTTTGGGTGAGGGGACATCCTGGGGTAATAAGGTGAATGGATTGTGCCTGCTCCAGACAAGGAACCTCCACAGGCTGCCAAGAGACAACAAGAATCAGTACTTGTGATGAATGATTTTAAAGAATGTATCATGATGATGTATGATATGTATCAAATAAGACTACGAAATTAGAGTAAAACCAACCCTAAACCCTAAATTATCATATTACAGCAGCTACTACAGATCACTCAAGTGAACATATTTAATAGAAAAAATTACTGTATGTATAGCATAAGCATGCTTGTACAGAAGACCAAACTGTTCTCATGAAAACAAATGGATTTGACTCATTTGTTTCACAGACACAGGTAGGCTTGTTGGTGATTAAGAACTTAAAGTAAAATGAAAGTAAAAAGATTTAGGCAGAATTGAAGCTATAGCATCTTTGGTATGCAAGTGGTACATTACTAGCATCATATCACAGAATATTCTGAGTTGGAAGGAACCTACAAGGATCATCGAGTCCAACTCTTAAATGACTGGCCCATACGAGGATCAAACCCACAACCCTGCTGTTATTAGCACCATGGTGTAACCATCTAAGGTAATCTCAAGGCCAGAAACAACAAAGGGCATGTTACCAAGCATGCTAGGAGTGCCTACAGCAAACCTATTGCAGATATCTTTTTAAATAAATAAATTGACTCTGTTCTTTCCTTTCTTTTAAAGTTTGTGTTTAACTTATTATATGAATAATATATAATGGAAATGACTGAAAGTGTACAAATTCATTGTGCAAATGACCAGTTTCTCTTACCAACTTGATAAATAGCCCTGAAGCTAGTTCTTTGCACAGAAGCATCAGACTTGAATTTGATCCAGAGACCATTGCTGGTAGAAGTGATTGCAGACATGAGTGTATTATTACAGATTTTTCTAATAAGAGGAGACGTCTCACTGTCACCATCTCGAACCTAGTTATCATAGAGAGGAAAGAAAAGCATTAGATCACAAAAGCATTGGGATCTGATATACACATAAAACTCTAATCTCCCAAGAGTTGCTACATAACAAAAGTAGTAACTGTTTTACATATTTATGAGAGGGCCAAGGAGCCGTCAGTAACTGCACAAGCACAGGATTAATGAGAGCTAAAAGGAACAATCAGATGATCAGCACAGAAGACACAAACATATGCTGCTGTCACAGGACACTAGGATGAAATTAACTTCTCTATGAAGCACAGTTTTTGCACTATTTAGAACAGTATTTAGCACAAACACATTTGGCCTATGCTTCCAAAAGTGTCACATTTAGTATGAAAGAGACAGGTAGAGTGTTCACCAATGATAGCTGTGAAATTTTTGCCAACACTAAAATCTGCTGGGGGTAAGAAGGGTAGTTTTTATTTTCTTGCTCTGGCCATGAAATTTCCAGTGATTTTTCAATGGCATTTCTCCAGAATAAGTATCTGTCCCATCACACCCATACATCAATGCAGGCAGACAGCTCACTAACAGGAGATGCAACTCCAAGTCCCTAAAGCAGTAAAGAAGCATGCAGACATCTTTTCAGTCCTTTGTCTGAAGGGCTCAGTGCACGATAATGGCAACGAGGCTATGTCAGGGAATCCAGCTTCTACCTTCTGCACTGCCTTTCTACTGACCTCAATTTGCTAATCAAAGGAGAAATGTATCTTATATATTTTCCCTGAAGTTGATTAAAAATGCTAATTATGAAGGGGAGTAGGTAGGAAAGAGGTATTTGTACCTCAAAACTTCAAACCCTGAATCAATATTCCATGAGTAAGAAAGAATAGGTACATCCAGGGATCCAGGCAGAGCCCTGGTATATTTCTGAGGTGCCCATCTCATTTCAAGTGGGCAATAACAACCTCAGGTTCAAAAGACAGGTCATCTGCTCTCCACACAAGCAGGTAAAAAAAAAAAAAAATTGTCCCAAAGATTCTCCCAAAACCAAAATGCCTTTTTTTATGCTGTAAAAATGGTTGTAGTTAATGTAGATGGAACTGCTTTTAAATGCATCTATATGCTGTTGTCAAAGCCAAAAAAAAAATTCCAGTCAATTCACTGGCAAACCAGGGACATCCAGCTTTCAGGTCCCCTCTCATCACCAATTATTTCTCCCTCAGCTGTATTCATCCATGAGCTGGGAGAGAAGGTAAGGAACCCTTGTGACTGCCCTGGTGAACAGGCAGTGGCTGGCCTGCTTGCCCAGCTCTGCAGTCTCAAGGTGGTGAGATGGATTTCTGACTAACAGATATTTCCAATTTCCCTAGAATTTGAGTTCAAGGTGACAGAATTATTCTGGATTTACAGCAGAGCAGCTGATACCAGAATTTGGGCCATAATACTTAGTAAATCTTTGGAAAGCAGTGAAAACTTCCAGAATGGTAATTCACGGGACTTTATATGTTTTTTCTTGTGCTGATTCTCCTTACATTTTTTTGTTTATATAGTTCAGTGAGTAGTGATTAAAAAAAAACAGGTTCTCTAAACCACATTTGTGAGTAATGTCTCCTATTGCCAGTTAGAAGGATGGCATGGAAAAGAGCTACCTTGGCTAGCATCATGACGTCACAGCCTTTCTCAAATAAGTTTTATTGTCTCTATTTTCTTATTGCAGATGCCTTCCTTAGTAAGAATCTAAACATCCCCCTGAGCAAGTGCTGTGAGCTGTGTCTGGTCCCTGTGGGAAGTGGATACAGATTTCCAGGTATAGACAGGGAATGGAATAATCTACACCTTACCAAAGTGAAAAAAGGGTTGTTGGAGAGTAACTTTTAAAGTAACTAAAAAACCCAAAAGTTGTCTCCCTAGATGAACCAGTGGGACAGTATTTTACAAAAGCACATGTGAAAAAATCAGGCCTTAAAAACAGAGCACAGTACTTTGATTTTATTTACTGTCCCAGCCACAAAGTGTCAGTCTGATTTCTCTGGGCTGAGCCACAGAGTAAGAGGGCAGGAAGAAGAGGAGGGCAGAAGCACATGGAAACCGAAGGGCTTGTGACTGATCAGCAAACAGTGAGGTAAATGCCTTGCTGAGCTAATACAAACCGATGGTGTTCAACAGAAATGGTTTTGTTTCTCTGGCTGCTGTGAATTTAGCTGCTGTTTTGCCATCAATTAGGCAAGAGGAGTAGCAGGCCAAACAAACAAAAGCTGTCTGTTTTCATTAAACACACTTCCCCTCTCACTTCAGAAACTAATTACAACTTCATTCCAACCTAGGTCTTTGAATTACAGGAGGAGAAAAGGGAACAACATCAACACAATAACATCCTTTAAAAATAGACCAACAACATAGAGCTCACAGGTGCCTGTTCCTCACTGGTCAAGAAGAGATTAAATACCAAACCAAACCTGTGCTGCCATGAGCTGCATGGCTGGCAGTGCTGGACCCTGCTCTGGGGCCGCAGGGCTGGATCCCGCCGGCGGCACTGCGGCGGCACCTTCGCAAATCAAACACTGCCTGTGCCCAGTTTGTTTTCCTGCTGCTTAGCTCTCACAGCACAGGCACAGTTTTATACAGGCATAGCTTTATACAGGCAGCCAACCCTCGTGGGATGAGGTGTTTATGAGTGTACAGAGAAATACAGGCTGGGTACAAACAGGAGCCTTGAGACATGGCGAGTTGGGGCATGAGGCAGAGAGCAGGGATGCTGTGATAGGAGAAGGGACATTGGCCATCAACACAGAGAGCTTGTCAGGCTCTGAGGGCACCAGCACAACTCACTGGGGCAGCCTTGCTTGGCCCCACACTGTGCCACTGCCCAGGATCTGTGTCAGCCCCAGCAAACCTGCAGCCGGGTCAGTCTCTGTCTCCCCACAGTCCTGCCCTGCCTGGCCACAGGCTCTGCTGAGGCAGTTCCCCATCTGCCCCACATCCTGCCTCAGCCCATGGCCAGCCCAGCAGTGCCCATGGCCCAGGGCCGTGGCACAGGCACTGCCCCTGCCCTGCCAGCACTGCACCAGACCCCACCGTGGCCAGCTCAAGGGGCAGCTGGACAAAACTGGGCTCAGGGACAACAAAGAAAATGAAAACATGCTATCTCATGCACTTAAAAGGCACCCCACAGCTGTAAATTTGTATGTAACACAACACTGCAAACCAGTGAAGAGAGAGCTAGGAGTAAAAGCAAAAGTAAAAGTCACCTCAAGTGGATCACACTAAGCGCTGCTATTAGTACTGCATTAATATTATACTTTCCATATAGAAACATTCTAACAGTACCATTTTGTTTTCTTTGACAATTAGATTTAGAATAGTAACAATTCTTGAACTAGACTTGTAAGATTTCAGTTATGGCAACAATAAACTCCCAGCTTGACATATGTATATGGAATCATTAAGGTTGGAAAGGACCTCTAAATCTTAGAGTCCAACTCTGAACTGAGCTTGCCCAAGCCCACCACTAAATCACATCCCTAAGTACCACTTCTACACATCTTGTAAATGCCTCCACGAATGGCAACTCAACCAGTTTCCTGGGAATAAATTAAATATAAATATTTATATGGTGTGTTTCCTTTTAGTGTCAGCACAAGATCTTCCATATAACACTTTGACTCCAGAAAATGCTGCATAGTGGCTATGGCATTAATTCTATTTTTCTTGTAGTTGACATGCATTTACCAAATGTCCAAACTCCCACTTAATCATCTACAGACTATTAAGAATCAGGGTTAAGCTAGACCGATTTTCTTATTCTCTTATCTTTGCCTCACTCCAAATGCTCCATCCTGCTCTTTCAGCCAGTGTGACTTTTGGACCCTAGGAAATTTGTATACTTAATTATTTGACTAACACCTGTTTCTGCAGTGGCCCTTGGGACAGAAGTTATACATGGCCTTGTATATGCAATCAAACATTCACATGCAATCAAACTTTCATATCAATTGATTAAGAGAATCACCTCTATATAATTTGCTGAACAACCACTATGACTCTCCAGCTCCATATGGGTGAAGTTGAGGAATATTTTTTCATCCTCTGGCTGTCGGATAATGTAGACACATTGTTGACTGTTGATATAAGGGTTAGGCCAGAAAGGAGATGTGATAACCCCTTCACTCTCTGTGAAATTTCCTCCACAACTTGGATCTGCTATATTAAGAAAAAAAAAAAAAAGAGATATTCATAAGTACAGTAACTCCTTTTGAGGCTGCCTTTGTATAATGTCTGCAAATCAAAAATAATTACATTATTAAAGAGCAAGTGTTAATTACATCCATGTAATCATATGTTGTTGGCTCTGTCTTGAGAATGTCACAGACCAATCTTTAATCCTGAGTATTTTACTTACCAGGAGATGTTGTATAGACAATGTGGAAGCCTTTATCAGTAACTGAGTCATCAGAGTGAAAGTGAATAAGTGCATATGGACCAGTGGTTTGGAGTGGGGGTGGAGATCCAGTGCTACAGTATTTACCAAGGACAGGGTCTTGTGGAAGAAGACCATCTCGAATCTAGACAGAATGATAGACCAACATTTAGGATTATCATATATGTGCCAGCTGTGAATAGTACCAACCTCCTCAAGTTATCTCAGAGGCCCCAAAGGTATTGTGGATGGTGGGTAAAGGGAAAGCTCATAGGAAGTTTCTTCCAAACACGGAGGAACCAAGAAAAAGATCCACCAGCAGAGCTGTGATGCTGCTGCCAGGAACCATCAAGGGTTTTGTGAAAAGGAAAGAAAGTATCAGGAGATCTACTGTTGAACTGTTTCTTTGAAATCATGCTCTGCATTGCACACAACTTGCTATTCCAAACTGGCTTCTCATTTCCATGGAAAGGTATTGGTGAATTCTGTAAACATTAAGTCACACTTGACAAAAAGCCCTAACTCATACATCAAGTTGTGGATGGCTGTGGGGCCACGATATGAATCTATTACTCTTGGATCCATTTCCTGAATAGCTTCCCATAGGCTCATGGATTCTTTGTGGGATGACATTTGACAAGGAGTTTGGAGACTGAGCTTTGTAAGAAAGTGAAAGCTTCCCATCAAGTATTTGGCCTGAATCCCATTCTTTTTGTCACAGGACTTCCACTATCTTCAGAGAAGCAGGTTCTCATCCCTTTTCTGTCTTACTTACATCTTTCTGACTTACTGTCTTATTGGGCATGGATGGCTGGAATATGTAAATAAAAAGGAGCATTTCAACCCAGGATTAAATTTTCAAACAGTCCCCTTCTGTACATAAAAAAGTTTTGAAACATCTTGTTTTGCAATAACATGCCCACAAAATGTTGTCATAATTCACAATTCACAATTTACCTCTAAATAGTCATAACTGCAGCTTTCATGGTGTTCCAGGCTCAGTGTGCCAAAAGCAAATGTGATGAGGAGGCCAGGACTGGTTGAGATGGTCCAGAAACAATTTCTGTTTACAGGATAGTTACCAGGATATCCTGGAGAGCTTATGGAGCCGTAAGTACCTGTCAGCTCACCACCACATTCTAACAGAAAGAAACATGGAACAACAGGGTCACGGGTCAGAAGATGAATTGTCCTGTAGTGTCAAAACCAGCTACCACTTTGGGATCAGAATAAATTAAAAAACAAAGACCAAGCCAAACAAACCAGAGTTTCTTCTTTCTTTTAATTTTGTAGTTAATGCTGCAACTCAAGTTTAAAAGGAGAAGTCCAAATATTTCCTGATTTGCACAGTAAAAGATTCTTACCCAGTTATGATGAATATGCCTTAAGGAGAATAATGAGAAGCACTGCTTGGACTGGATTTACATAATTAATCTGAATTTCTGTACTTTGTAAATAGTGTCCAGTTTTTATCCTATCACAAGCCTATTTCCATTTTTAAAAAAAAAATAATTACAGGTAAGGCTGTTTTATATACATGCAATAAAATAACACCAGTGCAACAGTTGGGAATGGGAGAGGTACATCATGTGTTATACCTCATGAATAGCTGGTTTAATTTCATCTATACTGATTTCTTTGCATTTGTTTTTTTTGTTAGTGCTATTTTTTCCTCCAAAATATCTGCTTTCACTTTTCAGTACTCATAATTGTCAATTAGTAATTATCAATTTAATAATGAAAATTAAAAAAAAAAAAAAGGCACAAAAAATCATATTAAAAGCATTTAAAGAAATATTTCTAGAAACAGGAAATGGCATTTTTTTACTCTATGGCTCATTCAAGACACAACCCAATGCACTATTTTGTTCCTAGATAACACACAGAACACTGAAGTGACCCTAATGTTATGTGAGATGATTTTAAGTTTCTCTGGAAATGCATTGCAAACCATCTGGAACAATCGCCCAATTCACATTACCAGGAATTCAGGCAGAAATGTAAACAAATCATATAAAAAACCTCACACATCCTTTAAAATCCAGTTTCCTACAACCTATCATGTTTGGAACATAAAGGCTGTTGTAAGCTGTCAGTGGCAAAACAAACCATTAATTTGCTTGCTTGAAGTACTAGATATTTCTGTGAGAAAAGAGAGCTGACTAAATGAATGGCATCCCCAGAAACACAGGCTCTTTGAGGGATTCCTCACAGGAAGTATAAAACAGTCATAAAAACCAGCAGAAAGCTATTCATGCAGAGGTCTAGAGCAAGAGTTTGAAAATATCTTCAAGAGATATATACATCTAAATTTCAGCCTCACTCCCCTGAAAAATACTGTCCTGCTGTTCCTAATGTTTCCTAATTAAAGGAAACAAGTAACTCATTTTACTCCAAAGCCATGAAGATGCTTGGCATTTCATCAACTTACCAGGATCCTGAGATTCCCAATGAACAGTAAAACCTCCAGTAATGGTGTGGTGTGAGTATAACCAAAAATACAGAGTGTTGTGGGAACTGGAAAACTCTGTAGGACCTGGGAAGCCACAGTATTTTCCTAGAATGTGCATTGATGCTGAAGGCCCATCATGGATTTGAAGGAATTGAGAGTTACACCCATTACTTGTCTCCAGTTGGAAGAATGGGAAAGTAACACGCAGAATCTAATAGAAGTGAGAAAACAAGAAATCTATTTTTTCCATCTGCTGAGACACTATCTAGGCAGAAACTTTATAGAGCAGATACAACGTATTCATGCAACTGTGAGAATCTATGAACTTTAGAGACATTATGTCATTTCCTGAAATGTTCCAGGACAGAAAAGAATATTAAAGCATCTTAAGGGTCAAAAGGAAAGAGAAGAAGATAGACAGACAGATAAAAATTTAGTCAGTGAAGTTTTCTGGAAAGAGCATTATTTCTATAAACTAATAATTGAGACCATTTGCCTGTGCGTGTTATATGTGCAAAATATATATTTGTGTAGATTTCAAGCCATGTGAAAAGCTTGAAACACAGCATGAAATACCTTATTCCAGGTTTCCCTAGGCAGTTTTTTCATCAGATAATTAGCATTTTACACCCTTGCTATGGTTAAAAGTGTTGTAATAGGAGTTAAAACATTCAATGATCTTGTTTCACAAAACAAGATCATATAAAATCGTATAAAGATTATATAAGATCATATAAAATCAGTGTCTCTAAAGCCCATTCTGGATACTTAGTGACACGGATAGCTTTGAGTTTGTTTAGATTCTTCACTGATGTGCTGTAATATGCTCTGCTGAAGACAGTAGTGGCTCCCAGGCTTAAGGCTGAGGATATGGCACACACACACATATATATATATATATATATATATATATATATATATAATGCTGTATAAACCACTGTTAAGCTCTGGTTTATAAAATGACTTAATTAATTCCACAAAATGTCAAAAATACATCAAATATTACGTTCCAAAGTCCAAATTTCATGCTAAATTATGGAGTAGCATATTTTGTAGTTGTTATTTATAACACAAGTGGAATTGTTAGCTGCAAATCAGAACCAGAATATACATTTGTGTGCAACATTTAAAAATTAATCCTTAAAAAAAAAATCAAATGCTGTTATTACACAAGGCCATTGACAATATGAATTAAGCATTCTACATTTCTGGACTCAGAGATCAGAAATATGAAACTGTTTTCAGACCAGAGAATCACAGAACAGTCTGAGCTGGAAGAGACCCAGAAGGATCATTGAGTCAAACCCTTGTAGGGGTCAAACACACAGCCTTGGTGTTAGCACTGGGCTCTGACCAACCCACTCAGCTCAGGAACTACCTGTGGAGCCCATCAGAGTGGAGATTTTGTCATGCAGCTCTTCACAGATCACATTCCAAAGCAATGCAGAACAGTTCCCCTCTGTAGCTGGAGGTAGGTTAATAAACTCTTACCCTCAGCTGCTTAGGAAAAGCCTGGAAAAACGAACCCAAGCAAAACCCTAGGCTAAAGAGCCTGAAGGCTTGTTAGGATCTAAAATTTATTCTTTTGAAAAACTATTTATTGTGAGAGGATTGGATCACAACATAGGAACACATGTAGCATCATGTTTGCTCTGATAAGCTGAGGGATCCTACAGACTGAGAGTTTCTTTAACCTGAACTCTATTTTACCTTGTTGGGATTAGTTTCAATAATCCAAGCACAGCTGACCCCACTGCTGTACCACTGGCTGTTTGGGTTGTTAGGGTAACTGAAAGTTCCACTCAAGCCTGAGAGGTATCCTCCACAAGCTGCAAAAAGAGAGAGAAAATTAAATAGATTTTGTGCTATTTACTGTACAGACTAAAAATAAACTAACTTTTTTTTTTTGCATGGCTTTTTCTTCTTAAACATTTAAAACAATATTGAAAAATAGTTCTATAAAAGGATCTTTAGGACTTCCTCTCAAGTGGAATGACATCTCAAAAAACCACAAGTTCCCTGAAAGAAAAATAGTTCTTGGAAAAACAACAAAGAATATCAGTTGGAACATGTGGATACTGTCAAAAGATATTGGTTCTGTCTCATGACAGTGTCCATAAACTGCTTTGCTTCCAGAAGGATACCTCCAGATTGAATCTAAATTTTCCCCTTCAACGAAATAACATTTTGTATTTTGAAGTTAACATGGTGTAAAATTGTATTTCTCAGTAGTGGTACATCATAGAGGTTTTCCTCAAGAGGTTTTATTGTTCTGTTTGTTCTTTTTGTTCAGATTTCTGGGCCTGGTAATCCCTCTCATTATATACCATGGTCTCTTCTCTCACTGAACCATTCAGTGCATGGGAAGTGAGAACCGAGAACCACAAACATCTACAGAAAAATGTATCTGTAAAGCAGCCAAAATACAATACACATATAGCTACAGCATACACCAAGCACCTGTAGTTTAACATTGAACTGATTCTAAAGAAATAGCCAATTCTCATCAAACTTTTTTTTTTTTTTTCAAGAAGTGGTAAAAGGAATATATTTTTATTTGAAATATCTGTCCAAAACATCTTACTTTTTTCAACCACATTCAAAATGATCATGTAAGAAAATACATTATTTTTTCATTGATTAGAAACTAAAAGAACAGGTGGTACAGTATGATTCCTTACTGCATAAAAACTGGTTTTCTAGCCCTTCATTATAAGTTGCTAAAAATAATTTTTTCCTCTGTGGACTTAATAATAAAACATTACTAGTTAGATACTTCAGGAAGATAGAAAAAAAAGCCTAAAATAGTTCTAAAATAGATCAGTTTCACAGGGGATCAGTGGAAGTTTTACATTCTCTATTACATTAAAATGTAATTTGCTTTCTTCTTAGCAATCTACATTAAAATGAGCCACTTCTGTTGCCACAGGGACACTGGACTCACTGGAATGCTATCCTGACTTTGTTTAATTAAATCTAATGGCAAAAACAGTTCTCAAACAAACAGAAGAAATTATACTAGGAGGAAAAGGGAGAAATTTGCAG
Source organism: Muscicapa striata striata (assembly GCA_030060385.1). NCBI lineage: Eukaryota > Metazoa > Chordata > Aves > Passeriformes > Muscicapidae > Muscicapa > Muscicapa striata. Next base: position 2,302,540 of record JAREIS010000102.1, read on the forward strand.
TCAGTATAAAACTGAGAGTTCCCCATTTTCATGCTTAACATTCCTTTAATTAAATTTCTGTTTGAAAACCTTTTCCGGCTTTTCCTCTTGACTAGGAACATCAGGATGTTTTGGCTTCATAACAGATGATATAATATGCACAAAAGAGAAACATCAATATATTCTCTTGTTCTCCTTATACTGCAGATCCTCTTTCCCTACTAGCTTTCCAGACCACTTTCTTGGAACAGAGATCTGATTTTAGGATGTCTGGCACCTAGCCAAGGCCTGCAGATGAACTTCATTGCTGTGCTCCTCCTGCTAAACAAAACAGCTATAAACAAAGCTCATGGAAAACTCTGACTTGGAGGGAATTTGGGTGGGGACCTCTAACCCACCAAACACAGGGCTGCTTTTCACATGATAACTCAGTTCTTATGCTAATGCAGGCCCCAAGCAGCCCGTTTCCCAGGAGGGGAGGGGTTCTGGCAGTACCTTGCTGGGCAGTCTGGCACTGCGCTCCGGTCCAGGCGCTGGGGCACTCGCACGAGTAGCCATTGACCCCGTCAGTGCAGGTCCCCCCGTTCTGACACGGGTTGCTGACACACTCATCAATGTTCTCTGTACAGTTAGGGCCTGTCCAGCCCGCATTACACAGGCAGAAATAGCCAGAGATCGTTGCCTACAGATATAAACAAATCAAATCAACTGTGAGCATGAATAACATAAAGAAATCAATGGAGTCGGCAGAAATACTGATGTTTGCACTTCTTTGAATTTTTTTGGCCTTGATGGTCAGTGGTGAATACCAAAATAAACATAAAGCCTAATTAGATTATCAATCTCTCTGGGTTTTTTCTATTATTTCTTAGCGGGGCTTTTAGAATTACTTTCTTAAAAATCAAAACCCTTTTAGCCATTCAGAAAACTCTTTGCTTGGTTTTGGAATGATCATGCTAGACTCAAGTCACTTATATTACCTAAACCTTATAAATAGCAAGGCAAGATATCTGGTTTATAAGTAATTTCTGTCAAGGCCTTTCTCCAGGAAGTCTGCACTGCAGTTATGTGGGCTGTTAACTTTCATTTTCATCCTGAGGAATGTTAAAGGGGAACAATTTCATCACCTCTTCAGCTTTATTTCTTGTTCTGTATGTCTCTTTTCCGTTTCTGTTGTCACAACCTGTACTACTTCTCCATATAATCAGGGCTTTCCATATCTGTAACTGTTTTAATTTCATATGTTCTCTTGCCTTATATCTCTTGTTTTATAGACACAATCTTTAAATGTAAAGCAGAACTTGGCCCCAGGTACAGACTACAATCCCACATTTGATGACATACAATCATTGTATTGCACTCTATTTGCTTTTCCATTATCTGTTCACATCCTCTGTGTCCCAAAGAGATTTTCAGTATGATGCAAAAGAGTTTTGATGTGTATTTAGGGCTCTGAATGTTGTTTTAAAAGCTGGTTTTTTTTTGATCTGCGTTGCGTGATACTTAATTGACATTATATTCCCTCTGTCATTCTGCTGTCCAAATATAGCTCTGCTGTTTCTCTATTTTATTAGATGCTTCTGTAGTCCCATTACATAAATATCTGTGTTATTATCTTCAGGTACTAGTTTCTAACCATGATTGCCTACTGTTGTATGTTAGGATATATTTAGGGGAAGATGTCATACCATTTAATAGATTGACTAAAATGAACTAAATAGTCAGAAAAAGTAAATAAGATTTGGGCACAAAAGGTTCTATAAATATCTTTAAATATGAGTGAAGACACAGTAAATACCTACAGAACAGAGAGCAAGGAATGCTGGTAAGGAGTGGAGTGTGAGAGGACTGTCACATTTGACAGAGAAAATGGAAAAAGCAAGAGGCAACACACCATAGAATCATAGAAACATTTAGCTTGGAAAAGACCTTTACAATCATCAAATCCAGCTGTTCACCTAACACTGCTAAATCCATAACTTATGTCTCGTTTCCCCTGAGTCTCCAGGGTCAATCAAAAGGAAGGCATCTGCAGCCTAATGGGGATAAATGGGAAAAGACTCTACCAGAACAAAAAATTTAGCATTTGTGAATATTTCAGCAAAATCACCATTGTAAATATCCTCCACAACAAAATCCCCAGATTAGTACTAAGATTGCTACCTCTACTTCACACACAAAGAAATGGCTTGTGTGGCCTGAAACTCACTTTGCTTTCTTCAGGTATATCCTTTGATCTTGCAATGCCCACTGACATTGTCTCATTCCCAGTAGTATATCTGCACTCAGCCTTCAGCCTCAGCAAGTCTCCCTGACTGGTTGTAACTACACAATGTTGTCACTGCATGTGAGGAGCCCAGCACTTACCAGGCACTGCCCATTTGCACAAGGGTTTTGCAGCTGACAGGTATCACTGAGAGGAGAGCACCCATTTGGCCCATATCCACTTCCAGTGTACCCAGGTGTGCAGGAACAAAATGCCATGGGCCCTTGGGAGAGGAGAGAAGATATAAAACATAATTCTGTTACAATGACAATACCAATGTCTGTAAATGCCCTTGGCATTTTGAAGCAGAATCTTAATACAATTCTAACTTACTTGATTTTTTGACATCTTCCCTGGTCAGTGCCCAGTTTGACTATGGAAAGAGCCCTAGTGTTGTTCTGCTATGGGTACCTGAGAGCCCATGGTCATCTTCCTGGGAAGTGGCAGGGTAGTCAAAGGGTATTTATGGGAAGGGGAATTGTAAAAGCAGCTGTATAATTGGAAAATACATCAAAGAGAAATGGTGAATGTCTCCACAGTTTTAGGATAGTCTTCTTTTTGGTGAAGCCTAAATCTATTCCTGTCAGTGTTTGTGAAAAAGCCTGCTAGCTTTAGCTAACCTGCCTGTAAAATCCTTTGCATGAGGCAAAACTGAGTGTGGTGAAGGGGCTGCAATCTAGACATATGTTGCTATAAAGTGGATTTGTCCTAACCAGGTTCTCCTTGAGATTCACACTGACCTTACCTTACAGTCTTTAAGAAAGCATCATACCTGGAGCTGAGGTACAAGTAGCCAAAGGATGGCACCCTCCATTATTTATTGAGCAGATATCAACCTGGGTACATGTTTGTCCATCTCCCTCATAACCTGTTCAGAGGTAAATCTCAGTTAGTCTGCAACAAACTGTTTTGTTTGAGAATTGACAATACAAAAATCATCTGATGAGCAAAACACTAATTCTTGGTGTAAAATCATAGTTCTCTGCAGTTCAAACAAAAGAATTGAGAAAGCTGCTGAAGTAAAACCTGGCATATTTATCGTGGCTCCTTCATTGCAAGGATGGATTCTGACTGTAAATAAATCAGAAAAAAAGTTGCAGAAGAAAAGATATATTAGTGTATGCCAAATACAGGTAAAGTCAGTGAGGCCATAGAAGCCCACGCCTCTCAGCCACCATGTGTTGCCATCCCTACACATCTGCACCCAGTCAGCCCTAACTACATCCAGACTTTTTCCTCCTGCACACCAGAGCAGCCATTGGATCCCAAACACAACACCCAGATCCTCTGGTTAAAGAAGACCAAAGCCCTGCAGCACAACTTCTTATGGCCAGAGCTGACATAATCAAAACTTGTCTGAGGCCACATTTCCAGCACAGTGTTATCCCTTCAGCACTCAGCAACTGGGAGTCTTCACTACCTCCAGCCTATTGCCACTTAAATAGCAACCAAAAAGTCAATTAGAAAGACTTTTTCCTGTTGTGTTTCTAGTATTGATACTATACATTCCAGAAAGCAATTTAAATCATAAACCATAAGGACCTAAGTTGCAACTTCTACTGTTTCAGCTGTACTGTGGTAGAAACACTGCCTCAGACAGCATTCAGAGCGTGACAATTATCAAGGCTTTTTTTTTTTTTACTGCAGACAATACAGCCTGTGATTTATGGCACACAGGATATTCCTTCAGTTAATACAGACAATGAAATTACTACCATAATTATGCAATCCTTGTTGCCCATTAATGATCTTGTAAAGGAAGTACTTCACCAAATCAAGGCTATAACACTGAAACAGCTATCTAGTACAAGAGAAGCACATTCAGAGGATCATCTTTAGAGGCATACCCTATACAATGTTCATTAATAGCTGAAGGAGTTTGCATATACTTGGATTCTGCAGTCTGTATTGTGTATGTGATATTTCTTTCTAGAAAAACAACTTTCAGGTTCTTAAATTTACCCCAAAACAGGCTCAAATGTGTTGAATCTTCATCTTTTAGGCCCTTCCTCCCATAGTATTATCAACAGGAAATCCATTTTACCTGGTGGACAGAGCCCACAGCGGAATGATCCAGCTGTGTTGATACATTGGACCATCGGTGCTGTTGAGCAGCCTCCATTATTACTTGCACATTCATCAATGTCTTGGCAAGTGTAGCCATTTCCTTGCCAGCCTAAAAAGCAGCACAGAAAAGACATCAGAAAGAAAATGCCTTTTTGGCTTCTTCTTTGACCAACTCTTTTCATAGACTACAAATGAATTGCACTTCATTAGCACAAGAGTAGACCTGTGTCTCTCATAACTTACTAAAATTAATACTGGTCTGAAAACTAGGTTTCAAACACAACAGAGTGGAGATGTTTGTATAAGAATGTTTAATTTTAACTGTATTCTGGATATTTCAGATTCAAACACACTTTTACCTAAAGGAGATACAGTTCTGGTCTAATGCATGTATGTACATTTTGCAGCAAAGCTTTATTACAACTTCAGTTAAACACTTTAAAAACTTCTCCCATACACACCACCTGCCCAGCTCAGGAAGAGTAATCATAGCATATATTGTCTGAGGGAACAATCAGGGTTTTATATTGCCTTAGGGCAGGAAACACACAGATAGGGAAGTACTGCAGACCTCTTATGTGAAGGTGATAGGATGTGATGGACATGAAGGTACCTGTGAAGGACATAAGACCTGTTTAGGTGCTCAGTTTAGGATGAGATAATGCATTAGACTCTGCTGCCTGTGTTACCTAGATAAGACATAACCTATATTTATTTCCTAGACACAGGCCAAAGCATTTCATGGAGTTACTCCCATCTGCATCCTGTGTCTGTGTTTATGATAGACAGGCAGTAGCAGCCCTGCCACCCCATCCAACCTGAGAGCGAGGAAGGACGAGATACCTGTGGGACAGGCACCACATGTGTAGGAGCCTGGAGTGTTGTGGCACTGCACCAGTGGATCCTGTGAACATGGAGGATTTGGGAGGCTGCACTCATCTATATCAGCACTGCAGGCAGGGCTGCCAGGAGGGGACATCCAGCCAGCCTCACACACACAGTGGTACTTGGGCTGCCACAGAAAACATCACATTGCACATTTAAGACATTTACAATAGTCAAGAAAAAGACAGAAGGAGTTAATTTCATAAAATTACTTTCGAGCATTACATGGCTTGCATGTTCTGTTTTATAAGTTGCTTCAGGCGTTTTCTTAGTCTATTACTTCCTCTGAATTTACTTATTCAGATTATGGAAGCGACTCAGGCTCATTCATTATGTTCATAAAAGAAATCTGTAATTTATCCCAAAGCTCCCACAGAAAATAAGATCAATTATGAGCTGTACATAAACATAATTAAAAGTCATCAACTTGCTTTTTAACCAGGGCAAAGAGATCAGTGTAAGCAACCTGAAATAAACTTGGCTGTTTTCTTTTAATCAAATTATTTAGTAGTGTATGCAATGTGTAGCACTGACATTAAATTGCAAATACATGTTTTCTTTTAGAAAAACAGTTTCCTCTCTAGTAAACTTTACTAATAGCCAGATTTCAGCATTTATCTATTTGGTCCAATTAAAGCTAATGGGAGCTTTATTGTTGATTGTCACAGGAGCAGACACAGTTAAGCCAACAGTGAACCCTTTTGAAAAGCTTTCTCAACAAAAAAGTGGGCAGAAAATAAGTGATGAGTTGTGAAACTTCTAAAAATTAAGGAAAGAAATTATTTTATAGCAAAGCACAAAAAATTGTGCTGTGACTGGAATGAGTATATAGGAGTATTTAATATAGCAGTACTAAGGAGCACAAGCTTGGCTGGGTGGTTTTGGAGGGCTGCTCTGAGTGGAAAGAGCCAAAGCTGGCATGGTCCATCTGTCCCTTTGGAGAGAACACCCTGTACCCAGATTCTGGCCCAAATGGAATGAGCTGGCTTGTTCCAGAAGAGCACTCAAGTGTGTGCTAGCATCCACCCAGTGCAGATGCTTGGAAAGACTGGGCCTGGAATCAGACACCACATCCAACTGACACTGAGGAGCACCAAAGATGAGCAGCAGCCACCCAGTCACTGTGCAGCCCTGGTAGGTTCCAGGCCCCTGGCACCTAATGTTCTGCTGGTATGCCTTTTCCCATAGGGAAAAATAAGATTCATGATGTTTGTCATTCTTAAGCATTTAAGCAGTAAAGTATTCTAGAAACTTAATTCTTCCAAAATAATGAACAGTAAGAATATTATATTTTAAATAAGACCTTAACTTATAAAAAAAAAATTCCAAGCTCCCTATGGATGATTTAATACTGTGACAAGTACCTCTAACAAGATATAAGACATTTTTGATTCTTTCTGCCACCCTTGGTACAACAGAGAGGCTGCTATATTGCATTAGTGGCCTTTCCTGTTTTAGCAGCAGTTTGTGCTACACAGTTTTGTCATGCTCAGCAGCATTTGTTGCTTATTCATGCTGTGCTGCATGATGAATTTTATACATTGTTCCTTACTCTGTTGGGCTGATCCCTTTCTTCATCTACGCAGAGGCCATGCACACAGAGCGCCTCAGATCCTTGCTGGCAGTCATCAAACTTCAAGGCACAGTGAGGCCCATAGGTTTCTGGAGTACAGGAGCAGCTAATAGTGAAAGTGGAAAGAAAAATCAAAATTTTGTCTTTCTATCACAGTTATAGATTGTTCATTGCCATTCTCCACTTTATGGGGTGTTTCTTACAAAATACATTTATTTACCTATACTGACAATCCTGCTAATAATCATGCAGAGAGGCAAATCTCCTGCTCAGCAGAGACTCAAGAATCATTTGAGACCTGTATATATTCATGACTGTCTGGCCCTATGGAAAAATCTACAGCCTTTTGTTACATTCATAAGCACAAATCCAGAACAAAAGAAAAGACTAACATAAGACTTAAACAGGACATAAACATGGAAACCCCCACTTCAGTCAAAGAGCACCTAAACTTCCTTTTTTAGTTATGACTATCATATGATGCCAGGTGCCTAAAACACTACCTCTAACAATATGCAGAAATGCCACATCTGGCCTGTCTTAGAGAGGGGTGCTTTAACCCCCCCACCACAACAAAGGGCAGCTCTGTCTTAGCAGCACCTCACCTTTCAGGGATGTGTGGTGGGCAAGAGGTGGCATTTGGGGTTGGTGGGGTGGGAAGAACAAAGTAGTGGATTGAAAAAAGGCATCCTACTGGGAGGATCTGTTTTGAAAGCTGCCACATGCATCACATTGTTATTTATAAGGCAGAGCTTAGTTACAGCATTATACATTTGTGGTGGAACTGAAATTGGGAACTTCTAAGCCATCGGATAATGTTTCCCTTTTCTCTGGCTTTTTATTTCCACATAGACAAGATGTGAGGCTATGAAAGACAATTGAAAGAGATATAAATGTACAGAAAACTCCTATCAGATCACTAGCTTCTTAATAAAATGACAGTGAGACTCTCATTTGGATTCAAGTTGTGTGCTGCAGCTTGCAGAGACATATGGCAGGTACACACCCTTCTTGGATTGCTTTTAAGCTGCCTAATGAAAAATGCTCTGTAAAAGCATTTCTCTGCAGAATTAGGGTATTCCAGTGCAGCTGACCTGGACCTTGGAGCAATTTATATAAAATAGGCTGCTGCTGTCCTTTCCAGTGTGTCACATGCTCAGCTGAAATAGCAGTTTGATAAGCCAATTGCAGGTAACTAAACAGTGCACCCAGGACAAGCAACCCGCATGAACTTAAGCTTCAAAAACCCACAACAGCTTAATGCTTAACTGCAGTCTGCAGTGCAAGACAGCGTGCTCATTACTGTAAGAGACAGCAAGAACAACACCTTCCCATCAGCGCAGCAGCTCAGCCTGGGCAAGCACAGAGGCAACAGGTCAGGGAACCAGGTGCCTTTTGTATGTCTAAAGTACATTCAGAGCTTCTTGTTTAGCTTCAAAGAACACAACAAGGCAGTTTGATCATCTCCAAAGGAGGAGAACAAAGGCACTGTCTCCTGTCTACTCTGGCAAAGATTAATCTGCTACCCATCTGAAGTTTCTCAGAGAAGTGCTTCAAGAAGTAGGTCACACTGCGAGGCACTTCAGCCAAATTGTGATGCACTGCTTGGCACTGCCGTGGTTCTCTCACATGGCTCATGGCACATTGTGATGAGGCCCCTGTTACTTCAGTTGTGACACAGAAGTCTGATAGACATGAGGACTTTCACAGCCTTTCATCCAACTGATACAATGTCCCCTTAAGATTCTGATTGAGGAAGGTGTTTCTGGATACCTGCTCTTTTTCCTCATATTTCAGCTTTCCTGAGTTACAGGAAAAGCATGCAGACAAAGAATATGAACAAGGGGTGAAGACTGCAGTATGTTCCATTTCATGGTACCTAATCCAGTACTTGCCATCACCTGGTATTTTCTCTGCAGGCTATGGAAAGTCAGATATTACCCTTTTCTTTCCCTGCAGTCCACAATGGTGTATATAACTATGCAAGAGCATTAATGGGGTGACCTGGGTTGTTGAGCCCCAAAAAGCTTAGCAGTAATATCTTCATGGTTGCTAAAGAGATGTCATGCTCTGCCTGGGGATGGATTTAGAATGTGGGGAGCACTCAGAAATAAGTAAGACAATACATGAAGGGAGACTAAAGATAGTACAGTGGACTTGGGGAAGGGACTATGTAATAATCCTGATTGTGTGATGCAAAAGCAGTAATATTAAGGTTATCAATAACTTACAAAGAGGTCTTAGTTAATTTCATGAAGCACTGATTCAGCAAGTGCCAAGGAGGGTAAAAACTGGGGAATCGTGACTGTACTAACACAACGACATCACTTGTGAGAAAAGCAGACCTTAAACCTTAATGTAGTCACACACCTGTACCTCTCTGAGCACAATAAGAAACAAATAAAGGCAGATTGATTTGTGTGTTGTTTCCTTGACAAATATTGGTTGCAGACAACATAGAAACATCCTTCAAAATCAATGTAAAGCTTACAGGAAGCATCACGCACCAGTGACACCTCAACAGACTCTCTTAATGCTGAAGCATGAGGAGCACTGCAGGAGAACTTCCTTTTTTTGAGGTTCTTCCAAGAACTGACAAAGCACTATAAGCCAGTGTTACATCAAGCAAATATTTGTGGGGGCTAAGATTTCCATACTGAAGCAGGAGACAAAATGCTTTGCAGAAAGCTGTGGCATGCTCTCCAGCTGCTTGTTCCCATTGCACAGGGACAGCTTTGTATTATATGTGAAAGTTATTTATTCACCAGATCATTTGACATTTTGGAGAATGAGACACAAAATGTTCAGGCTGGCTTGCCCTGTAAGCAAGAGTATGTTTCCTAAGGAGCTGGGCACAGCCAGAGAAGAATATGCTGCAGAGGCCTCATGTGTGGGGCCCAGCACACTGGCAGCCCAGGCACCCCCCTGGTGTGATGGCTGCAGACAGCACTTCTCCCTTTCTGCCTGGCAGCAGGAATGCCTGTGCATTCCTTGCTCTGCTGCCGTGCTGTCTCAGCAGTGCCTGTGTTTTTGGAGAGGATGAAGGCATTTCACAGAACTGTTTCTGATTTCACAGAATATTCTGAGTGGGAAGGGACCCATGAAGATCATCGAGTCCAAGCCTTAGTGAATGGCCTGCATGGGTATTGAACCAGTGATCTTGGTGTTATTAGCACCCTGCTCTGACCAAATGAGTGTGCTGGGAATGCCAGGGATCAAGGGTGATCATCTCCTTCATCTCCTCACTGCCTTTGCTCTCAAGGGGTAGGTGACAGGAGGGATGGTAACCTGGCTGTGCTCTGTGGGCACGGTGCTGAGTGCTGGTTACAGACCAGCATGAGCCTCTCACTGCCCAGCTACATCCCATGGTGCAGGAAATTTTATTAAAGCAGCTACAACAGGGGCTGGGTCACTGGAGCCAGTCTTCAGTTTGCAGCCCTCTGCCCTGGCACAGCTGTGTGATGGATCTGGCTCCTGCTGCTCTTCTTGTGTCAAAGCAGAGAATGGCTTTGGAGGCCTTTCTGTGTCTGAGTGGGCTCAGGGTACAGTGCAGGAAGGATTTAATGTTCCCAGACTAAAAGGGTTTATAGAACACAGATATGAAACAGACTTATTTCTAGAACTTGTGCTGCAGGGATGATATGGGGTACAAAATAGCAGAGTACTCTACATGGGATATTTCTGTCTAGTTTTGAGAAGTTACCTGTAGCTGCCTGGTGTGTTCACACAAGTGGCTCCATTCTGGCAGCCTAATGCTGTTCCGGCAAAAATCTGGCATTCATTAACATCCACTGAGCACAGGGGGCCCTAAGATGAAATGGAAAACCAGTTTATTTTCCAAATAACTGAGAAATGAAGCAAACCATGGACCCAATGTTTAACACAGTTTTCAAAGATATACAAACCATGGGCTGTTATCAACACAGATTCCCTTATGAAACAAAATAACAAAACTTTATTTTCTAAGCTGTGTTTCTGTGACCCTTGCTATCCGTCAGATGGGGATAAAATATCTCAGATGTACAAAGCACATGAACATTTTTGTCATCCCCTCACTTTTTAGAAAAAGACTCAAAAAAATTTCTTATAGACTGTTTCTATCAAGAAAGCACATCAATTTTGACCCAAATCATGTTGGGATAACTTTTAAGTTGAAATCTTTGAGAAGAAGATATAACATTTCCATCTCTGGTGCACATAATACCACTATTAAAGTGTTTGCTAGTAAAATCTCTGTATTTAAAAAATTTCAGAATGGCACTGATTATTTACACCCTGTTTGTCTTATTTGTTTAAGACTGAATAAATATCCATCCCTTCCCCAGTCTCTCTCTATCCTTGTGTAAGGTCAACAGCAAGGCATGCAGTTCAGTTCAGTGCTCAGCAAAATCCAGACTAATTCTCAGCTGTGGAAACTGCCAAGAATCACTGACTTCACAGGCCAGCACCTGTGTGTAACAGCACAGGGTTTGGCCCAATGCTCTGGGCTACTTTTTTTTACACATGTATATATTCATATTGTTGAGAAGCAAACATGTAGCTCTCCAACCAATGAGTGAGTGCTGCTCTGCTGTTCAGTGTATCTCGCTCTGCCCTGAGCAACCCTAAATGCTGCACGGCGATCACACTAACCTAGCTGCAGTCTTACAGTGGAAATACACACTCTGTAGTCTAAAGGAAGCTAAAGACTCACCTGCCAGCTGCTGGGACAGAGGCAAAAGAAACCATCCAGTGAGTTTACACAGGTCCCTGAATTCTGACAGGGGTTGCTACTGCAGGCTCTCCTCTGGATGTCCTGAAATGACAGAAAAGAGCAGAAAATTAGGTTCTGCTCAGCTAGTGTTCCACTAGCATTTATGTCAAGACAAACCTTTTCTTTTTTGGTTTGGGTTTTTTTTTTTTTGGTTTGGTTTTTTTATTTTATTTTGTTTCCCCACAAATTCTTTCTTGAATTCCCCCTCCATTTTTTTTTCAGCAAGGTTGGTTTGTAAAAGTTTTAAGCTATTTCACTTATCCCTGTGATTGCTCACACAGAGAATGGCCAAGCACTAGGATGAGAAAACCCGGTAAAAAGTAAATATTAATAGAGACTGTTCTTCAGCAGCAGACTGGGAGTCTGGATAGAGGGTTATCTTGTCTTTTTGATTCCATGGTATTTCATCTGACAATTGCTTTTACTAGCACCTCTAGGTGTGGCCTGTCACAAGCTAACTGAAGAAGCAATCAACAGCTGAAACTTACTTAGCTCCAGAACAATAAAAACCCAGTTTGAGTTTCTGGTCTTTATCTTGACAGACCAGTGAAGGAAAAGTTTACTTCTTGCTATCTACTTGTTGTTCTTGAGCGTACAACTGTTTTTTCTTTAAGAAATGCAGGCTCCTACAGAGTTTATATATTGTTAGAAGACATAACACCTCCTCCACAAATCTTGGCGCTTTTTTTTAGCTTCTGTTACCAATAAAGGTTTTCCTGAGGAATGCATGAGAGGAAAGAAATAATCTAGCTGTTTAATCATTGAAACCTCATTTTGCTTGCTTTGCTGAGATTTTCTTTTCTAATCTCTAGTTTGCTTCCTATTTACTTACCTGCTGTAAGCTTTGAAGTTTGTTATCGAGACTCAGGATCTGCAAAAGAAATGTGAATTACACTGTGCTTAGTATAAGAGTGACCACAGAGGTACTTGCTGGATACTGGTAAACTCACAAAATATTTTCCTCTGAGGAAAGACAGTAGCTCATATGTGAAACCAGGTGACAGTCAGATCCAAATGAGGCCCCATTCACTGAGATTTTGGTGGGTTTGGCTGTTCAGAAAATGACAGCTTTACTATGTCCCAGCTTGGATCCACAAGGCAAGACTCCGTCTTGCAAAGATATATTCAGGTTCTGAAAACCAAGAATGTGAATATTCCTGTGGGACTGTTCAGGTCCTCCCTCACATGCATGACAAGGACCGAGATGTGGGACAGAGCACCCAAAGCCAAGAAAAGGCTTTCCAGATCTCAGTGGGTTGTAACAACAAACAGCAAGCTGACACTGAATCAGAGAACGTGATGGATACATATTAGCACTATTTCCCTACAGGAAGGTCTCTTACACTATAAAATATTTTCCCATCAGAAGCTTGTGGAAACACTGTAACAAAAGACAGTTAAATCAGGCAATAGTTTAAAAATTTTCTCACAGAAAAAAGAATTCTAGAGCAGGGAAGTGACAAAACTATTGCATCGGTCTTTTCTTTCCACTGCAAACCCCTACAGCCCATTTCATCTATGGAATGGGACGCCTGTGTAGCAACTACAAAAACATATATGGTAAATTTCCAAAATTTATCCATAAGTATTAGAGGACATAGCCAATACAGATGCTGGCAATGAACAAAGAAGAGCCACAGTAACTGGAAATTTTTGGGGGGATTTACAGAAATATTTCCATTGTCTACAGAGTTACTGAATAAGTATCTCACACAGACTACAAACTGATGTTAAATAGGGACTCTGCTCCACTTCCCTAAACTGGGTCCAGAAATACTAAAATGGAATTGGTTGTTTAATATTACTGTGAGGAATGGAAACCTGGGACTGCTGGAGGAGGACAACAAGATATGGCTCACCTTGGAGGTCAGCAGAGTAATCTGCTGGGATACATTCTGCGAGGCACCACAGGCTTTTTTAAGTTCTTGAATCTCTGCGCTACTCTCTCTAACCTAAACAACAGAGATAATGTGAAACAAACTTTGACTTTTCGAAAGCTCAGGACAGTTTAGTCCTTGCATAACTTTACTATTATAAAGTCCACTTAAATACAGAGAGCTCTACCACATACACAATTTAATCTTTTCATTATCTTTTGTGATGACATGATTACTTTACAAGTCTGCAATGGCTTACTTTCATATTAAACTGCTGATATAAATAATACAAAATAAAATGCAAAACACATCAAACACTTGTGAAAACATTTTAACTATTAATATGTAGAACTGAAAATGAAAACATAGTAAGGGAAAATAACTATATCACCTGACTAAAAAGTTCTTCAAGGTCTTCCTCATTAATTTTTACTTTCCCCAGTGGTCCAGTTCTAAATTCAATATTTTTGCTGGAGCCAGCATAGAACACTAAATTACCCTGCTCAGAGGATATACGAGGCCTGTTGTGTATTGGGGGAAAAAAAAGAAAAAAGAGAGAGATCATTTAGTTACACATATCTGCCAAAGAGTACGTAAAATAGAGTTGTAGTAAAGCCATTCTGCTCCCACTACCAGCACTTACAGGCCACCATATCAACAAATGCATTTGCAAGCAATGGTACTTACTGCTCATCATAAGTGGCTCTTTTCTGCCTGTTTTTTTCATGTTGGTTTGGGTCACAACTCAATCCAGTAAGTAACAGTAACACGACGATGAGCCCAGGAGCAGGAGGAGCCCAAAGCATTGCTCTCCTCCAGCTGTCCTGTGCCTGAAGTGAAACCTCCAGTGCTGGACTGGGCTGTTCTGAGCCCAGATGCCCTTTGCCCTCACACAGCTCCTTGTTCACAAGGTGCCCATCCTGCTGCCTCGTCTTGCAACAGTGAACTTTATCTCAGATACCTTAATTAAAGATTGACAGCATGCAAATCCCCTAGATATTAAATGCATTTTTCTCCTTTTGTCTTTTGGTTTCAGGAGCTTTGAGAGATCATTAAACGGAATCTGTCTGTATTTTATCACTATGTCTTCGCCCTTTGTACAGCTAAGCACCCCTGTGTTCCTGAGCACCCTGTTATCTGCAGAAAGTGCTCTCCCACATGCTGCACAATGGGGGTGAAGGAAAGATTATTTGGCAGCACTAAAAGACCTAAATTGTTACAAAAAATCCCCAACCCTAAATGTAAAACCAGGGTGGCTGGCAAGGAATATTTGTATTGAAAGAAAAGCTTCAAGTCAGTAATTCACTGGGCAGATGACACAAACAAGTCAGCAGCACTGAACAGCATCCCATGGATTACAACAGCAAAGTACAAATTTAAACAAATATGGTTGCTGTGACTCAAGGGTGACTCAGTCCCCAGATGCTGAGGCTCAGGCTGTTGCTGCTGAAAGCCATGAGAGATTCAATGTCCCACCTCCCCTTTGCTTTTGCCACAGTCTCCATATTCCCCTTGCAGGAGACTGCTGTGCTTTGTTCTTCAAGCTTAGAGGAGCTCTGTGTGTGTTTTCTTTCCTCATGCTAGGAGCTTCCTAATGTCCAGGTCCATCACCATTCTTTTTGATTTTCCTTTTTGCTTCGTAGGTATTTTATTCAGGCTGCTCACATTTCAAAACTCTACTGTGAAGAGTAGCAACAGTTGTAGCTGTAACACTAGCATCCTTTAAGCCCCAGGCCTTCCTGGAAGCCTTGCAGCTCCTGCACTTCCTAACACTGCCCAGTCTTTCATCTGCTCCAGTTTGTGCTTATCACCTGCAGATGTCCCACAGATATGTGGAACCTGCCCTGGAGCTGGTGGATTGAAGGAACTCTACAGCTTTCACAGATGGAAGCATTATGAGCTCAAAACAACCTGGGAAGAAATTGAATGTGGTGACAAAAAATACTAATGTCATCTCAAAAAAGAGACGGATGCACACTGAGAACATGAATGTGAGGTCAGGATGGCTAATGTTTGTGGTTCTACCACAGGTAACATTGTGATCTTCATTGTGAATACCATAGTCTTAGGCTGTATCAGCTGTATCCCACCACTTTCCCAAAAGCTAGATTTGTATTATATTTTATTATCTGTGTTTTCATAAACTTACCTTGGAATTCAGAACAGCACCAGCCTGCTGACCATGTCCCTTGTGCTCCCACTGGCTGTGATGCAGGTAACCCAGCAGTCACTGCTGCTGCTGAGGGATCTGGAAGGGCAGTGGTGAAGCTCCTGCTGAACCCATGGGAAACAGCCCATCCCATGTACCTACTGATGAAGTAGAAGGACAGCTCTCAGGATGTTCATCTGCTCTGCAGCAGGGAGTCTATCAGCTGTTCCTGCCAGAACAGAGAAACATAAGGAGAATTTTCCATGTGTTTTCCTTTATCAACATGAGGGACAATATTTTCATTAAAATACAGAATTGTATCCTTAGTTGTTGGAAATATGACTGCTCCATTCAATCCACATAAGCTGTTTTTTTATATTAACTGAGACTCTGTCCTTCCATCTTTTTTATATTTACTATTAGGCTTTTTGATCTGAAACCTCTGTTCAGGAATAGGACAGCATAGACAAATTATCAATGTTTCTGTCTAGTCAACTGGACACCTACTGCCTCTGGGTATCCTGGTACTGTCCATTAAACTGGTGCTCACTGACATTCTTCCTGTCAATTTTGAAGTCTGTCTGTAGCAATTTTTTTCTCTTTTTGTTTTGATTTTATTTTTGTTTTAACAGTTTACTGAGTTTGTGCAACTGTCAGTTGGATGTCAACTTGAATAAACTCTGGGCCAACTACACCTGCACTCCATAGCAGGCTGGCTGAATGTCTGTGTACTCCAGGAACTTAAGCTTCACAAAGTCCATTGTATGCTGACAGTTTCCATCCTGGCCTTTGGCTGTGGCCTACAAAATCCTTCCTTTCCTCTATTAATTTCTTTTGCACACTGAGTATGCACTGCCCCTCTCTGCTACCTGTCAGCCTTTGATTCCAGCTTCCCTTTCCAACTAACTCCAATAAACCAATAACCAATGAGCAATAAACCATAAAGGATGAAGACAAGGCTGATAATGCAAGAAACAAGTAAAAATTCACCTTCTCCTCCTGCAGGCTTTATAACTTGGAAAAGGTTGGCCTGAGGGCCAGCAGATTTTGACTATGCACTGATTATAGGATGGAAAGAAAGGGTTGGACACCCATCTATTTGCATGACACACTATTTTCCATTTCATTAGACCTTCCAGATTTTAGTTAATTTAGTGTTCATTCCTAGTGAATGCACCTTAAGTTGGCCAAATTGGAGAAATCTATAAACCTTCTCAAGGAGAGAAATAGGTCCACACCTTCTAATTTTACTGTAATATATTGGATTGAGACATCATTTTTGGAGGAACATAATGGAAAACATACAAAGGCCTGGCTCAAGAATAGGGGCTGTTCTTTCTAACAAGAAGAGTTGGCATGAACCTCTCCTCCTGGGACAGGTCATTTATTACCTTCCTAAAATGAAGGCTCAGAAAACAGCTCTAAAGAGCATAGGTTGTGTGCAGATTTGGCAAGAGTAATGGAGTGTTTGTCTCTAATTCTGGTTGAAGTTCATCTTGTACTAGCAGGGACTACAACTTGCCACCATCTTGTGTAGCTGAGTGAAATAAAATGGTGGTATTCCTCTATTTCTCCAGCAGTATGTGCCTGCAACAAAAAAAGATGTTGGTGTAGGAAGTACACAGTAATTAATTACTCCTAGGACTGATTAATTAATGCATGAAATTGATTCCTCCTGGGAGTTTCAAATGCATGGACATGACATGAGTTTTTGACAATGTTACCTGTTTAAATGGAGGAAGAGCAGCAATTGGTGTGAATCCAAACTTTTTAATGGAAGAATAAAAAGCCGTTTTTTTCCCTATAGATGCAAAAAAAAAAAAAAAAAAAAAAAGAAAACCCTGCTATTCAGTGTTATCACTTTAAATATTTGCAAATAATTCTAAATCCAGTCCATTACTGGTTAAATACCAAGTAGAGCACATTTATACAAGTTTTCCCTCAGCTGAGGTCATACCTCCCAGTACTTCTATCTTCACTTCGCTGTATCTTTCATCTTTCCTCTTTCTAATAATACTCTAGTGTTCAAAAGTGACACAAAACATATGAAGTTATACTGTTACCTCCATATAACTCTGCACACTCATGGTGTAAACCATGCTCCATATTGAACTCAACATTTCCCATGTGTCCCTACAGCTCTGAGACAACCAAGCACAAAGTTGGTAACAGGCCCTGTGCAATGGATCAACAACCATGGAGTTTACATCAAACATGGGTGACTCTGAAAAATAGCATTCCCCTTGCTGTTCCTTACCTGTAAGCACCTATCATCAGTTCCTTCTCTCCCTTCATGAGTGTCTGGAGAGTTTTATGGCCACAGCACCTTCCCCAGAGGCCACAGCTGCTGCAAACCTCCATTTTCCATACCCCTCCCTAAGGATTTGTCTTTTCAGTATTATGCCCTCTGACACCTGTTTTTCTTCCTCAACACCATTAATGAAGTTCGTAAGTTAGCTGCTAATGAAGTTAAACTACCTGGTCAGGAAACTGAGTTTTCCAGTTTTTAATAGCAAATGACAAAGTTAAGAGTCTTGATTTAGTTAACTACTTAAGCTGAAATTGACCTACTGTCCAAATTCTCCCCTTATGGATTCCTTTATCACAAGTAAGACTTAACACATTAGTTTTCACTTTCCTTACGAGACTTTTATTTTAGTTCTTCTTTCTTTCTGGTTTTTCTTCCTACATATTATTGTTTCTATAAACCACTAACCACTTCAATGCTTCCTGTTCTCCATTTCATTCTTTTTTTGCAATTAGGTTAATGAAAAGCTTCCAGTCAGTTGTTTTGGCTTTGTTCTTTTCTATTGATTATTCTAGTTCTTTTAACACATTCCAATTGCTTTAACATACACTGGAGTTATTTTTAGAGACTTCCATTTGCATAGCCACCCTTCTTCACTAATAACCCTAAAGCCATGAATGGACCTGGCTGCACAACCTCCCTCAGATTCATTCTGTTCTTTATTGCTGGCTTTTACCAAGAAGCTCAGCCCGAGCTATATCTGTAAAGCATTGATGCTGTGGTTACAAGTACTGGCATTCTGTCACCATACCAAATAAGCATAAGTGTCATCATCCTGGGCTAGAAAAGAACTGTGTAGGTCAGTGGATCATCTAAGTCACTCTCCAACAGTAGCCAAAAGCAGATAGGAAATGAAGGGTACACGAAGGGGTGAGCACATATAGTACCTCCCCTAGGTACTCTTGACTTCCAGTTACTTGCAGCTTGGGAACGTCTTCATTCTTAAACCTACTTACTCAGTACTCTCAAGGATTTTTCTTATATGAGCTTGTCCAGTCTTCTCCTTCTCCACAAGCTTCACCTTATAATATATGTGCAAAGAAATTCTGAGAAGAATACCATTTTAAGTGTATTATTTATAAGCAGAATAAGATTAGTTTATTTTTAATATATATATATGGGCAAACATTTGAACTAATCAAAACTATTTATTGCTATTTACATAGGAGACAATAAATCAGTACGATCAACATGCATTGCTTCCACGTGCCAGGTGGCAATTTAAAAATACTTGAATTAAAACAGCCCAGTGCATGGACAAAAGCACAAGACAAACATGCTCTCACTGAAGCTGGGATTTCAGGATGTATTCCTGCATCTAAAATCAGAGCCATTCCTCCCTGGAGGAAATTTAAAGAACTTTTTTGCTGCAGTTTCCCAAGTCCTAGTGAAGGAGTGGCCTGGTTGGATCTGACATTTGATCCAACAGCTCTCTCACTAAAAGTGTTGTGTTCCAGTTGATTCAAACCCTTCTAACTCTGCTTCTTGTTTCACCAGAGCTCTTACCACTATCAACAGAACAGAGCAAAGTCAAAGAGAACAATCCAGTTGTTTTGCCTTCACAGACTGCCTGGCCCTCTTGGGCCACTATTTCTTTTCTCTAATGGCTATATAAATTCTATAAAACTTAAAATCAACTAAAGACAAAAATAACATAAATCTTGTCCTGCTCTTTGCAATAACATTCAAATTGACATACTATCACTACTCATTGTTTCATAAACTTCCCCTCATGAGGTTTTAACATTACAATAAACATATTTGCACAGGCTAAGGGAAAATGGCTACTGGAATTAATTTTGGGTTCTGTGTCAATTTTTTTAATGTTTTCACATTATTTTTCCTTAGATATTTCTTTGACCAGTTCAATTTTATACAATATTTACATAAGACTGCTCAGAAATGCCTAGTGCTCTTAACCAATTATTACTTAATCTCCCTCTAATCCTTACTTTGTCATATTCTTTAAACATCATGCAGAAAAAAATACAATACTTAAGTGGTTGTAAACACATAGGAGACAAAATATATTAAACTGCAAAGGAAAATAAATATAATTGAGTATTTATAAAATAATTCAAGTGTTAAAATTGAGTATTAACAGCAAGCAAAGAGAGAAGCCAAAGGAGGAGCTGAGAATTGAATAGCTCATCCTTGAGATCTAAAAAATATTTTCTAAATTTTCCATTTATTTTAGAGATGTGTGACAACTGTTAAAACAGAATTGTAGTCATTGAAGCACTGGGCCTGTTCAGAGTTCTATTGAAATGTCTCTGTCAAAACCAAAATTGGCTTTCCCATCTAAATTTAAGAAATAGTTAACAACAATCAGTGTTCTCCCAGACTGTAATACAGAGATTCCTGAAAATCCTTATAATTCTCCTAAAAGGATCAGTCAAAAGTGAGGGGAAAAAAAGCCTCTGGGCAGGAGCCTTACATTCACTGAATGTGCATTGTAGGATGCACCTCCACTTCAAACATGAAAAAATACAAATACTGTGTTAAAAAAATTGCATTTTAGTAATTTTGCTGCTAGACAGGTTTCATCATGGGTATAGGGAAACCCCAGACTAACTCAGATAGAAACTAGCTGGCATAGGGAAGATTTTTGTAAGTCAATCTGCAAGCTTCAAAAACAACTACATAAATATAACATCACCAAATATGACACCCTTTTCTCAGCAGAAATGCTCAAGTTTGAGGGAACACAACCACATCAGTTCACTCAGTAATTAAGATGTGCAAATGAATGAGGTACAATATCAAAAATCAGATTCTGGGAATCTCCCTCCCTTTCCAAAGCTGTTTTCCAGATTTTACTACTTCACCTTTCAGCTGCTTTAGTAATCACATTTCATTGCTGTGAAAATGCTTAAGCTGAAGTTGCAAAGTACAGCAATGATGTAGGCTGCAAAGCACTTAGGATTAGGAGACTGCTTGGAAAAGGAAGCAACATGATCATCAAGTGAGGTCAAGCAGGTACAACCCAATAGAACTCAGTAAACCAGTCTATTAATGAAAAACCAAGGGGATAAGCAGTAGTCACTCAATTTAGCTGCACCAGTATTACAAGGTTAGCAGGGGTAAAATACACAAATACATATTTACAACTTTGAATTCTTTCAATTTCTTTTTTCCTTCAGAAACAGCTCAAATTAGCAAACAGATTCAGTCTTCACAATCACATTAAATTAACTTTCACTGTCAATATGTAACAGGCTCTGTATTACTGCATCAGATTTAGGTGCAGCTAGGTAGATTCCAATTTACATTTCAACACTGCTAACTTACAAGTGGCATATAAAGCATTAAGATATGTTCTACACATAAAGGAATTGAAAATCAGTTGTTAAGAGTGATATTTTTCCAAATATTACTACAGTGAAGCAGAATGTATAGACTGTTCACATGGTTGAGCAGAAGGAAACTCCAATTTATACATCAAATTTATATCCTTTGTTTTCATAGCAATGCTCAGAACACATCAGATAGCAATAGATCTTCAAACTACCCCATTTCTTCCAAGAACAAGACCATACAGCTACTAGTTATTGATCTGGCTGATAAATCTACACAAAAACCATTGTGTGTATAGGTAACCATGGTTCACTGTCAAAGCCACACCTACTCTTTGCAGTTTAGTAGCCAGCATAGCAATACTTTTTTGCCATTTCAGTACTACAAGTGACCAGGTGAGGACAGAGGCCAACCTCATCCTTGTCTAGGGTTTTGTCCAGAGAACTTTCAGGAGGAACCATCTCCATTTTTTTACAGCTGGAACAGCCCAAGTGGTCAATACGACCTGGAGAATCAGCCTGAAATAGGTCAACCCAAGCTCTTCCTGATTTAACAGTCCACAAGCAACAAGCAAATCAAGGCTGAATGAAGAAGAAATATGCGGCAGCCAGCATAAGATAAAGTGGTGTGAATTTATCTACATAAATTTATTCTGAAATTGTTTTCAGGATACAGAGGATGAAAGTAGCTGCAGTATCTCTACAGCAGCTCTGCTCTCTATAGTCTTCACTTTCTCCTGTACTACCAAGCCATGACTGCTCCTGTCATCCCATGGGTGGGAGGGAGAGGGGGAAGAAAACTCATTCATTTTCAGGATTGGCAACTTTAACTTACTGCTTAGG
The DNA here is from genome assembly GCA_030060385.1 of Muscicapa striata striata. Classification (NCBI taxonomy): domain Eukaryota; kingdom Metazoa; phylum Chordata; class Aves; order Passeriformes; family Muscicapidae; genus Muscicapa; species Muscicapa striata. The sequence continues at coordinate 2,324,536 of JAREIS010000102.1, forward strand.
TGCACAGGAACTATGATCAACTACAAAATCCTTCTGTCTTCTGGAACATAATCTCCCTAAGGATCTTACTAAGCATCATCTCACCTATTCCTCACTCAAGCCGTTTTTAATCTAGATACCAATGGGAAAATCCCAAAGAAAGATAACAACTACAACACATGCTTCTTTAGAGGGCTTTCAGTTTTCCCATCATTTTCTCTATTATTTCAGAGGTACTGAGCTCACAGGACTTGATTACAAACCGAGTCCAGCTCTATGAGGTGCTGTGCAGCAGTGCCACTCAGGATGGCCACACGCAGTGGTTTCCCCTCAACATACACTCCCAATCCCAGTACTACTACCAAGACTTGTGAAGAAATTTTCAGAAGAAGCTCATATAGTTTTTCTCTAGTTCTTATGTCACAAGAACCTAAACATGGAACTTCAAAATTTTTTAATGTCTTTTACACATAGGTCTTTGGTAAGGAGCAATGATCTTATCCTGAATAATATGAGAAGAGAAACAGGAAAGTTATTGTCAGCCCTGTGATAATCTTGAAATATTTTCATTCAGCTGAACCTAAATAAATCATTCCAGACAAATATATTTGGGTTCCAGAATCCTACAAGTATTTAAAGATGATGAGAGAATCATAAAGGACAACACTACATCTTAAAAATTGTATATAAAATACTGAATTTAATAATTTCATGAGGTACAAAAATCACATTAAAATTTCAGGTCATATATACAGCAAATCTTTTCAGAATGGATCACTTACATTTAAAGATGAAGACATTTCACACATAGAACTAATTAAAACAGCTTCACACAGTCCTGAGAAAATGGTTTTAAGGTAAAAAAAAATAAAATAAAATAAAATAGTCTTATCCATTCTCATTGAAGCATTTGCATATGCTGCTGTTTTTCATTCTGCAAACTAAAAAGAACATTTAAATAAAGCAAATAAGTCCTGTAAACTCCCATTTAAATAAAACACCTGTACAGTTCAAATCCATCATGAATGCAAGTTATTAAAAAACTATCAAAACTGTTCAGCAAAATATCTGGACAAGTATCTTGGTAAGCTCTGGTTTTTGTCCAGGTTCCATCAGCTTTCTCCTAAAAGACGGAAGTATTTTCTGTCACCAGTCCATATGCATCAGTTTCAGGTTCTAAATTATTCAAGTAGAATGGAGATCAATTTTGCCACCACGTGTACATTGAGGCTGTTTCCCAGAAGACGATAGCATTGCTTTACTGTTACCTTTTCAGGAAAACCTAAAACAAAAACATATAGTGCCACATCACTAGTCTGGCTTTGTTTCCATTTTTTAGTCTAATTTTTTTTCAGTGAACATTTCTTAGCACAATTATCACAGATTGCAGAAGGATTTACCCTCCCTCCAGCCCCCCAAGAAATTCACTATGTTACAAAACCAATTCACAACCAATTCATTGGATTTGTATCAGTTGCTCTATTACCAGTACTGCCATCTCTAAGGTTTCACAAGAAGCTTCGAAACATTCCCCTATTGTGTAACTACTGCTGATCTACCATCCCTTCAGAAAGCTCAAAACATCCAGCAGTCTCAGGGAGGGGCAGCAGCACTAAATCCCTGCACAACTGCTACTCTAGATAACATCCACAGAAGAACATGGCCACAGCAGAAAGAAAATGTGACAATTCTGCAGATGGACTAAACTGCACTTCTCAATAAGCTTTATATGGTACTTCCCACATCATCCCCCCAACAGCTCAGGCAAATCACAAGTCTCTCAGTGCCATATAACCCATACAGATTAAACCATGAGCAAGGCTTATGCAGTGAGTGATCAAGCAGATGAACAATTTTCCATGTAATTCAATGCTGACCCATTAAACACACTCAGAAATACAGACAGCATCAGAAATGTCCTTCCCATAGTAAGTGCATGGCCTGGCAGAAAGAAGGGAGCACCAGTAAAAATGACACCAGCACAGGTATTGTGAAAGGGCAGTGTTATGTACTGACTAGCAAGATCCTGAGAGTGAAGCAGTTTCAAGCAGCCAGCTGGTCTGCCCTGTCCTTGCTTGCACTCTTACCTTACTCTAACTGTGAGGTAAAGTACATTTGCTTCAACCTGACTGAAAGATGAAGAGCAGTGGTGACTTAACTGTTAGGGTCATATAGTGAATTGCTGAAACTTGGCCACATTCCATTATTTCATCATTCCCTAAGAAGAAACACCCAACTGTGACCCGAAGGTCATCACCACCCCAACTAGCTCAGATGCACAAGCACACTGTGAGTGCAGGTAGTAATATATATGCTCGGAGACTTTCACAGCTCTTCAGAAATTCTCTTCCAGAGAGAGCTCAGGAGATAATGATGGTTATGGAGCCAAAGGAGGCTCTGAGGAGGAGGTGGTGTCCGGGAGGAGTTGTTCCATCCTTCTCTGCCAGTTAATAATGCCTCAAATGTGAACTGCTTTGGTAAACACATCTTCTTCCAGCTTCATCCACTCTGCCCAGCTTCCTGGCACTCACATTTGGGCAACCATTCTTCTGTCTTTGGAACAACCACTTGCACTCCCACACACACTTCCTTAGATGGAGTTTTCACATTCCATTGAAGAATAAGGTACAGAATAAAGGCATTTTAAAAGGATAGAAGCAAATAAATATGTGCTTATGTATATTAAATGTATTACACACACACACACACACAAACACACACACGCACGCACTTACAGCCCAAAAAGCCTATCTGAATCTTGAAAATGTGGGAATTTCTCCTTCCTACCTTTTGGCAACTGAAAGCCAAGAATTAATTTTCAGAACTCATGGTTTCCTTTATCCCAAGTCTCCTCCCTCTGACTGTTAACATTGTCTTGTACTTTCTATCTTTTTAGCTCCAGAGTGGCCTAAATCAGAAGGTCAGATTCAACAACTCCCAGTATGCTGGCTCTTGCTGCACAGCTCTCACTGTAGCATTTATGTCACAGACAGTACCTGAGAACACTGAGTTCTTAACAGCATGTATTTCCCCACCATGCTGGCTTTTATTTCCTAAAAGCTTGCACATGTTGCTAATAAGAAAAATGGAAAGCACATCCTGACATTACTCTCATGAAAGCAGGTCACAGGTGCAAGAATGCTCTGTTCACTTTTAATGATATTGCTGTGGGACCCACCAGAGTGACTAAGACAAATGACTGCAGTATTTCATTGAACTATGGTGCAATTACCATTTATACATTTAGATGTTAAAAGCACAAATAAATCTGGTCGTGTTAAGAATGAACAATTACTAACTCTGGACCTCACATACTATAAAAGGCCAACAACTTCTTAAAATGCAGAACCATTCAGACAACCATGTTTCTTCTGATGATACTGTAACTGCACTAGTAACAGCATCTGTTACAAAGCTCCTGACAGTCTGTTCACATAGTTTTCAGCTTATAGTTTCCTCATTCTTCAGTTTCTTGGACCAGTAACATATTTGCAGTGGGTACAATTCCAAGATTCCTGGTTTTGAAAATTCCAGCCTAAATGTTGCTGTCACTACAGAACACAGTAGTAGAGAACTTACAACACATTTTGCTCTGAAAATACAATATTTCACAATAATTACTTGAATTTTAGCAGGGGAGAAATGCAGTCAGGGCAATACCCTTCGCTGCAGCCATAATATATCCAGTTTCAAAAAAAAAAAATCCAGAGCTTTCAAATTCTCAAAAGAAACTGGGATTACAGTACCTAAGTTCACTAAAGATTTCCATTGGCCTACAGTCAAATAACACTTTTTTAAGCAATAAGTGGGAGAAGTTTTAAACACAGAGAAATTTCAGACTTGCGACTCAGTGCAGGGGGAAATGCATGTTCTGCCTATGACTAAGGAGTATTTGTGAGAGGAAACCACTGAATGAAAGAGAGGCTTGCTTTATGTATCAGCGAAGTTGAGGGAAGACAGGGAAGGGAAGGGAAGGGAACAGCAAGAACTGTAAAACAGTTATAATACTAACTGCCATAACTATGGCAAAATGGTACTCTCCTCTTAGAGCTAGACTCCCAACCAACAGAAGACAGGTCTGCTAAATGAACACATTGTACATGGTGATGATCTGGATGATCCTCAAATTCAGAAGCCTGACTTGTCTTCTGAGTCCAGCTCTGGTTTGCAAAAAATATGAACCTCACAGCTGTCTCTGACAGGAATGAATGCTGAACAGAAAGCACTATGAAATTATAAAAGTCAGGTCTTGAAAATTGCTCACCCCAAAGTAATGGAGTCTTCCAAACATAAATTTCTCCACTGTCTCAGTTCTCCCTTTGTAAAATACAAGCAACATTAACCCTATTGCACCTCTCAGTAATGTCTGCAGAGATTGATTTAACAGTGGAAAAACTGTAGCTGTATTTTTTTCTTAAAAAAGAGAAGATGGGCAATTTGTACTCAAAAGAGACCTTGAGCAGCATGATAAGCCTACACAAGCCCAATCCAGCTCTGTTAAACTCAAGGATCTTGACATCAGCCTATATGAATATGGAACAGTGTTAAAAGGCTGTCTGCAAACAGAACAGATCCATTAAAGAAGAGAGGTTATGAAAATACATTGCATGTTGGTATGTAACAACACAGCACACACTTGCAAATACTCATGAACATGTAAGCTTAATGCAGCTAACTCTAGTTTCACTGTGCAACCCTGATAATGTTCTCCAAATGTAGCAATTTCAAATATAACAAGTAATAAATGAAAAACCAAACTAAAACTGTGAAAGAAAGAAATACATAGAAACAAGTCACATTTCTAAGTCACTGAGGAAGTCAAAGCAAAATATAACAAATTACTCAAGGTCAATGCTTGTCTTATTCTTTGAGCAATCTGGTTTGGTGGAAGGGGGTGGAAATGGATAATCTTTAAGGTCTCTTCAAATAAAAACCATTCCATGGATGCTTTTGTTGCTGAGTGACAATAAATTGATCTGATGTGATGCCAGCAGATCAGTTTCTTAGCAGATAGTAACAGCTACACTTTCCTGCTTGCCCTTTTTTACAAGAAGAATTCTAATTAATTTACTTCAGGTTTAATTCTTGTTGATGTGTATGCAGTGTACTGATAGTGTTGAGTCTTGTTCCTTGACTCCTTCTTCCAAAATAAAACGCTTAGAAAATGAAGTTACTGACCAAGGGCTGCCTTTTCCAGAAAATAGAGATGGCTTAATAGATTGGTTACTCCTCAACAAAGAACTACTTGTATCATTTGAAATTCCCTGTCAGCAGCTGTAAATGTGTGGAAGGGAAAAAGCAAGCAGCTCAAACACTGAGAACCACAAACAGACTTCCTAAGCTGGCAGGATATCTTGATTTACAACAGTTGTGAGTAACACTGGCTGCTGAGTAAATAGTTTCAACTCTAAAACAAAAGTATTCCTTCATTGCACTTCACTAACAGAGTATTTTGTATGCCAAAACCTTCTTCTTAGCTTATGGAGATAGCATCACCACAGAAGCTGGCTCTTACAAACCATGAAACAAACTAGTGGAAATTTAGAGAAATTCAAAGTTAGCCAAACAACAAGAATCAATCAATCATAAGAACCGAGTGGTCTGAAAAAAAATGCAAAAAAAAAAAAAAATTTTTGATTAGTCCCAGTAAAAAAAAAAACCACACTGGCATTTCTAAAGAATAATGCAGGAGTGGGTATTTTGCAGCACATACCAAATTCTGAAGGGAATCCATGAAGATTTGCTATTTCTCTTGGGGTAAAGTACCTCAGTTTTAGTGTTGACAATTTCATAAGCTTCTCTTCTTCTGGTAACTCATCAATGTGTTTAAACACTGATTCAAGCTATAAAGAATATCAAAACCAAGAAATATGACTGATGCAGGACAAATATGTACAATTTACAGTCACATCTTCATAGAATATTTTCTTAATTATCAAAGTGACAAAGGCAATTGCATGTTTTGCTTGAAAGTGTCATTTGCAGTCTGTTTTTGTAGCCAACACCTAACACATGGACTTTCAAGAAATCAATGTTGCCATAAGGATGTTCAGAATTTCTTCCTCTAGTTCCAAGCTATATCAATACTTAGTGGGGCAATCAAAGAATAAACATTTGTTAATGACAAAGGACAGTGATTCAATAGAACTCAATACCAGACCATTCATGCAAATTAAGCTGTGTGGATGCAGCTGTTTTAATACACTTGCTTTGAGATTATCCTGAATTCCAGAGCTACATTCCTCTTATGCTTAGAAATGCCCTATAACATTAGTGAACAGCACAGAAATGAAGGAGGAAGGGCTGGTGTACAACACAGGCTTTGTGAAAAGTATCTTTGACTACTGATTAACCAGTACTTTTATTACCTTCCCCAATGCCTAAATACAACTTGGTCATGAACTTAGTATCAACAGCAGAACTTTTCAAAATACTCTTCGCAGATTAATAATTTTTAAGTTCAAACATGATAAACATCTGACAGTATTTACTGAATTACATGCACACAAAAAGCAGCCCTTTGATTCATAACACTGTACTGTAGGTTCTCCATAGAACTAGTAATTTTTAAGTTTTTCACATACCCCTGTGAAACCTCTGTACGAAATGACAGATAATAAAATAATAGCACCTCATATTCTCCTCCCAGAGAGACACAGATATAATTTTAGTCTAAACAAATTGCCGTCTAGGAACACAAAGTAAACCAATTGGAAACTCAGTTGCCATAAAATGCATACTTAAAAGATTTTTTCATTATAATATTCAGAATAACAAAGGAGAAGACAGAAAAAAACCCAAGCTTTGAAACAAGTCTCGAGTTTTAAAACATGTCATTCTTATGTGTTAGGCTACACACTTACCTGTACATCTACTGCTGTCTGCAGAACTGAGCCAGTCCCTTCCACATAGTGTCCATACCTTAACAACAACAATAACAATCTTAAATTAATATTTTCACTGTATTTCATAGCACTAACAACTGCAAAGGTGCAGGGAGGTTACTTAGGTTCCTCTGCCTTGATGAACAAGCAGCTTCCAGGACACATGAAGCAGAAGGCCTTGTTACAAACTGTGCTAACCCCTGGAGTGCAGTACCCTCTGAATGTGCTCTCTGGCGATGAGTCTGCCACCAGTGCTCAAGGTTTTATTCACACTAGTGTCTTATATATGGCAACCACACAAAGTCAAGGAATTCAAGCACAGGATCACAAAAAACCCCCAAACATCTACATTGCCTAAAACAATTTTACATCATGGCAAAATGTGTTAAAGGTCAAATGGCCCCAGGGCTTCAAATTAGCTCCCCTTATTAAAAGGAGGACCACTAGTGTAGGCCTCCAGCTTTCATGTCAAAGCATTTGGAACAAAGTGTCTCAGTCAGGTTAAACTTCTGGCTGCTTGTGGATTTTCCACTGAAGTAAGGGCAATGGCCAGGCATCTGGCAGAGCAGTAGAAGAAAGAAAGAAGAAGAAAAAAAATTAAATCCAAGTAAACAGTAAGTAAACTTCCATTCTGAAACCTATGATAGCTGTTCTGCATGCTTTGTGGTTGATTGCTTAACAACGTGTTTACTCTGTAGTCTCATCAAGACTATCATTTAAATATAATTATGGGCTTTCAGAAACATGCTCTGTTGGTCTAACTATGGCAGTTTGAATATTCTGAACAGAAAGAGAGTGAGTCAAGACAACAGATGGCTTTGCCCCATGGAAGAACTTCAGAAGATCCCCTGTGTCTGCAACAGTCGTTAACAGATACTCTTCTATAGTTTTATCTGTACAACTGTAAAGACAATTATAAAGGTCTTTTGTTCCACTTGAGACCCATTCCTAAAACATGGCACAAGTTATGTTTCAAGCCTCTCTAATTCCATAGTGAATAAAAGAATACTCTCCCTTCAGCACAGACACAATTACCCAGGCACGGCTCAATCTTGAGTATTTCATCCTCAGCTGAAAAAGCTACAATTCATTCTGCCAATAACAGCCAGAGCAGCACTCATTTTAAAACAAATTCTTCCTCAGGATCAGAAGATCTAAACACTATTACAGATTAAATACACATGGAATCTATCTGTTTTGTAAATACATCATCTTTAATTGGTTAGTTGCATTCTGCAAATTCCCTGACACAAAGTTTAATGATGTAACATACACAGCACTGAGGAATCCTCATCCTCTTCTCCTTATAGCATCTGGTAATATTTCAGTTTAATGTAAGTGAGCCAAAATAAATAAATGGGGTAAAATTCAAAGTGGTACTGAAGAGTTTTATTGGGAGAAATAAATACTCCTGTCTAAATAACTGGCACTGGAGTACAGAACTCTGCCTCCCACCCCCCCCGAAAAAATCCAGTTGGCATCCACGTGCTTTGATGGCCATGTGTGTGTGTGTGTGTCTGTGTTGCTTTTTTAATACAAATGTATTATGGCTAATGTAATGTTAGCTGGATTATTATTAATTATTATTGAAGCTGCTGACTACAGAAAAGTTAACATTTCTACCCTAGAACATAATTAAATTTTGTCACAGTAAAAAAATGATGTATTGATTTTCTGACATTTCATTACAAGTTATAATGAAAGAAGTTGGCTTAAGAAATTACAGTTTTCAATTTTCATCTGATTCAAGATTCCCTCCCTCTTTTATTTCTCTAAGCTTTAAAAAAGTCTTTTCATTTCATACATGTATTTTTTCTGGGTATATTGTGTCAATTTCCACAAAGCAAGAAAGCTTTTCCGTAACTGATATTTGCACTATTTTGAAAGGTATCGCTTCTCTTGTCAATAGCATATCAAAAACTTAAAGTATGTTCCAGAGAAGTTAGATCTAATTTTCATTTCCTCTGTCCTTTAAAATAGTCAATTTCCTTTCAAAACTTCAGCCACCACATACTCCAAAGAGAAACCATGGTGTTGCTAGTCTCACGGAACTCAGCAATCATTGACTAAGTGCCCAGGAATTCAGTGTCAGAATGGCACACAGAATTACCTGCTTGATCTCTCATGCATTACAGGCCATTACATTTTGCTGTATACTCCACCAAAGCCTTTCAAAAGACCTACTAGCAAAAATCACTGATGAACTACCAGTGTTTGAGGTCCCTGAATTAGCAAGGACTAGAGAAGGCATACCCAGATTACTTCCATCGCATGAACCTTGTTTAAAATACCTGAAAACCAAAGAGAAGAGAGGGAAAATTTTCTCCCACTCTCAAAGCTGATGGCAACTACAAGAAAGACACCAGACAGGCACAGCAGCAGAGGGATTCTCTGTACTACTTGCAGTGCTGTTCCACCCCATTCAGGGGTCTTTCTCCTAGATCTCATGCTTCAGAGAAAAATAAAAACTGAACTTCTGGAACAGACACAGCAGGGACTTATTCTTGGCCTCAGAAAGAGACTTTAATGAGATGTAATTACAAACCTTCTCTTAATGCAGAGCTGTAAAGGAGATGATTGCATTGAGAACCATGTTGGCAACCTTCCTACCCAAAGGCTCTTGAAAACAGAACAAAGGTAAATCAGACAGAACTACCACCACAACTACCTCCATATAAGCAGAAGGATAAGAATCATGTTCCCCTGATGTCAGATTTCACACCATTTATGCAAAAACTTGATATTAACTTCTCAGGAGCATCCTTCAGTGTGATTTTGATAAACACAAACTACGAACCATGACATATTCTAGTGAAACCACAAGTGACCAATCACTTTCAATGACACTTAAGGCATACATAAGGCACATCAGACACCATTTTGACTGAGGGTTTTTTTTGACGATTCTATTTAAGAAAGAGATTCCACAAGATGCTGACTCCCCCTCAACTCAAAAGAGTGAGGGCAGAAAAGGCACATACATACATATCAATGAGACCTGAGGGAAGGCCCTTCCCATTGCACAAATTTCAAACTTTTCAAATTGTTTTTCTTCTTCCTTATTGTCTAAAATTTAAAAATAAAAAATCTACAGGAATTCTGTCAGTCTGGTTGTATATTTTCTACTAATTAAAAAACAGTTACAATTAGCTTTAACTCCTCATCCAAGTCATTTTATTGAAGCACTCAGCAAATTTAAAAACCAAGCCAATTCGAAAAATATAGCAGTATTAAAAATTTCCAGGCTCCAACTGGAATATTTTATTACAAATGCATTTACTGGAAAAGCTCCTCACCAGCTGTCCACAGTTTCTAGAAGTCTACCAGCTTCTAGAAGTCGAACTTAAAATTGCAAGGTACAAATCAGAAAACTACTAGACAGAAAAGCACCAATGTTCTGCTCCACCAAATACGATTTGTAATGCAGCAGCCTAACTGGTTTCACAAAGCTATTCTGATCTACATAGCCAAAAAATCCAAGAAATCAATAAAATGTACAGTGGAGACAGATTTAATGAGGAATGGATCTGTCATGCATGACACTTTTTAACTTCATTGAGCAATATAAAGAAATTCATTAATGAATCAGCACTATAGCAGTCTACTGGAACCATATTTCCGCAGGGGTAATTAAGCTTCTGTGAAGGTCAACAACAAATGGCAACTGTCTTTTGTGAATGCCTTTTTGGAGTGGGCACATGATGTACTGCCAGACAGATTCTCATGCAGGCATTCCACACCAGCAAGCACACTATATAAGGAGATTTCTTGGATTTTTTGATGAAACACCTCTCTACGATTTTACAGGACACAATAAAGAAAATACACTTAAAATTCCAGGACAGGATTTAGCAAGACATTTTCTTGCCAACTTACCCTTTTGTAAAGCACGTCGATCTTCGGCAGGTGGGTTTAACAATGTCTAACAAGAAAGCATAGCGCAGTAAGGACTTTGGTGGTAAGAAATACTGACTCATTTCTTTGTTTTCCTCTTCCAAGAAGTCTTTTAGCATTTGAATAGAGGAATCATTATCCTGATTATGTTTCCTTTCCATTTCTTCTACTGTTTCAAGCTTAAATAGAAAGGCCCCTTTTGGTAAACTCTTCTTGCTGCTGCAATCTGGACCAATATTTGGATCCAGATTCTTCTCCTCAGAAGACAAAGAACTGGTTTCATCCACTTCTCCAGCAACTTTTTCCTTGAGTAAATCTTCTGGATTCTGATCTGGGAATCTTGTCAATATCTAAGAGGAAATTGTGACAAAAATAAAATTAAAGAACTGTATTTAAAAACAACTTGACAGCCAACCATACAGTGAGTAAGAAATCTTTCAGAGATGCTCAGAATAAAACAAGTAACCTTTAGATGTTATTTTCATGAAGATTTCAAAAGCAGTAGCATCGAGATTAGTTGACCTATTGGCAATGATGTCAGAACAACCTCAAATAATTGCTTTTGCAAAAAGACCTTTCCAAGTGTGTAAAAAGGTAGCAGTATGACCTGTTTTCTAACCCATTATCAGGCTAGAAAACACATCTCCCAACTGTTTAAAGCCATCTAAGCCACAGGCATGCACATCAGTCCTTACAAACCTCAACATCCAGGCTGAAAAAAGGAGACAGAATTTAACTTTTCTGCTGGAATAACTCATTCTCTTCTCCATTCATCAACATGCATCACTAGACTGAAAATTTAACCCTCAATCTTCATGAAATGAAGCAAATTCTAGTAACACAGATAGACTTACTTGACCAGGAGCTTGAAAGGAAAATGGTTCTTGGTGAAGCTTTGCAATTAGAAAATACCGCAGCCTAGAATTGGGAATGCCAAGCTGTAATCAAAATTCAGAAGCCTTTAGTCCATGTTATAGTAGAGAAAAAGTGGTTTATAGCATCATACAAGTTATCTACCATTACATGCAGTAACAAAACTATGACATACTAATATATTTTGTGACTTCAGAGATACCAGTATTCACAGAATCAGAGATTCATAAAAATGGTTTGTGTTGGAAGGGACCTTGAAGGTCATCTAGTTCTAAGCATCCTGCTGTGGGCAGGGACACCTTCCACTAGACCAGGTTTCTCAGAGCCCCATCCAACCTGGCCTTGAACACTGTCAGGGATGGGGCATCCACAGCTTCTCTGAACAACCCATTCCAGTGCCTCACCACCCTCATCACAAAGAACTTCCTCCTGATTCTAATCTAAAACTACTCTTTAAGTTTGAATCCATCCCCCCTTGTGCTGTCACTGTAGACTCTTGTAAAAAGTCCCTCTCTGTCTTGTAGTCTCCCATCAGGTACTGGAAGGCTGCAATTAGGTCACCCTGAAGCCCCCTTTTTCCAGGGTATTCTCTAGGTATTAATACCTACACACCTGTAACTTCCAGACCTAGATACTTCCAAAGAACCAAGTGAGCAATTATTCTTTGTATCTCATAGTTTTGACTTTCTCTGTAAATGAATATGAATGTAGACAAAATTTTATGTGATGTAAGATGAAAAATTTACATGCATCACAATTTCTTGGGACAGGTACTATCTGTTTTCTGTTAAAAGCAAAAAAGCCTCTCTTTGCCTTTTTAAACAAAGAATTATAAGACACCTAACAATTAAATAAATCTACCACAATTGGTTTTCAAGCTAGACTCTATTAACTTCTCTCAAATATTTATGGTACTTCACTGATTCCAGTTAGTCTTGCACAATCTGAAATCTCTCTCAAACTTTTTTAGTTGCCAGGGTAACATGGAAACAAAACTCCTCCTCCCACAAGAAACAGTCATATTTTCTGTGCTGGGAAATCCAGAGGCACAGCACTTCTGAAGCAATGAGGCTCCTGCAGGGAAAACCTTCCTGGTTACAGTGCAAATTCACGCCTTCTTAAAAATATCAAATGGCAGTAAAGCAATATGGGACTAGAATCTGAACACAAACAGCATTACAATTATGCCAGTATAAGAAATCAGAAATCATGTCAGTTGATTTTCTCTTTCAGAATGTATCTTCAGCTTTGGGCATGACTCTCTTTTCTAATACACAAGAGAATTTTCGAATGTTCTTGGACTTAGTGCACTTTGAACAATTAAATAATATTAGAGCAATTTTAGTACTCACACAGGTTGGAGACAAGAGAAATTCCTGATATTTAAATCCACATGTTGCTAGTGTTTGCAAAAGTTCATTCCTGAAAGGAATCAAAAAAGCAATTACTCCCTTCACATAGTCTTTAGCCCCTTTTTTAATCCTAAATAAAAACAAATTAAATTCAACATCATATTTACCAAAGCATTCACTGAATTGGACAGAAAATTATTGAATTATATCCATTACTGAATCTGAGAGACGACATACGAAGTTCAATGTTAGAGACTATTATACATTCAAAAAGTCATCTCACTCTTACTACAGTGCAAATGCCTCTTCAAAAAACATCCCATCTCTAGGAGAGTAATTGTGTGTCAACAGGGAAAGTAATCAGAGGGCAAGATACTCTCTTTATCTGGAATCATAAAACAGGAGAATAAAACTACTACAAATAGCTCACTACTTCCTTCTGCTCACACACACAGCACCAACTAAGCCTAACAAAAAGGCTAAATCAAGGGATGAAAAAAAACAGTGGTTTTGATTATAAAAGTGAGGTGGGACTGTGCTTTATAAACAATGAAAAAAGACTGTAAGGAAAATAACTTTAAAAATACTTTTCTTCTGTATTTCACTGCACTAGGCTGGAAGTGTAGAAAAGGCAGGAGCTGTGACCTGTACCTGGCATTGTATGTGGGACTGCATCCCAGGTGTCATAAGAGAAAACAAGTGTCCTAACGGGGGTGTTTTCTGGAGTACAACTTGTCCCAAGCACTGGCCAACAAGGCATAGCCTAGGGAATCCCAGGGTCTACAAGAGAGGACCATGCACAATGAACCAGTGAGAGAGCTGAGCATGTCTCCCAGCTGCCTGCCATATTCATTAAGAACATGATATGCAAGCGTGGCTGTTGGTGCTTTAAGAAGTGCACAGAAAGATCCCACTCTATTCCAGCAAGAACTGAGAAGGAAGATTGCAACTCACTCTCTCCTGCTTTGATCACAAGAGGGGAGAGTGTTCCTGCTGTCATTAGGTAACTGTAGTGACACCTTTCCTCTTCCACATTTCAGACCAAGACTAAATACATCCTTCTTACTGTATCTCCGCATCATTTGAGGGCAGCCCTGGACCAGGGACAATCTACTATCAACAAAGGTACTTGAGAAAGCCCCTAGACTGTTCTATGACCATAACACAAGAAACCATAGGATTCTGTCCTCAATAAGCCCCTGAAACCTCAAAGTGCTACACCTATTGTCACTTTTCCTTGAAAACTAATTCTGACCTTTTCTAAAGAAAACATGATCATCAAACCAAATCAAACACTCACAAAATAAAATTAAAAATAAAATACTGTTGCATTTTATATACTTAGAGACACAACCAGTTATTTAGCAGGTTCTTATCACAACCGAAGATTTTAATTCCTGTCCCATCTCAAGCTATTTTGTAAACTCCTATTCCAGGAATCCCTTCTAAAGAATAAATCCCTTCTCCTTCTAAAGAATATATCCTTTTTGCAAAGTAAAACCTGCATGTATTAATTAGAGTTTACCTTGCAGAAGAGGATTCAAATCCTTTAACGTTTTCTAAAAGTAGGTATTTTGGAAGCTTCTGAAGCCTACAACGGGAAAAAAAAGCAAATCAGAGTAACAAGGTGTAAAGTACATTATATTCATCCACAGATCTGTTTAGCTAGCAGAAAGATCAAAGTATTTCCACATCATGCTAGCTGTTAAAATTTAGCACCCTTAAAAAACCAACTGAATTGAAAATGTGGACTGCCGGTAAAAACCAAAAACCCCACCTGCATTTGGATGAACAGCTGTACCCTCTTGTACTCCATGCATGTACTTTTGAAAATGTTTATCACTGTTCATTTCCTAAAGCACAATAATATTATTCAACAGGTTCAGTGTGTAATAGGAAATAATTGCTTGGGGAACCCCAATTGCTACATAGCCATAAAATTGTTGTTTTCAAGTACTCGTACCTGAATCAATGTCAAAATGTCACATAAACCTTTCTGATAACATATCAGAACCAGTATTCATTTAACTGATTTAAGAAACACAATATATTTAGAGTTCCAACTGCAGATATTCTCAATTTTCTAAACTTGACTTTTTTATTTTGATGGTAGAAGGGAAGGAGGTGTCTCAGCTTTAGCAAGATCAGTGAAAAGGAAACAGGCACATTTGAAAAACAGCATATTAAGTCTCTGGAGAAATGAAAATGCCCAAACTGTGCTAGGGCCTGTTCCAACAATTTAGAAGCATAGATGATTCAGATTCAAGTCTCTGGGAACATTCTGTAGCACTTTAATAAGGCCAATGTAGACATAGAACGTCTGTCGCACACTGGGATCTCAGAACATACAGAAGTAGGATATTAATGCCCCCAGACAGCAGCTTCATGCTTATTGAAGTCAGTCAGACTTCAGACTTCTACTGGAACAAATCACAGCAGAATTAGCTTCAGAACAGTTTTAATTACCACCAATTAAAGACATCACACAAATTAAAAAATAATTAAAAGAACCAATGCATCTCACAAGAAACTGGAAAATGTACAAGAAACTATGCCAAATTTAAAAATACTAAAAAAAACAGTGCAAAAAATAATACTAAGCTGAAAAAAGCAGCAGCAGCCAAATTCCTTGCAGAGGAATAGAGAATATATCTGCTGTTATGTCTACCCACATTCATCATCACTGACTACTGTGAAACTTCTTTTCAGGAATGAATCCACAGCACAGCCTGAAATGCAAGCACTCATAGGGGACTGACAGATCACAAGGCAAGTAATCACTGTACAAAGAGGAAGTGTTATGTACCTGACAGGTATTAACACTAAGAATGTTTCTGTAAAAGCAGCACTTTGATGTTTTAGCATTGGATTTCACCCAGTTATGGCTTGGACATGATAAACAGATGATATCTGGAACATTTGGGTTGGATTTTGTTTGCTGGCTGGGTGCCCCAAAGATTTCCCGGGTCTTTCTAGATCTTGAAATTGTCCTATCCATTACCTCTAATATTTGTCATCCCAGGCTACCTCTGAACTTCATTTCAGCAATATTTCATGATAAAAGGCTGAACAAAAGGTAAGTACATACAAGGGATGAGAAACACTTCTACACTTTTCATGAACTGCATGCGTGCCACAGCAATTTATAATGTAAAGGGATAACTCCTATATCAAGAATTTCCTTTTTTGGGGCTGAAGTACTCCATACTTGATGTCTTGCAAATGTATCATATTCAAAAAAACACATAAGAGCTATCTTAGTAAAACACAAATCCTCTGGAATTGAGAAACTCTACAGAAGCCATCATGTTGAACCTTCTAGTGACTACTTAGAGTAGGTGCTGCTTCAAGAACCCTCCCCAGGGAGATAAGGGACATTAGCAGTGTCTCCTGGGGTGTCGAGATAAAAGTGAGACAGCCAAGCCCAGGTCCTTTGCATTGTCATGATAAAAATACAGGTCCTGGAGTGTCTAAAGCTTTGGTTTCAGGAAGGAAAAGCTTCTGTCATTTATCCAGCTAAGCCCACAGCAACTGGGAAGCAGTATTTCCATATTTATGCACTATAATGTCCAAAAGCAGAGAGCCTCTTAACAATGTCTGAATCTAATGGAAAGGAATCCCCAGGTCAGGATACCATTAAGGATATCTTCATGCTCTCTCCCCAATTTTGTGTCTGCCATTAATACAAATTATGGCCATTTTATTGGGAACTGGAATCAAAAATTGACAAATGAATATAAAGACAAGGACACTGTTCAGACAATGCACTGCTGTTTGAATTCTTCAGTATTACTACTCCAAACAAGAGATAGTATTACAAACCAAAAATACACAAGATACCTAGAAGCAGCACCAAAAAGAACAGAGACTTTAAGAAAGAATGGAAGGGGTTGCAAGATGCATTGCATTATACAGTCAATAACTTATTTAAACCAACTTTCAAATGGTACCTTTTTGTAAGATGACTGTATGTTGAATCTAAGCTTTTTTAACCCAATGTTTTAAAACCTTTTCATGTTTCCATGAGACCAATAGACAAACTATTATCTACTCCTGCTTCTACACAAAATCAATGCAAATTTGATGTTGAACTGAAAAGAACTCTTTCTTTTCATTATCTAGGCACAGATAATTTAAACAGACATGTAATGAAAAGGAAACCAGACAATGAAAGCATATACAGCAACGACATGATTACAGCAGTAGTAAAATTTGTAAGTTACATATGATCACATGAAAACAAACACAGAATATAACACAACACTAGTAGTATCCCTCTAAAACATGAGAGATGCCTTGCCTCACTGAAACATAGAAGACCAAGTTACAATGAAGCCTAGTTACAAAAGGGGCTTTACAATGGAGGTAGAAGTTCATTTATACCTTGGGAGAATATCAAGGATATAGAGAAAGCTCTTTGTCCGTGGATCAGACACATCACCTTGCAGGCCAATTCTAAGAAAGAACAAAGAAACACTGGTGTGTTACTCAGAGCAGACTGGCATTTGAGTTACATTTTTCTACAGAACACTGACACCTCGCTTTGAGTTTCAAAAGGGGATTCTGCAAAAGCATCCCATACAGACAGGAGGGCCTGCTCACTGAGTCAGTGTTCTGAGAGATGCTCTAAGGAATGAAAGTCTGCCCCTGGAATCCATCAGCTCACAGCAAGGTTAAAATCGAAGCATTCAGTAATGAAATCCATTCCCCAGTCTGCAAAGCCCTTAGCATTCTGGTCTTGTCCAGCAAAGCCTTTGAACATACTTGGCTCTGAATGAACAAAAAGCCCCCACTGGGTTTCTGGGAATACCCTGCTATTTTGCACTGAATATATTAAATTATTTCTATGAATTAAAGCCTCATTGTTCACCATTTAGCAGGATTGAGCCCCACATGAATAACTTTGGAACCAATTTTGTAACACTAAGCTGGACAGATTATGTAGGTTACAAAAATGATAATGATTCCAGGCCTGTGTTTCCCTAGTTTATACTTCTATTAGCTCATTAAAAAAAAGAGTAAAAGCTTTGTAGAAGAGTTTTAGCATGTTTCTAAATTAATCAGTCATACACAGATTTTTCTTTTCATCATATTATAAAGAAAAAAATCTGAAATGCTTCCTGTATACATAATAGGTTTGCACTAATTCATTTTTAGAAATCAGCACCCCTTTACTGGGATTTCTTTTCAATCTTAGAACATTCAACAAGATATACTTTCTTAAACAATCAGTATTATCACAATCAACAGACTTTTTTCATGAAGCTACTACTTTGCATGAGTGCAGTTACTAGAATCTTACCCCACTGGTCACTGCTGTCAAATGATATGAATTACAAATTAATCTGACAAAAGCATCTCACTAAACTCAGTCCTTAATCAGCAAGATATTTCTCTTCATCATCCACAAAATCATTCCAAAGCTATTATCCTTCCAGTCCTGACTAAAATAGAAATATCCTTCAGAATAAACTATCTGTGTGCATGTGTAATTTTAAAGTACAAATAAAACTAGATTATACTCTTAAGTCTCACGCAGAACTGAGAAATTCCAATCTCCTGCTGGAGTTGCCCCAGGAAAATATTAGATTGATATCTAAAATGAAAGGTAGCACTTCTAAACACTAAATTTCAGTATTAGAGGAATGACACTGTTCACAAAATTGGTACTGTAAGAAGCTTACTTAACCCGAATTAATTTACACACATGCAAGAAATGTGATCAACAATTAAAATGCAAATTGCTGCATTTCTTTTGCTTCAATAAACATCATGGTGAACAGAGCTACAACACATTTGCTTAGGAAGAGAAAGATACACAGATCACTCATACACAGTGTCACTCTTGATAACATTTCTCCTTTGACTGTATACAGTGCAATAACTGCACTTTTTTCCCAAGTGTGCTGTGCCTACCTTGTAAACGGCTGACAGGGAGGACTCATCAAAATCATATCAAAAGATAATCTGTCAAATTCTTTCAGTGTTATGCCCTGAAAACAGAAGAAAATAGAAGAATGTTGAGTGTTGTGAACTGTTTGAAATTCTCAAGTCATCCTTCAGATGAAACTACCCCTCTTACTTCCACTCTATGCTTCATTTAGGAAAACACGATCTAATCTCTCATTTGACCTATTAATTTCAAAATCTCTTCTACCTTGGCAAAACATAAGATGTAAATATGCATTCACTATTCTGAAAATAAAACATTTACAAGGTTAGTATTTATACATAATCTTGAGGTTTGTATCTGCTCATTCTTTGGGCTGTTTATGTGGTTCTTCAGTTGACACTGCTATTTCTCCCAAAAATAAAGTATCATTAGTATCATAACGTCCTTGTACAGCAAAACCAATGCTCACAGACTAAAATATGTGTAAAAACATCAGAGAAGAAAAGTAGCTCAAGGGTAAATATGATAATTTTTAATTATACAGGTAGAAATTCCTCTAAACTAAGTTTTCATCAACACCGGAGGTCAACACATTAAGGGGCCAGGAGGGAAGAAGGACAATGATCAAGTAACTATAACTTGGATGAAGAAATCACTCCTTACATATTCTGAAGGATATCTATACAGCAAATTTAACATAACTATCCTCAGAAATCTAGACAAAAGCTGCTATTTTTTCCCACTACATTTAAACAAGGCGTTACCAACTCTAACAATCTGCTCTTGTCTACTATAAAATGACACGGGCCAGGATTCTTCTTCTGTTTCCATTATAAAACTATAAACTATCATTTAGCCAGTTATTATTGAGTGCTGAATAAGCATTTAACCTTTAGCCATCAATTTAATTCTTACTTAAGCTGGTGTCTTAAAATAGACACAGTGTCTTTTGCTGTCATGTTATAAAACAGTAAAAGAAGATTAAGAAGTATGCAGTAATTTCTAACTCAATCCAAGCAAAGCTCCATGCCTAGCTTGCCTCTCATTTATTAAAACAGAACCCAATTTTACTTAGTTATTTTTCAAATAATTTGGCAAGTGACAGAATTCCTAAAATATTTTATCTATTAAGCCCATTAAAAAACATTCAAGTGTTCAATCCAATATTTTGTTGTGTTTCTCTGAGCCCAACTATAACTACAAAACAAAGGCATGCCCCCAAGTAATTTAATTACATTTTTTTGAAGTACATGAAAATATTTTTTTTAATCTAAAAATATGATTTTTGACATTCCTTTACTGGTGGTAAGCGTTCCTCTCGACATTTATATAACCTTTCTTGATGCTGCAGGCAAGACTTTAAGGAAAAGCCTGCAGTATTGAATACCCCTCTTCAACAAGCAACTACAATACAACCAATCAAAGTTATTGTAAAACTGCTTTATTCACAGTAACATAAATCTTTTTGTTTCTCTTGTTACTAATAAAGACAGTGAAAACAGTTTATATCTTACAAATGCCAGACTACAATAAAAGCACATTAATTACTCACCTCAATAGTCTTTGCCCATAGCGGCGTGCTGGGAAAGTTGTACTTATAAACATCATTGGCAAGAGTGTTCACATCAACAGCAGCTACAACTTCTGCATATGTGCAGCTTTCTAAAATTAAAAAAATAATTTGAAAACTCTAAGTTCTCTTTACTGCTCTTAGGAAAAATGTATTTGTTCAGTTGTGTTACAGCATCGTTCAAAAACAAAAGGAAAATTACAAAATCAAATTCTGCTGTGTTGTCTTTGAAACTTTGTATAAAAACATTCTGTTTTTCTAATCATATGGGCAAAATTTCCTTTCCTTATATATCCGAAAATGGAAGCTTACTGTGCACCTAATTAGTAGATAAAAAACATTCCAAACAGGGTGCACCTCTACATTTCCACCTCTGTGCAGGTCTCTGCGGTCAGCAAGTTCCCTGACTACAGGAATCACAAGTCAACTGCTGACAACTCAAAGAAATAAAGGTGTTATTTTAGAGGTGTACTACTTCTCATTATGAAAAAACAGCATTAATATGTTTGACATATGTCTAGTCTTCCAATAAAACTTCTAAGTTGCCTGAAAAACATTTGTGCTTATGTTTCAGTAAAGCCCTAGGCCTCAAACTCAACTGCTGTCTCCTTTGAGTTAAAGGTCCCAAAATACAAAACTTGGGAGCTTCTCCTCTCTGGATAGAGGTGTTATTGAAGAGAGGACAGTGTAACAAATAAACCCACAGCTAAAACCCTGAAATAAAAATACACTAAAAACAATGTCAATAAACAACTGTTAATTTATAAAGTAAGAGAGTAATAGAAGGTTCTACAGAAGCTAAAGAGATAGTAAGAGCAGTATTTACTCCATTGCTCATCATGTCACGCTATTTGTTATTACTAAACAGAATACCTTCATTGAGGCTTTTTATCCAAGGAGATGGGCTGTGGTTACTGTTACAGCTGCAGGCAGAGAAGTGACCCTACCTCCTGATACCAGAGATCAGTATCAACCACGAGGTTATTTACATTATGGCCAGCATTGCAAAGCCTCAGATGAAACACAGACAACTTTAAAAACCTTTTGTAAACCTAAAGAAACAAGGCAAATAGCCACATGCCTTTGAATAATCTCACAATATGCTCAAGTAACACATTAACAAATGACCTTAGGAGGCACCATATAAATTACTGCTAGTCAGCTAATTATTTACAATTTGAGAGGATGAAAGCCCAACTGGGATGGTCCCAGTGGATTTAATTTTGAATAATGCAGTTACCATCCATCAACTATCTTCCAGGTTTTCAAGGCTATCTTAGCCAAAACTAAGATGAAAGAGAAATCTGGGTATTGAAAAGATTGTAGCAGACATTTTAACAAGGACCAAGCTGGTTCTTCCAGGTTTACTTGGTGCAATTGAGAGCAAAAGGATAAGGATTTTCACAAGATAAATACTCACAGACCATTAAGAATCAACATATAAACCACTGTTTGCCATTACTGTCTTGACCTTTTGATCACAAGTTGTAACTGAGAACTAAATACAGGTGTATCCACAAGGACAACAGAATGACTACACCTGAGATTACAGAACAGGTATGTTAACACTGACACCTAGCGTGAAAAGAAGCTGGATGAATGTCTCAATTTACAAATGTATTCAAGAACCATCATCTTCTTTCATCTTCCTAAAACAAAGCTGCAGCATCTAAATAACAGGAACAAACTTCCAACATTATTAAAGAGAGCACTTTTCTAATTTTCTCCTTCAGTTCCTAAAACACATTATCCTAACAAGCTAACCCTTACTGTGTTTTGCAGGTACTCCAGAAGAAAAATAAAATTTTAAAAATCAAGACCCTTAAATTATTATCTAAATTAACACCGTTTAAAAAAGGGTAATTGGAAAGGCAAGCTGTGTGCTTTCTCCCACAACTCACGATTTAGACACTCATTTTTTTACTGCCATCTATCCAGTATCTCCCTGTGTACATACAATAAAAAAGAGCTACTAAGGACTTCACAGGCCCAAAAGCCTGGAGATATTTGAAGAGAACTAACAGTAACCTATTGAATCCCCTTGCCATACAATGTTTAGTCCAAACCAGAGATGTAAACCAGCATGGAAAAAGGACAGGAACTTTTCCTGAAGTATTCCACCTGAGATCCTCTCTTCCTAATTCAAAGATCTCATAACTTTTTCAAAGCTTCTCCTGCTTCTCATTTAAAAGTTGCAGCTCACTTGGGAATTCCTGTTACAGAACAAGCTCCCTCTAAAAGCTGATTAAGCGTATTTGTGCGGAAATGCCCTGGAAACGCATGAAGGAGCTCGAGCAGACAAGCAGCTCTCACACATCCAAGCTAACAAAGAAAAGCTTGTGTAAATTTCAAACAATGTGAAAATGCAACATTTTTAACAAACTTCTCCTGAAAGTTAAATAACTTCATGTCAAAATGTGACATTCTGCTTTTCTATAGCAGTAACATTTACTACTTGAAAATTACTATAAGGAATGCATAATTTAAAACGCCTGTAAGCAGAATCTAAGAAAAACAGAATCAAGACTCTGTTTTAACTATTCCTACTGACAAAAGGCACAAAAGCAACTCAGGAATCGCTGACTTGGTGGGATGTTAAATCAACTCCCAAAAATACATAGCAGAACTTCAATACAGAAGCAGACAGCTCTGGAGACTTTTTTATCTCCCTCAAACAAGTACATCCCATTTTCAAAACACAGATATTTAAGAGAATTACGACAATGCAGAAAACAGTATCATTTCATTTAGACTAAAGGAAAAAATAATACACATTTCCTAAGTGAAACTAAGAGGCTGCTGGAATACATGATTTGCAAGATTCCTCAACACTAGTTTTTGAATTGAGACTTTTCATATCTGATCAAAATGATGTAATTCAAATGGAAGCCACAGACTTAATGGGGAAGTTACTGAGGGAGGTGTTACGACTTATTTTTAAGCAGACTAGACTGTAACATTCTCTCTTGGTGAAATCAAATTTGTATCATCCTATTAGTAATGTACAGATTTCACACTTACAGCTTAAAACCTCTTGGACTTAGCAGAAACTCTTTGACTGTTACTTAAGCTACCTAGAGGCAGCAACCACACTTTGGGTCCCAGTTCTCTACTTTATTGAATACACAATGCTTACAAGCCCTTTCAGCTATGGAGTTGTCATTCTTGAGGGAAAGGGACACTGCTGTAAGGATTAGAAGTTGATGCATTTGAAAAAAACAAAAGACAGCATGGGTGCATTAGCTTTTGATTTGAAAAAGCAAACCCAAAGAATGTCACCTTCAAATGCCAGAAATAAAATTTCTGACATTACAATATCTGTCCTTTTCCTCTTCAGAATTGATTCCTTTGTCATGTGTTTCTGCAGACCTTAAAATTAACATAGATCTGTTTATATTCACTGCTGTACTTTTGCAATAGAGTCATCAATGTCAACAGAACACACTGCGTTATAACAAGGGCAGTTTGATGGATTTCAGCATATTGGAAAATAGGAGCCAGAACAATTATCTATTCTAACAGGTATATGGAAACAGATGGAAAGAGGAAAGATTAGTCACAAGATTTGTCAGTCCTGTTTCCTTTTAAAACAGAGAGCAAAGATTTAATTTCTGAGTTGTCAGCTCTTGGCTGAAATGATTAGGCTGAACAGTCCATGGCTACAGTCAACACGACTATCAGTAAACTTGATACTTGCCTCCTGCAGGATACTTAGCAACTTCTTTTACTGCTCTATTTGTACAGGATTTGATCACATAAACTTATAAACTTACATTATAGTACAACTGGTACCATCCTGTGCTACAAAGAGCTATATTTTGGAGAAGTATTAAATTGAGTTTGTGTAAAAACTTGCTCAAACCAGCAATATTTTTGTTTTGCATTGTGCTGAATCTTAAAGCTCCTTGTCAGTTTTGCCTCCTTTGCCTCTTCTGATGGGTTACTTTTTTCTAGTGTAAATACACAGACCAGTTTATTATGCTGTGCAATTCATGGAGACAATCAAATAAAATGAACAAACATGCACAAGAGACAGAAGTTGTTACTCTGTAAAACTGAAATACAGCAATTGCAGAGGAAAAAGATGACCAGCTTCATCACTGCAAAATTATGGCGTTTTTAAAAATATGTCCTTTAGTGTTTCATGCAAGAAGACTTTTTTCAGGGACCTGGCAGATTACAAATGCTTGTGGCAGAGACATGGGACCCATTTTTCATAGGAAAACTGCCTAAATTAATAAGCCGGTTTAGGTTTGTTTTGGTTGGGAAGGAGGAAGAGCAGGCTGTTTGTTTAATGGAAAGTTGCTAAGGAAATGAATTTGTAGCCATAGATTTTCCAAAAATAAAACACTATTTTTCACTGCAGAAACCCTTTTAAAGAACAAATTCAATCTCACACACACATAAAAACTATCATAGATTTAGACATATATGACTTAAACATCAATCTTTATAAATCCCAAAAAGCCTGAGGGACAGAGTGGGAATAAGAAAGAAATGCACTTTCATCCCTTAGCTGCATCAATCTTTCAGGAGCGTGAATATGAACAGACTCTCTGATTTCTGACCTTAACTAAGCTCAACTTTCTAAATTGTATCTTTTTGCAGGTCTTTGGTGTTAAAATATTATTATAAAGCTTTCAAAATCTAAAATCAGAAATTCTGCGTGTGCTGAATTATCTATAGCTAAAGTACCAAAACAGACCTAGACAATGCCCAAGATTTTTCTTTTTCAGCTTTAGACTGAAACCTAAATTCAGAAACAACCTTCTCTTCACCCTCAAAGAATGTGATTCAACTATGAAACTATGTATTCACAACTTCTATGTACCTTTTACAGAGAAACACTTCCAAGAGATTATAAACTTCCATCAATATGTGAAAATTCAATTATTTTACTGTAGGCAAGGACAGTCTCAAAACCAATTGCATACTACTTAGTGCCAAAAGCATTCTACATTAATGACAGCTGCCAAAACAACAAACAACCTCATCCTGCAAGCTATCCTATAACCAAGTTTTTGTAAGGTCACAGCCAAGAAAGGCATCAAGGTAGAAAAGTAGAAAATGAGCAGCAGATTTCCTGAGAAATTCCCATTTGCCAAATGGAAACACTGGCAATTTCACAGAAAAGTAGAAAGTTGGACCAGCTGACCTAACCAAAACTGACCCCATTACATGGCCAGGAACCAGCCTGCCAGAACTGCAGAATCCCTTCTGTAGAAAAAGTCTTTCCTGGGATGCTGCCACTGAAACACTACATGCTCTCTCTGTTCTCTACATTTTTCTTGGCTTATAGATTCACTAGAAACCATACCAAGATAATACATTATTATACATAATCTTCATCTATTGTGTATCTGGATTATGGAAGCACTGGCACAATGGAGGCCTTTCTTTCAAACTTCAAATTTATATAGAAAAAAAACCCACACAACCCTTCTAATATTTTCATACATGATTCAAAAGGAAGATGCAGAAAAATCTGCCATTTGCTAAAGGGAGGATAGGATCACAGACCTTTTCAAACAGCATGGTTTCATGTACACATACAGGCCAAAAACATGTAAGAAACACATTATTAAAGTACTTACAGAGGAACATTCACTTCTTTTCTGTTTTATTTGCATGTAAAAGCAAACACTTCAATGCCCCTTGACTTTACTTTGTTCCTTCATAAACTGTGTAAGAAAACTGAATCCAGATGTCTAAACAACTTTAAAAACCAGTAGAAATTATCAATTGCCCAAGTATATCTCTGCTTCCAAATGAAATCAGATTCATCAAAAACAGTTTTATATAATAACCTGCTATTAAATACTTAATTTAGTGCAAATTTCATAGGAATTAATCAAATTGCCTATTACTTTTAACAAGACTCTAAACAAGATTTTCATGTAGAAATGTATGGTTTGGACCTTTCCCAAGACAACACAATGTTTATGGGCTGAGCTCTCATATGCTTCCCAGAAACATAAGCACCCAGATTGAAAAATGTTATACTAGCTGTAATGCAAATGGCTTTTTGTCTATCCACTTCACAAATTTCAATTGGTACTTGACCATTTTGAACTACTTAGGGTCATTTACACAAATAATACATTAAATGTCCTTACTTACAGTCCCTTTATCTACTTTGGCTAACACCACTACAGAAAAATCTGTCTCACTGTTTATACCTATTGCAATTTCTTCAGTCAAATGTAAACCCATAAGAACAGAAATTCCACCAAAGACTGACACTGAATCAGTTGTGTTCATCAAGTTCAGAAACAGTAAACATGGAAGTAAATTTACCTTTTCAGGAAATAATACAAGGGGTTTAGTTAAATCCTTCAGTCTCCAAACTACACCATAATGTGACATGATTTCAAGACCTAATATGTGTAATAACTATCCTCTGGGGCATCATTAATTCTGTGTATCTTCTGGATAAATTTTATAGTATTCTGATAAGCTAATGAGGCATTCCCAACATTCCCACCCTTTTAAGTATTTACTGAGTTACAAGTGATGTTGTTGCAGGTGGAAATTCACAGGACATCACATCTAGCTTTGTAATTTATTAAAAATTGAAGCACACTACTGAACTGCCCCAAGGCATCTATTATTATGGCAAGAACACAGCTAGATAATTCAGTGGTGTAGGTTAACTTTCAGGAACCAGTCCACTTTCCGTGGAAATATGGAAATTGTCTACAATACAACAAATATGGATAGTTTGCCATCACTTCAGAAATCCAGTTACTAGAAAAGCTGCATGTTACCATTAGTATGTACACTATATACAAGGCATAACACACTCTTCTCATTCTACAAAAACTCCAAAATCTGCAGTTCCTCTTAATATTCTAAGAATGTCTCCGGAAATAAAGAAAATACATCCTCAAAATAGGTGGTTAGGAACAAGGCAGGAACTTATTTTGTTGTGTATTTTTATATGTAATAAATCTAATTAAATGCATGTTATATATTTATATTTATAATTAAAGCACATATACATATTCAGCAAAAATAGGATAGCAGGAAAAATGTCACTCTGACAATTGTGTGCCTTAAGAAAATAAAGGATGCTAAATGGATTTCACCTACGTAAGCATACTCTTAATATTCCATAGCTGCCTGGAAAAATAGCAAGATAATGCAAGTTTCTACCTGATGTTTTTATGACAATGCTCTCTGCTGATGCTCCTGAAGACTGAAGCATTTGAACGATTGCAATTACAGTTAAAATTATTACAGTGATTCTCATAAATTATACTAATGTGCGTTGAAACCTGGATTTCAAAGTAATAAGGCCTAGGGTAGTACTTTACAAAGAAAATCAATAGCCCTAACTCAAATTCTGATTTGGGGAAGCCAATTCACAGGGAGTCTACAGGACCTGCTGAAGGTCACCCAGGCCACCCTTTAACAATTCAGCAAATTGAGCTCCAGGGCTCCTACCAGACCAAAAACACACCTGAGAACATGGGCTGGTGTGAACTTTCTATACCAGCTCAAATTCCACGTTCAATTTTCATGTTTTTAAAAAGTTACACCAGCCTCAGATGGTCAGGCTCGCTCATACTGGAGCATGGCTCACCTAACCATGGCCTACTAAAACCAAGTGGATGAGCATGCCAGGGAAACCCTGGCTCGTGTGGCTCATCCTGGGCATCTCAGTGATCCCCATCCCATCTCCAGCCGGGGTGCGTCTGTATTACACAGAGAACGTAGTAACAAACACAACTCCACGGCCCTTTCCAGAAGCAGCTTCCTGGGCCAAACAAGCAGCAGGATCCCCGATTCCCGTCCCTATGAGCTCCTGGGTACGCCGGGCTGGGGATGGGGTATGGGAGAGGAGGGGGCACCTTTGCCCGCCCCATCGACAGGAGGGGCAGCCTGCATTGCCCCCTCCCTCACGGGCGGCGGTGCCCTCGAGAAGATGGAGCCCCGAGGGCGGGGTGTCCCGGGCGGGGCGGGCAGCGCGGAGCCCCGCGGGACGCGCCGGTACCTCTGAGGGCCTGGTGCATGCCCCCGATGCCGCTGTACAGCTCCAGCACCCGCAGCGCCGCCATGCCCGCCCAGCTGCGCCGCCGGCCCGCCCGGCGCCTCCCCGAGCGCCGCCCGCCCGTTCCGCCGCTCTTTCGTTCCCCCGCCTGCCGGGCCCGCGCTGTCCCGGGCCGGCGGCGGCCTGGCCTCGGTGGTCGCTGGGAGAACCACGGGCGGGATCGGCCCCGCAGGACGGGGCCACCCCCGGCCCTGCTCCCCCTGAGGTGTCCGTGGGGCGGCTGCTGCGCGCGGCTCCGCCACCTGCGGCCTCCGGGCTCTGAGGGACGGGAGAGGGACCCGCTGCCCACCGATCCTCCCTCAGGATCAGTGGAGACAATGCGGATTGGGACAGGATGGGCGTGCGGGGGGCAGAGGGCTTGTCCTCATGAGGGGAGTGTGCGGGCCCGCCCGCTGCGCAGTGCTGCCAGGGCCTCGGCGGTGCCAGGGGCGCGGCCATTCCGTGGCTCCGGCCTAGGGTGATGTTTTCGAGAAGTCCTCTCAAAGCCCACACAGGAAAGAAGGAAATAACTGATGAAACTGCCCTAATTTGCCCCAACGCTTCTTGCTAAATTGAGAAGGAAGAGACTGCTCAATGACACTGTTGCCCCTGCAAAGTGTTTGTTTTTTAAACAACTATTATATATATACATATATATATGTGTGTGTGTGTATGTGTGTATAAATATATCTATATACCAGAGTAAATACGTTGTAGACTCTTACATGGGTTATCCACCACAGTCAAGCAGACATTCACCTATGCCTCAGTTTGCAGAAGTGAAGCTGAAACATTTGAAAAAAAAAAAAACAGCCAAACTAAACCTGAACATGTTTCTCCACTAGTTTCCTGATTCAATTATATTGTTGTGTAGCCTTTAAGAAACCTGTCAAGAACAAGGTGGGTTTAAGGAATGGTTATTTTTTTCTTTAGGAGCTGCCTCATAGAACATGTCATAGTAGCTCCTACCTCTTGACTTGCAGTGGGAGGAAGAATTTTTAGCTGAAACTGGAGGGCAAAACAAGAGGGAAATCTGCCTTTCAATGCACTCCTCCAAAAGACAGGATGCATCGCCTGTGGAAAACATTTGAATTAGAAACAAAATTTCAAAGCAAAAATATCAGTCCTTGCCAGTTTTCTCAAAACAGTGCTGTCATTCACCTGTGGATCTTCACTATCAGAATCTGGGGCTGCTGCTTTATTTGTCAGCTGTGGAATAAGCAGGAGATTAAAACAAGAAGTCTAAGTCTACGTCTAGGATTTGTGCAAGGAAGTGCAGCAGCTGAGATACAAGAGGAGAGCAGCAGGCATTGCAACCAACCACATGCAGATTTCCTGCATTGGTGGTTGACAGAGAACCAAGAAAAGGGAATCACATAGTGCAACAAAACTGGCAATGTGCTTGCTGGAGAAAAGAGTCATGGGACAAAGATGCTGAAGGCTCTGAAGAAAATTGGTCAAGATGATGAAGGTAGGTTACCAAGAGCAAGGTTGTTATCAGCTAAGATACACTTTAGTAGAGCCCCTTCAAAATATAGATGCAAGGTGAAAATAAAGGAAAAAGCAACTTTTAGACTACTGAAATCAGTAAAGCTGATAATGAGTTTGTGTTTCTTGTCTTACTATTCCCATAATCTACAGATCACATCAATGCTAGATGCTGTGTTGAGTGAGAGCTGTAGTCATCCAGAAGCAGTTCATTTATTTGGAGCTGCACAGTACGTAGAGTGATTAATATCAGACAGACACAGCTGAGACTTGTTTTTCCTTCTCCTTTCCCTGACTCCAAGGTATTTCTACTATTCATGCCTAGGAAAAGTGGAGTCTGATGGAAAAAGCAGCTGAGATGTCTCTGCTGTGCTGGTGGCAGTAGAACATTCCCCGCTCAGGGGAAATCCTCCACCTACTTACTCTTCCAGTGTAGTAAAGTGGAGAATATGATCAACATGCCTCCCCTCTGGCAACAAAGAAATTCATAAATTAGATTGGGATTTTATTGGCTTCCTCTTGCAAAGAATGGGAATCACCAAAATTTCCCAAGTGTTCATTTTTAAACAACTGGCAACAGTCACTTTTATAATTCTGTGTAACTGTCTGCCCTAACATGGTTCTCATTATTAATTTACAGATGTGAAAAGAGGCAAAATAAAAACAGAGAATCTGGAAGCAGTTGCTTGTAGTAACTTGTTACTTGTAGTGTTCTTCACTTTAAAAATGTGAAGTCAACATAATAATAATAATCATACTTTTTAGATCCAAACTGACATAATAATATTTAAGGCATGCTGCTTATTTCAGATGGGGTAATGGCTGAGAAGTGGTGAGATCCATGGCCACTCAAATCTTTCTTCTCACAGAAAAACCCAGAATGATGGCAGAGAGAGGGTGAGCCCTGTGAAAGCAATTGTTCATACTTCACTCAGAAAATCTTGCTGTCACTGCCATGGGGCAGGCTAAACATTGCTCACAATTTGTCTTGTGACCCAAAAGCAGCCACATGTCTGCAAAATTTCCCAATTGGATCTCTCTGACTTACTGAAATTTGGGTATTGTGACACCTCCTTTTTACCCTTCTCCATGCATATGGGATTGATAGGATTCCTGTAAAGCTCCATGAACATGTAATTTTATTAACAGAGGAGATTAATAATGGAGTCAAAGTCCAAAGTCCAACTCTGGACTCTGCATCTTTTAGGACACAAGAATGGGTTGTTTCATGTATGAATTACAGCTCCACAATGTACTTGGCTTTAAATAACAAATGAAAAGCTTTTCTAAAATGACTCAAATTCATTCTAAATGGGCACATCTTCAGAACTATGATAATGCATTGATGAAGCAGCTATTTGCTTGACTCTAATATATTTATAGTAAATGTATTTTAAGCAAACTGATCTTTTAATGATATTTTCAAAGTTTTTGACATAAGCATGTGATATCAGCATTTTCACTGAGACTGCTTTGAAAACTCCTGCCTCCTACCAACTAGCAGCATTTCCTGAATGCAGAAGTTTCTGGAGTTTGCCCACATCTCTGATGAGTGGTACGATATAGGTAATCATGCTAGGTCTGAAATTGTTGCCTTGGTAATCAACAAACACATCCAGTGAAACAGCTATATGTGGTAAGAGGAACACGAAACCACTGCAATGTTTTCACTTCTTAAAATGCCTTAGAATTGTTAAAACCACTACAATTAGCAATGCTGCACAAGAACATCACAGAAATATGCAAAAACCCCCTTCCTAAGATTCTGCATTGTGCTTGGTAACTGAGAAGCAAAATTCCAAAATATGACTGGACTATGTAATCTTCTCCTCAAAGTGAGAAGAAAAGATTTTCACTGCTCTGTTTCTACAATTCAACAGATGCACACAAAAGTACGTAAGTTACATGTTAGTCTCCTCCCTGCCCTCCCCCAGCTGTGACAGGAGGCTGCCGGTCTGCAGTGCCTGTCACTGGGCTTTGTTGAGGCCATGAATGTAACCCCTCAGTGTAAGGCTGGGTGATGAAAGGTAGTAGAACTGAAGCTGGGAAGTGTTTGTGAGCATTTCCCCTATATTCAAAAAATGGAGAGAGAGAGCAGGAAAATCCCCCTCTGCTCGTACACTGGCTATTTAAAAGTGCCTTCACAGTGATCAGCAAAACTTCAGTACAAGCAGATATCAATGTTGACGGCTGAAAACCAAAAAAATGTTTCTTCTGTCCAAAGGTGCGATATAACCTACTAAATGCCCAAGTGAGGATCAGAATGAGTATACAAACATCTCAGCTGTCTGGAAGGGAGGCTCATGTTCTGAATCAGAAATCATTGGGGTCAGGAAGGAATGTGAGGCATGTCATACCCGTGCAATGCAACCAGTGAATTGAAAAAAAAAAAATCACTGAGAGCTTATGGCATCAATTATTGTTTCCATAACCATTGGCCCAGTAGGTTACTAATAAAACTGAAAACCTTTTGCAGTTTATCAAAGTCTATCTTTATCGGATGTTATGTTTAGG
Source organism: Muscicapa striata striata (assembly GCA_030060385.1). NCBI lineage: Eukaryota > Metazoa > Chordata > Aves > Passeriformes > Muscicapidae > Muscicapa > Muscicapa striata. The sequence continues at coordinate 2,357,015 of JAREIS010000102.1, forward strand.
AGCATATTTATCAGAGTTGGTTTCTGCTGAAATGGTGCTCAGTAAAAGTAGCTGTCAACCACAGAGGCAGTGCTTCCAGGAAGCCTGCTGAGCTCTGAGTAAGGAAGCCTATGATTTTCATTTATAATGCCACACATCTGCAAGATTAGAAATGAAAACCACATCAAACCAGGTTTGCCAGTCTCTCTCAGTGCATTTTCTAAGAACTCTATACCAGGGAAATTTATGTCACTGAAATTACTTGGAAGAGTGGTCAGACACAAATATTTTTAACCTTTTGGTTTTCAAATATATTAATAGCTCCATTTCAGGATTTTATTTTCAGGTTTTGGTGCTAGGTACATACTCTGTAGGGAGTAAGAAATAAAAAGACATTGCATCTCTAATTAAATCTTTATTTTTCTGGTTTAACTACACTTAAATCTAAATAAATCTGGCTTGTTTGTTACTTTTGGCCTGCAGTGGTTACCTGGGCTGGATGAGAGGCATATGTTTATGTTATGTTGTTGTCTTTCTTGAACTTACACATTCCAGTGCTTGACAAAACAAATTCTGAAAAAATTATATATTCACTGAACTGAACAAAACAGACTCAGAGCTCTTTAAGGCCCCTGCAGTCTGGCAGAAGATTGCTGGTGCAATGAATGTGTTTTGACTCAGACCTCTGAGGGGTGACAGCAGGCACGGAGCCAGGCAGTTGTTAAAGGGGAATCAGTTCAGGATGAGGTAATGGCGTGGGAGATCCCTGCTCGCTTGCAAGGGCAGGAGGAAATGATGTGATGCCTGCTGCTCTCTCAAAGGGAGAGGAGGGGAGATGAGGGAAAGAAAGGAAGTGCAGACAGTGAGCCTGGATATGCCTCTTAACTTCTTGCTTAAGGCAGGAATTTTCACCTCAGGTATCCCCATATGATTTGCACAACTTACACTGTGCAAACTGAAAAAGACTTGTAGCTGTATGTCACTGTTGGTCACACCTTCTGATCACAAGGCCATCTAGTATCACCTACAGCTTTTATACACTGCAGTTTTGTCTTTTAAGGAGTTCAGCCTCTGTCCAAACTGAATTTTTTTTCATTCAGCCATGTGGTGAGTTTAATCTATGACTTTGACTAGTATTAGTTAGCACAGGAAATGAGATCTACCATGATGGTAGGTTTTCAGCAGAAGGGTATTTTCTCCAGAGAGAAAGAAAACCTTTTATTCATCACATTTAATGCAGCCATAGCACAGCTGTAGCTGTAGCCCTGCTGAGCAACCTTCAGATTAGATAAACCAAAATTGTACACAGTGGGTACTGTTAAATCTGCCCAGGTGCCTAGGCAGCAGAGATGTCTTCCACCCTGGTTCTATTGCTAGTATTTGCAAATGAGTTACTTTAAAGCTAATATAAAACTATTTGATACCAGTTATAGACTGCAATTACAAAAGTCACTTAAAATACACTCTAGCTTGAATATGTCTACAGATATCTGTCAAACACACCAATAAAATATCTACACGAAAGTCTCTTGGAAAATAATCTATAATAAAACAAAGATTTGGAGAAGTTGTGAGATTTTGTAAGGATAAACTGAAATAAAGGAGAAACTGAAAAGTTATTGTGAAAAAAATCTAGGAAGAATATAACAGTGTCGTTTTTGGCTGCTATTGGGGTCCGTTCCCCTTTGCCTCAACTAAGAACAAAAGCTTTAGGTTTTTCTAAAGTTGAAACAAACTTATTTTAGAAAAAGTACTGTGAAATTTAAATGTTATTTTTGCCAAGACAGCTTGGAGAGAGAAGCCCCAAAAACCTAGCCTAAAGGGGCCAAGAAAGCCTAAAATAGTTTCTTCTGAAGAAGAGAAATCTTCTTGCACAAGACATATGTCAGTATGGACTGTCAGTGTCAAAATTCAGCGGTAGGGAGTTGGACTTACTTGAAAATCCAGCAAATATGTTTCACATAATTCACCAGAAAAATACAATGGGAGATTGTTGGAATTGTCCTTTGGGAACCCTGAAGTCACTGAGGATGATTTTATCACAGTTTTGATGCCAAGTCAGATGTAGCACTCATCTCCAACAGTATAGTATGCTGTTGTTCAAAACCTAACAATATTAAACTCAAGTAATTAATTAGCCTAAACTGTGAATAATTCACATTGTCTTTGGCATCATGTATATTGTAATACAATAGTATCGTGTCCTTCATCTGTGGGACATCTCTCAATATTCCTCTTGATATGACAGAAGTTGATTATTTATGGAATACAACTGCAGGACAGTGGCATTACCATATTCAGGGAAAACCATGCTTCTCCCTTTGAAATATCCTGACATCTGACCTGTATGTTGTTTCATCCTCATGTGCTGGACTTACATGGTAGGCTTGGTAAATTCTGTCATGGAGTTTATAAAAATGCCTGATCCATGTCAAATAAACAGCTACAAATACTGGGAAAAGGCTGAGTTAGCAAAACTGAAACACCTACAAAGCTCATGAATAGTTATTAGGTCCTTCCTCCTGTCGTCCTACACAAGCTCTGTCCCTCCCAGTATACATATTGGACCATACACAAGACCAAATTCTTATGGAAAATTTCAGGTAGACAGTGAATTGTCTTTGTATTGGGAAACAGGATACCGTTCCACCTGAAAAAGTATGGATACCTCTACTGTTCCAGACATTTGCTCTCTTCCTTCTCCAGCCATATGCATCATCTCTTCTGTATTTAACTAATTTTCCACTCAATTCCTTGTGGCCCACAATATATTATTCATCTTAAATCTGGACCATCTTCCCTCCTTAATCCCAACTGGACAGAGTATATTTATGCTTGAAAATTAGGCATAGAGCTGGCATGTAAAAACAGAATGTCTTTTTAGAAACTCAATCTTCTCAGCTTTGGGGTGTGTGCAGCACCGCCTCTTCCCTTTGAAAGGAGCCAATTAATCCCAGAATGGCTAACACAATGTACGCTCAGTTTATGAGTCTCATTGGAGCCAAGGATTTGGCACAAGAACTTGGACTGAGGAATCCACTAAAAAATTGGCCTTCAAGGAGCTAGTTCTGTTCTGCTTGTCCTGGGCATCTCAAAGGAAGAATGGAACAATTGCTGCACACAATTAATGATTCCATTGCTCTGTCCTGCCTCTTCCTCAGAAAGATCATCATTTCCTGGTATATCATGGCAAGAAAACATTATGCTATTTATGCTTTGTGTAAGTGATGGAACTGAGGGAAAGACAAGAATGAAATCACTTTTCAGATTTGATTGTAATCTGGCTAGAGGCACTCTTTAAGCAGTTTGATTTGAAAAAGCTTGGCCAAAAAGAAGTAGTAAGTGTTCAACTGACAGGGTTCATTAATGGCATACAAGAATCACTTATTTTAGATTTTCCCAAAGAGAGGATGGGTGGGTGGATGGATGGATGACACATCCTTGAAAAGGTCTGCAACCTCAAAATGTAAAACAATGAATCAAGACAGGGCTTCCCATTGTAATGGGACAAGTGACTGTTCATCCATGCTGTTGACTTCTACCTGGACCAACAGTTTTCTGCAGGAATTGCAACTAGTGCTGAACAAGGTCAAGATGGCCAGGTTAGCAACGTGGCAAAGGACAGTAAGAAGCTACACACACTACTCATTTTCATTTTTCTCCTGAAAACTTGAGCTGCTTAATTCAAATATTTTATCTGCTATATAAGTTAAATAGTCCTTATAAATTTCCTGTCATAATTCTTGAACAATTTCTAGGGCTTTGACAATATACAAATTTCATGAAACAAGAATGTGGAGAGATGAAATTTCAAATTATCTAATTTTGGGCACCCAAAATCAAGACAGAGACTGTGTATTCTGAAAATTGGTTCTGCTTAAAGAATTTTAGGTTGAGCATTGAGCCTTAAACCATGCCTAACCTCTTCTAAGTTTGGAAAACCTCATTCTTTATGTCCCAGTCACTGCTAACTGTATTGGTGCCATTCAGCAGTTAGTGCTATTGCTGTTAAATGAAGTGAGACAGGGTGTCATTCTTGATTTGGCTTTTTTGTTGTTTTTTTAAGGGATAGATTATATAAATTGCTGTACTTGTGATAGAGCTTAAAAACTTCTCTCTTCTCTCTTCTCTTCTCTTCTCCCTAGAGGTGTGCATGGTGTTTGAGACAACCTCAGGGCACAGGGCTGTAGTGGCTTTGAAAATGAGCACCTGATTTGGTACAGAAATGTCCTATTTTGATACAGAAAACTTCCTGTTCTGGCAATTAGAAACCATAGTAGAGAGGAACCTAAGGAATGACAATAATAGTTCTTTGGAAATGTAAATTGTGCGACGGGGTGGCTTGACTCATGTTCAAATCACTTCCTTAATGATGAAACCCCTGCCAGTTTCATATAGTTCATTATACATTAAAATAGAATATTTTAGACAGGCTTGCTTAGTTTTGACTATACAGCCTAGTCATTTACTTGAAAAAATCAGCAGCTAGTCATACCAATTTGATATGCTTTACAATGCTGGCAATGACAATAGGCAACATAATTTTAAAAATAAATTTTATAAAAGAATTTGCCAGTTTCTTTCTTAAGACAAAAATTAGTCAAGGAAATTACTCACAAGGGGAGATTTCAATGCTGGAACATTTAGATGTTCTGCAGCCTGGTGATATTCAGAAATTCAAATCAGCTTCTCCTAGTCAGAATGTAGGGAGATGGATTATCAGGGTTCAGAAAAACCATCACTTCCCTGGATGCACTGGTCTTTCTTGGTGGCTCCTCCTTTCAATTGGCTCTCAGCTAAAGGGAAGGACTTATCCCAGATGAAGATTAGAGCCAGAATCCCTTTTCTTTTTTCTTTTTTCTTTTTTTTTTTTTTTTTTTTTTTTTTTAACAGATACCTTTCTGTTTTCAAAATTATTGCAGTCTTCATGATTTTAGGTCATGGCTGAAGGTATTCTTGAACAATGAAAGTCACAGCAGTCACTCAAGTGATAGGCCACAGCACTTGCTCTGGCTGAGGACTACAGAGTCTTCCTCCTGTTCAGTTGTCTGTAGGATGCTAAAGGTCTTTTATTTCCTCATGTTAAAGTGTGTCCCTATTGCTCAGAGTTTGTTTAATATTCATGGTGCAGGGGGAGATGTGAAGGAATGCCTCTACAGCCCCATGCATGCATGCCAGTTGCTGTATGGTACTGACAACAAAAATTACTATATTTGCATGGCAGGATGCTTTTTCATGGGTGTTTAATCTTTATGTCTTCCTACACCTCCTGGAAGCAGAAACTTTAGAAAAAGGACAAATTTGATTAAGAAAAGCATTCACATCTGTTTTGTTAAGGTTTATACAACTGGAAAGCACATCCAGTATTTGGACTAAATTGCTCTCATTTCTTACTGTTTCAATTAAATGGTAAAATAAAAACAAAAAGGGAATGCCAGTTTTTCAATTATGTTTTCAGACCAACAGATATTTTTGCAAGGAAATAATAGAAATTCTGTTATATGGACATTTTAATTTTTAGCACAACAGATATGCAGTATAAAGCCATTCAGGCACCTGTACCTTCTCTCTATGCATATCCATTTTGCCCATTAATGAAAGTTACACACAATACAGGTGTCTTTTTGCTAAATTTCTAGGACTTGATTCCATATTTCATTCTTGGCAGTAAACCAATACAAAATTACCTGGAAAAAAAAGGCAAAAAAGAAAATTTCAGTGTGAACTGAAACTCTTGTGATAAAATACCTGTTTGTTTTTATTGGCACTCTGATCTACTTCTGTAGAGGTGATGCTGCAGGCTGACCAGGCAGCTGCATGACTGTGCACTGGAATTGCAGTGGAAGGCATTGCAGTAAACAGCACAGATGACAACCAGTAGTTTATGAGTAATCCCCAATGTGGTGCTGAGTGATGCTCTTAGCTGTTCTTCATGTCAGAAGTGATCAAGATCTCCATGAGCCACCGCCTCTGGGAGTCCCATGGCATTTTCCATGAAACTAGACAGATTACTGTGATTTCATTTCCATTCAAAGTTCACTCTCTGTGACATTTATGGCTACATTGAGACAGTCTCATCTGAAATGGACAGTAGAGATAATTTTGTATTTCAAGGGGACATGTTTTAATCCCCTCTGGGGTTTGCAAAGCGTTGAAAGCGTTGAATTCTTTACAGTTTACAAGAAACTTACAATTTCTTCCATTTGTGCATCTGTGTGCCAAGCAGCAAAAGGCACTTTAAGGTTTACTGTAGTCCCAACAGCCAACAGTATCTGAACATTTCATAGTGAGACACAGAAATGAGGCAGGTGGCCAAGAGCACATATGGCAGCAGTGACATTAACATACGGAAATTACACTTGAAACATGAAGTGGGTGGGTCATATTTACTACAACAACTACCTTGGATTTTAGGGGCAAAGCATTTTCTGAATAAGGATGATTCTTCCATATGTGTGCCACTGAAGGTTTTGTGAAGTGTAAGTTGTGCTCTGTTAGGAAAAACAGATGGGGCACCAGCACACCTTTAAAAAAACAACAGTCTACTAAAGCTATCAGTATTTCTGAGTACAGCATCTTTAATCCATGAGACTGTTGGTTATGTGCTGTTTTGCTTTTTGCCCACTCATAGAAAAAGTATGTACTTCTGTGCCAGGGCTCACAAAGGCTTACAGCTCAAACTTGATGGCTTAAATAGAGCTCTGAGAGGGCTGGGCAGCACAACAGTGTCCAGGCTGGGCTTCGGGAACCCTTAGCCTCAGGAATGCTGTGTGACCTCTGCCTCTTATTCAGTGGGTGAATGGAATGAGCTGTAGCCCAGGACTTACACTGCAAGCACTTCAGTAGCTCAACCTTGTCAGCTTCCTTTGCTTGACTAAGCTCCAGCGAACAATAGAAATTAAAACCTCAAGGACCTACATTTAGATACAAACTGCATTCCTGCACTTCTGGTTGCCAACAGAATGAAAGCAAAGCAGAATTTCCTTCAAAAATCTAAGATCTTTAATAAAATATATAGATTCACATTCTTCCTTGTGAAGTACATTACCTGAAGTACAATAGTTGTACTACTGAATTGGGGTGTGAAGATTACCTTTTTCTCTACCCACTATTCATGTTCAGGTTAATCAGAACTTCCAGTGAAGGTATTTTTTCCTGCAGGACTGCAAGCTAAAAAGAATCAAAAATCAATGGTAGTTTTGCATCCCCTAAGTGCTGACGTTAATACATTACAGATAATACCTCTACAATGTATCATTTACTTCCCATAGCAAAGAGGAAAAAGATGTCCCTTACCTGATGCACTGGTGCAGAATTTCAGGATGTGAGTAGTGCTTTGGCCACTCAAGTTTTAAGTTATCTAGATATTCTGTCATCTTTGCTAAACAACCTCTGTATTCATGCTGAAACAATCTGCTGCTGCTCCAAGTTTTTTTTTGTTAACTTTTATGCCATTGCTATTGTCCTGTTCTACCTGTATCATTCTTTTCCATTGCTGATAGTCCCATTTTAATAGTAAAATTGCTCTTAAAACACTGGGATTTTTGTCTGGCCATTTGTGTTACACATGTATTTGCAGATCATAGCTGATGAACAATTATCATTTTGCCAGGTGGTCTCCTGACCATGTGCCTACCAAAATTAATACCAAAAGTCTGTTGGGTACAACAGTGGAGAAATAAATCTTTGTTAAAATCAAGCCTGCTACTATCCATGTTATTATCCAGGAGCAAGATCCTGGATGCAGCAATTTCAATAATGTACTTCCCACACAAAAGAACCCTAAGTTAGTACTGGGATCACTGTTATAATAATGGCCAAATTAAGCCTTAGGCATCTAACTGCTTATCCAGCTACAAGGAAAACAAATTTAACCTGTAAAGTTTGTGTCTTAAGCTTAGGAGCTGAGATTGCTATCATGGGAGGCAGCTAAAGAAAGCATACATTATTTTTCTGGCTGTTCATTTTGAACACTTGGCAGTCCTTTGTGAATAGTTAGCATAATTTCTCCCTGCCCCTACTCTTTCAGAAAGCTCAACAGGAAATGAAAGGTTCTTAGAAAGATATATAGATATACATACATTATGCCTACAGAGGGGTTTTAATAGGTTATTCGGAGTATTTTGCCAGGCCTGTGACATAACATTAAACTCGCCAACCCCTTCTTGCAATCACCGCGCTCACTCTGGAGTGGGGGACAGCGAGATACGAGGGGGAGCCCAGCGCCCGTTTCCCCGACGCCGAAGGTGCCGCTGCTGTCAGCCCCGAGGCGCGCTGTGCCGGGGCACCGCCCTGCCACGTCCCGCAGCCCCGGCGGAAACCTGCCAGCCCCCGGGGACCCAGCCCAGCACAGACAGCCACCCGCCGCGCTCCGAGCCGCCCCGCTCGCCTCCTTTGTGTCCGCGGCCGCCGCCCCTTCCCGCGGGCGGGGCGGAGCGGGGCGGGCCGGCGGGGCGGGTTCGCGGCGCCCATAAGAGGGGCCTGGCCGCGGCCACCGCCCTTCTTCGCCGCACACGCTGCTCGCCCCGCGCCGCTCCCGGATTACAAAGCCCGCGCCGCCGCCGCTATGAGCATCAGCACGAAAAACTCCTCGTACCGCCGCATGTTCGGCGGGGGCAGCCGCCCCAGCACCGGCACCCGGTACATCACGTCCAGCAGCCGGTACTCGCTGGGCAGCGCCCTGCGGCCCAGCAGCGCCCGGTTCGTGTCCGCCTCGCCCGGCGGCATGTACACCACCAAGACGACGTCGGTGCGGCTGCGGAGCAGCATGCCGCCCATGCGGCTCCACGACTCCGTGGACTTCACCCTGGCCGACGCCATCAACACGGAGTTCAAGGCGAACCGCACCAACGAGAAGGTTGAGCTGCAGGAGCTAAATGACCGCTTCGCCAACTACATCGACAAGGTGCGCTTCCTAGAGCAGCAAAACAAGATCCTGCTGGCCGAGCTGGAGCAGCTCAAGGGCAAGGGCACGTCCCGCCTGGGCGACCTGTACGAGGAGGAGATGCGGGAGCTGCGGCGACAGGTGGATCAGCTCACCAACGACAAGGCACGCGTGGAAGTGGAGCGGGACAACCTCGCCGACGACATCATGCGGCTGCGGGAGAAGTGAGTGTGCCTGGGGACGCGGGTTCGGGCTGCCGGCGCCTCCCGCTGCCTCCCCCACCCTGTCCCCCGAGCATCCCGAGCGGCACCGGGATGCGGCAGGATCTGGGTGACCCCCTCTCCCTCCTCACCGCTGTCTTGCCCTTTCCAGGTTGCAAGAGGAGATGCTCCAGAGGGAGGAGGCCGAGAGCACCCTGCAGTCCTTCAGACAGGTTAGCGGTGCTGGAGAGGGAGGGGCCGAGGCGGCGCTGGCTGTGCCTGGGGCGGAGGGTGGGAGTGCGGGAGTTTGCTTTCCTCGCACAAAGAGATCCCGTCCGTTCTCACGCGGGCCCTCCGTGTTTTCTTTAGGGGGATGCTGCAGTCGGAGGGGAGGGGAGGGAAACTATTGTCCTGCTCTATCCAAGTCTAGCCCGTTTTAGAAAAAACGCCCCAACGTGGAATCACTTTCCGATCCAATAAAAGTGAAAGGGGGCCATCTGCTCGCTTGGCTGAAGGGTATTAATGGTTTCTATGGGATTCACCGTGGAATGCAGATACAGGCATTATGGCAAGTGTGGTGGCAGCAGATTGAAATAATAGATCCTTTTGTGTGGGAGGGGGGGCGCAGTGGGCTGCATTCTTACTGAATGTGTAATGGTGCGGGAACGTTTCTAGCGAAATGTGTCTGTTATGGGCCAGATTTTGTACAAAACAGAACTCCTTTTTGATGAATCACTGGTCAGTCCATTAGTGAGCAACAGTTTCAAGTTTAAGATTTTTCATGTGGGTGTTGTCTCCTGACAAGAAATAGACAATATGTTCCTTGGGACGAGGTCATAGGATTGAGTTTGCCTCCTCTGGGTGTTCATTAAGAACGTGGAATCTAATCCTCTGTAAAACAAAAATGTTAACCTAGGAAACAAGTTATGTTAGAGTTTAGTCTTTGTAGGATGCTGTGATGTTATCTGGATAAAGTAAATCTACATGACAACCAGAAACAACTGTGCAAACAGCGTTCAAAAATTCTTAAGCTCAAGTTTTCACTTGTGCAAAACCAGCTTTCAACTTAGATTAAGCCTTGTTTGGACTAAGAGATATTTAGGAATGTGCCTTCTCAAAACAAGGTCTCTTCCCTAAAACTGCTGGTGTAAAACAGCATTGTTAGCATTCTTCCAGACTGGAAGTGACTGCCTCTATCACCAGGCAGCTGGCTACAGGCTGACTTTGTCTCAGAGCTCTTCATAGGCATTAACAGAAGTCACTATTCAGGAAATCAGCACTTGATATCAGCATTTCCCTGGAAAAGGCTTTTGACTGCAGTATATTTACAGTCCTTGAAGGAGAGCAGGTGTGTTCAAGAGATAATGTGGGGAAACTGAAACACCGACTTCCATTCAGAGCCTGGGAATTCAGTCTCCATGGACATTCTGGGGACAGAAGTTTTAAACAACATTTTGGGATATTGCCTTAATTTAAGCTTCTTTTTGTTTGTTTGTTTACTGAGTGCTAAAACAATTTAAAGTAGTCTGAAGTTTTATGGAGCATTTAACTTCAGTTTTAGAGAACCTCGTCTGCTCTGATTCATTGCTGAATTCAGTTGAAGGATCAATTGACTTAAGGTTGGCTTGTACATGATCTTTCATATTTAATTGGTGCACTTTAGGCATGTCTGTACTCCAGTCCAGTTGAATCTTATGAGAGCTCTAGGCTTTAAAGTGAGCTTGGCTTGGTGTGCATATCCCACACTCATTATCCGGCTCTTCCCTGTACTTTGGAAAGGGGTCACTCAGGAACTCAGCCTCTAGCAGATATGTGCATGCAGGACAGTCAGAATTGGATCAATTTAACCTTCTAAACTGTAGCTTGTGCATAAAAAATGCAGATCATTGTCTATGGAAACTCTACACTAAGTCCACTCAAGACATAACTGGTGTGCTTGATTTGAACATCACTCATACCTCATTTTTCCTTACTGGCAAGGGTGGAGTTAACATGCAGGTTTTGAAACCTAAATCTGTTTCAGTGTAAATTTTGTTCTTCTGAAAGTGAAATTAAATTCACAGAACACTGAAGCTAAAGTATCCTGTTGTGCTTTCCATTTTAAAACAATACACAGTTTTCTATTAAATCATATTTTTCCACTGGAAAGTTGTATAGTTTTGGAGCACTTCCGCAGATGATTTGCTGTTCTCATGTATCATCAAAGTACTTTTTACTTGATGGAGCAGTAGTGTACTTCAGTATTTTAAAATAAAGAATGAATATTTGAACTTAAGCTTTTATTTCCAAAAGCTGCCTGTTTCAGAGAATGTTGAGCTCATATGTACTGAACTTTAATTTATTTCTTCTGGGCAAAGATGGGATTTTACTCATGTGCTGAGGGGTGTACTGCATGAAGTATATGTGATAGTTCAGTGAGGACTTTCTTTTGGGGCAGCACAAGCATCACAGTGAGAAAGTTACTGCAGCTTTGCCAGCTGGTCTAGCAGCAAGGAACAGGTCAGGTCCTGGCTAGCATGAGGTTTGTCTGGAGTGAACATGGATGCTCAACCCTGCAGAGTATGTGATGTGCACTGAAGAATGTCCTAGGATAAAATCAGTGCCTACTCCAACTGCATGTATCTATAACTTGTACCTGTTTGTTCAGGCTACAAGTAGTCTGTTCATTTACGTGGTTCTCCACACATCTGGAACTACTGAAATGCTGAATCTTAGTGATAAGGAATACATAAATGATAGCATATAGTAAAGTACACACTATATATTGTAAGTGTCTTCAGTTCAAATTGTTTTCAATTTACTATAAGGTCCTAAAATCCTGTAGCTTCTCAGTTGTTATAAAAAAAACCTAATGGCTTTCGGGGTGAAGATTTCTGGAAAATCCTCTGGAAAATCTTTGGATGTTTGGCCAATTATGTAAACATGTTGGGTCGCAGCCATGTAATTTTCTGCCAGAATGATCTTGAGGGGTTTTGGGGGGAGGAGAACAAATTAATTAGGAAATTCTTTCCCTGAACTGGAAAACAGAGCTGATATGAGCTGTGGGTATAAAACTGGAATTGATAGAAAAGTTATGGAATGATGCACAAAAGGGGTATTTTGCTGGATAAAGTAAACAATAATTCTTCTGGAGCAAGGAACTTACCCCAGAGTAGGAGTGATCCAAGGAAAGGTTTTCTAGGAGTCTAAAGAAAACACTCCCTTTTTCAAAGGTGCCATAATAAAGAGAGCTGCTGATTAGGAATGCTTATTCTTTGGGCAATCCAAAATAGCTTTAGAGTAAGCTGTGAGAACCAGATATGTTAATACCTTGTGAGCACAAGCATGTGGCTGTGTATGTAACTAATGTGAAAGGAACAATTTTCCCCTTTGCAAACTAAATGCCCTACACATTCAAAATGTAGGAAGTTGCCAATCAATGTTTAGTCTTATGTTTTTGAACTACTTCAAGTTGCTCCCTTGTAACATTCATGACGTGTCTTCTGTTATGTTCTAAATGAATTTTTGCTGTTGATTAAGACTATCTCTGTCCAGCAAAAGGTGGAGTCTTTGCCAGCAACTGAGGGTGTAGGCAATGATGAGTTGCTCAGTTTGTGTTTATGCTCATACCTTCTTCTCAAGGGAGATCTGTTGACCTGCATTAAGTGAATGCTGCAGTTCTTATACATGCTTTACAAGTATGCTCTAAAAGTGTGGATCATGGACCTAAAGGGCTCTGTGCTTATTCACCAGGGAGTCCATAAATTGAGCTCACTGACAGGCATGAAGGCACATGTGTTGTACTTTTCAGCCCCACTGAAAAGAATGGAAATTTGCAAATTGCAACTCTGTCAGTGTAGTCAAGCTAGAAGCACTTACTTCCGACTTCTGACTCAAGTATGGGAAGGATTTGCACCCACTATGATCTGTGTGCTCTTGATCATGCTTAGCAGCATGTCAGCAAAGATGATATAATCAATATATGTGGTATAGTTTTCAAATTCACAATAAAGGTGCATATAATTGTTTAAAGCTAAGGTAGGAGATGGCAAAAAGGTTTTTTACAGCTTTTGATTTCCTATTGTCTTGTCAAAAAGCTCAGATGTAGCATCAGTCTGTGTGCTGCTGAGCTTGCTGTAACACTTGTCTCCATCAGTTTAAGATTATGAATCGTTCTTCTCTCTGGTCAGGATGTTGACAATGCCTCTCTGGCACGTCTTGATCTTGAGCGCAAAGTTGAGTCCCTGCAAGAGGAGATTGTCTTCTTGAAGAAGCTTCATGATGAGGTAAGCTGAGAAATGAGGTCTGTGTTTGGATGCAGACTGTCTAATACAGAAGCTCTTTGCTGGTTCTGTCCCAGAGTCCCCACCTGTGTATGATCTGTGTGCTTTTGTGCAATAATGTTGAGTGTCTGCTTCTCTCTAAGGAAATCCGAGAATTGCAGGCCCAACTCCAGGAACAGCACATCCAAATTGATATGGATGTTTCTAAGCCTGATCTCACTGCTGCCCTGCGTGATGTTCGCCAGCAGTATGAAAGTGTTGCTGCTAAGAATCTTCAGGAAGCTGAAGAGTGGTACAAGTCCAAAGTAAGTAAAATGCATCAGGCACTGGAACTAATTCTGTTTAACAGCTTTGCTTTAGCACTTGCTATTGCCTCTCTCTAATGGACATGAACATAACCATGACACAAAGTTTTTTTAAATCCTAGTCGAGGAAGGGTACAACTGAAAATATTTTGTGCTATAACTCAGTAGCAAAGTAATGGGTGCAGACTGTGAGTCTTTCCTGTTCCTATATCTGAAAGCAGATGTTGGATGAAGTACTGAAGGAATGAGTGAAAAAAATGGTGAAAAGGTGGGAAATGTACAGGGAGGGGAAACAAGTATGAAAGTTTGCTATGAATTCTAATATAACATTCAGAAATAGAGAGGCACTTTAAGAGTAATACTAATATTTAGGCATTTCAGGTGCTAACCCTTGTAATACCTTCCGCTGCCCTTAACTGCTGTGTCCACAGAAGGTCTGTTGCACCACTTCTGTTGAAGTGTTGTGCTGACCAGAGTGGGGTTTTGCAGTTTGCAGATCTCTCTGAAGCTGCTAACAGGAACAACGATGCCCTGCGCCAGGCCAAGCAGGAAGCCAACGAGTACCGCAGGCAGATCCAGTCTCTCACCTGCGAGGTTGATGCTCTCAAGGGAAGCGTAAGTAGAAGACAGCAGTTGTTCTTCATGGCAGCTTTAAACACTGCACTGCAGTTTAATTGTTAATTTGGGTGTGAATGCAGGTGGTCTGCCATGCAATTCAGCAGTATATTAGTACTTTTTGAAAAGGATGCTGTGGGCTCAATTTGTGTATATGCACAACAGTGCACTGGATAGATTGATACATTAAATTAGTCTTAAGCTGTAAACAGTAAGTTCATTCTCTTGCTATAATATTCACTGTTTATTTAGCTCTTTCTGAAAGTATTTATGCCTTGTCTGTCAGGTACAGCTAAAGCTATAAAAAACCCCTTAAGAAGCAGTGAAAGTGCAAATTTTTCTGTTGCTAGAACATGACTGCCTTAAAGACAGGCTTGAAGTGGATGTAACAGTGTTTAGCACACCTGTAAATCTCTACTTAGGACTGCCTGCATGCTGACTTGAGCTGCATGTGTTAGGCTTACTGTAAAGGATGGCTTTGCCACCTGGTAGAGCACATATGTGGCACACCTCAGATCATGCAGCAGAATAACCTTCCTTGACTTTGCAAAGGGAAGATAAGGAGATGACAAATTTGGGACATGTCTGGGCATTTTCTGAAGGGATACAAATGTAGCACAACTTTCCTTCTTTAAAATATAGAGGGTCTTGAGGGTAGGAAGGAGTGACTGAACTGCAGCAGTGCTAGATTTCACTATTCTCTTCCAGAATGAGTCCCTGGAGCGCCAGATGCGTGAAATGGAGGAGAACTTTGCTGTTGAAGCTGCTAACTACCAAGACACTATTGGCCGTCTGCAGGATGAGATTCAGAACATGAAGGAAGAAATGGCTCGCCATCTCCGCGAGTACCAGGACCTGCTGAATGTAAAGATGGCTCTTGATATTGAGATTGCCACCTACAGAAAACTGCTGGAGGGTGAAGAGAGCAGGTAATCACATGCAGACATTTTTCTAAAACCGGGAATTACTAGAAGATACTTTTATACCCATGTCTGATTATATCCATTTCTTTTTTCCTTCAGGATTAACATGCCTATTCCAACCTTTGCTGCTTTGAACCTGAGGGGTAAGCTGTTTCTGCTATTTCAGTTTAGGCAGTTGCTGTATCATTAGCGTGAGGGTTCTTGATAGTTCCTTTTATACTGCTTTTTGAACCTGTATAAGTGCAGTTGATTGTGAACACTCTTCTTGGATCTAACTACACTATTTGAAATTACATAACCTTGGATGGTAGCAGCTCTTTTTGTTCCTGGACGCGTATTTTTAAATATTGGTACATAGCAAGTAATTAGTTTGGATACCTGCTGAAACTACTTTAAGGGGCATAGAGGAAAAATGTAGAAGACCTGACTTATCCAGAGCAGGAGACTTCTTTGTATACTAAATTGGGATTCTGAAAGTAGACTCTAAAATCTGTTACACCTGATTTCTTGGAGGAGGCACTTCATCTAGACTATTGGTAATAATAAATCTTCTTCTGCAGAAACCAACATTGAGTCTCAGCCAATGGTTGACACTCACTCAAAGAGAACACTTCTAATTAAGACCGTGGAAACTAGAGATGGACAGGTTGGTGGTAACTTTAATTTTATTTCTATCACAGCTGGCTACCTTAAATTCTTAACTTTGCCTACTGCTTACTGCAGCTTGTATGTGCTAGTAAGTATTGAGTAGAACAGCAATTGGCACTCCAGGCTATGTGAACATACAGGTATAGCAAACAGGCTTCTCTGGAAAAAAAATCTAAATTCATCTGATAGTAAAAGTTTGTGACTGTTACCTGTGTATTGAGTATTTAAGTTCAAAAGATTTGAAGATTCCGTAGGAAAACATGTGGCAGTAAACAGATAATCTTTTTGCTTTGGATAAGATGCTGTTGCTGGTGTAAGTACATAAAACTTGAATGGTTTCTGGATGCCATTTACAAACTAGAATTTCTCATGAGTGACAGCTGATACCCACTTTACATTTTGGAAGTGGATATTCCACTTCTTAAAAACATTAAAATTTAATGCAAGTGTTTCTATTTTTCGTTAGGTTATTAATGAAACTTCCCAGCATCATGATGACTTGGAGTAAAGCTGAAGATGCATAAAAAGGAGAAATTCTTACCAGCAAGATTGAAAAAGTCCATGTCTTAAAGGAAGAAACAGCTTTCAAGTGCCTTTCTGCAGTTTTTCCATGAGCGCAAGATGATTATGCTAGGAAATAGGTCTTAGATCTTGCAAACTGACTCTCCCTGAAGGATTAGAGTTTACAATGGAGTCTAGTTTACAAATAGCAATATCTTGTGCTGCAATACTGTTTTTAAGTATCTGAATTCAATAAAACTGCTTTTTCCAGCACAGTATGAGCAACCTGTCGCTACTTCAATAAATCTTTGGAAAATGGCTCTTGATGTGTTCTAATTTGTTAATTTTATGACTTTCTGGAAAGCCATAACAACATAATGCTGGAATTATTATACGGTTGACATCTGTAGTACTGGCTGTGTGGAATGCTGTTTTTTCAGTTTAACTAGATAAACTGTCTTACTCATTTACTGCTTAGGTTTTGGAACCAATTAAAATGGATTATAACTGGCAGATGCATAATGTATTATGATATTTCTTATCACTTGAATAAAATATGATACTTCAAGCTAATAAAAATTAATCTTGCTTCCATATACTAATTAATGCAGTTACTAAATGTCAGAATGCCTGGAGTACCTTAAAACTTGGCTTTATAAAACATAGTAGTTATGTAGCCAAGAAATAGTTCATGTGAGCTCTTATCTCAGACAGCACCTTGCAAAGTTAACAGCTGACTTGGTGCATTAACTTACTCTTCTAGGAAAAACTAGTTCCCAAAGGCTTGTTGGTAGTACAGAAGCTACATAAAGGCTTTGGCTGGAGTGGGGTTTAGGAGAAACTAACTTGCCTTTTTGCTGACAGCTCCAGTATTTCAAAATCCCTTTTAAAAAAGGAGAGCCACTATGCTTGGTGTTCTCTGCTGAACATCAATGTAAATGCAGCAGAATGGGAACAAGGAAGTTCCACTCTGCCTTGCCATAGTCTTCTAGGAGGCAGTAGTGGAAGTTGATGTCCTCTCTGAACTAAACTAAAAACTAAAGTTTTCTTCTGCAGAGTAACATATTTCTCAAACACAATAAAGACCCACAGCAGAGCCCCATGAAAAATGTGTTCTGCATTACTTCTGTGAAGTCTGCTTCTTGTAAACTTTCACTGAGGTACAAATTTTCTGAAGTGAGTAACTGCAAACTGAAATTTTTCAGTTCATGTGACTATCATTCAGGATAAGGGTAGTACTTTCACTTTCTTGCTAGCATTTGGGAATTGATCTGTAAGAAATCTCCATCTGATAGGGATGAAATCAATTTGCTCCTTTTCCATCCTTGTTCTTAGCTTTGCTCAGGCGTGTGACTAACAGGATGTAGTGCAGGCACTAGAGGGGGTGTGGGGGTAGTAGGAGGCTGCTTTTCTCATCCCAGTTGCTGGCAGCACCAGGTTAGGAGTCCTGCAGCCAGGATACTAAAGGGGGGAGGTGGGCAGTGCTTGGGGTGTGCTAAAACTGCAACTCTGACATACAGGCAGGCATCCTGCAACCTGAAGGTAGAGCCTGGGCAGGAGGGCAGTTTACATCTTTGAGCCACCCAGGGAGAATTGCTGCAGCTGTTCTTCACAGCAGAAAAGCACCTACATTTTCAAACAAGGCATGGTGCTGTTCTTACCCCACTTTCCTCTAGTAAGTGTTCAAAGGCTTCAGCCTCCCACTTCCCATCGGGCCAGAGGGGAGCTTTCTTTTAGCTGTTACACCAAACATGGGCTGATGATACATGTATATCCATTAGGCTGGGATATGTTCCTGTCCAGCTTGGTGCTTGATGTGCTTCCCAAGAGAAAGATGTGCTTCCCAGTCCTGCAGCTGGTCCAGCATTTGCCTGGACCCAAGAATCAACCACAGCTTTGGCCTCAGCAAAGCAGAACAGACTCAACCTGGCCCACCATATGGGGGCTAGGATAGTCTCACTAGAAATTGAGAGTGAACACAGCCTTCTTCATGTTGCAGAGATTACAGACACCAGATTTTCTACTACCTTTCAACATCCAGACTGATTTAAAAAAGCACAAATGAGCTTTCATGGGAAGTATTTCCTGTGATAATAACAGCTTTGGGCATGTGTAATATCTCATTTTGAGCACTTTATGAGCATGAGTGTCAACAGCCTTTCAGGACAAGCGGAATAAGGGGCTGATGTCCTGCCTGTTCCAGACTACTTAAATCTTTCTCTGGATCGAGTTACTGAAAAAGTTGAGCCAATGCTAAATGTAATTTCTTGTCCCTAAAGCAATGTGAGACCCCTGTTTGGTGGCATCTAGCAGTGTATGGGCAGGGAGAGCCAGCTCCACTAGGGGATGGTGGGCACCTTTGGTGGCTCTGGGCAGAGACCCACAGCACAGTGTGCTTTTTGAAATGCACATTGACCTCTGGAGGTTGTGATAGTCTTTCAGTCTTTCAGGCTCCCACTCTGCCACCAGCTACTTGGCTCAGTGCTTTCTGTTGTCTTTGCATCACTCAGTAGATAAAATAAATGCCTGTATCAAGCACTGACTGCAGCAAAGGAGTTATTCTTGGCTCTTCAGTGTTTGGGGTTACTCAGAATACAGAGAAGCATAAGCATGTGGCAGAGCTTGCAGTCCTGGGAATAAATAGAAAAATAAATAAAAATAAATAAACCTAGTTGCCAAGGGGATAAGAAGATTGCAGAAAACCTCAAAAACCTGCACCCCCATGAATGCAAGAGCACCTTCATGGTGGAAAGGAGAGTGGACAGTGGCTGTACAAACTTCTCAGTGTTTGATCCAGGGGCACACCAGCCTTATGCTCATATATAGTTACTGAAAGCTGCTTAGTGCTGAGCCAGCAGCTGACCTCAGAGCTGTATTTCACATCCTAATAACTGCAGGCAGCAGCTGCACCAAGTGGGGCAGCCCCCACTGATGGCCAGGCACTTGTCCTGCCCTCCAACAAGCCTCACCAAGCTGCTCCTGTGAGCTTACATATGAGTGCTTCCAAACATGTGAGCTGTTCCCACAGTTAGCAATAACAATCCTCCAGATTGTTGAGAATCCTCATATTTTGTTTGTTTTGCCTCATGCAGCCAGACCCTTGTTTTCTTTTTTTTTTTTTTTTTTTTAAATACTATTGCAAAACACAGAAACTGTTAGCAGAGACTCCATATTCCAAGCCCCTGGGAACATGTAGCTAACACAGTTCTGCATTCAGTTCAGTTGGTCTGCTTTAGTATACAGCAAATGTACCTTCCCTTCCCCTCCCCTTATTATTTCTTTTTTTTTTTTTCTTTTTCTTTTTTTCTTTTTCTTTTTCTTTTTCTTTTTTTTTCTTTTCTTTTCTTTTCTTTTTCCTCTCCTCTCCTCTCCTCTCCTCTCCTCTCCTCTCCCTCTCCTCTCTCCTCTCCTCCTCTCCTCTCTCTCCTCTCCTCTCCTCTCCTCTCCTCTCCTCTCCTCTCCTCTCCTCTCCTCTCCTCTCCTCTCCTCCATTCTTGAACACTCTTACCTGGCTCACAGAGTTCTGCAGTTTTGTCCCAGACAAAGGCTCTGGCCTTCTCCCTTCCCCTCCCTTTTTTAGCTCTTTTCTGCTGCTACATCAGTAAATGAATCTGGTGCTTTCACTGATGCCACATCTGTATTTTTTCAAGTGCAAGGAGGAAACACCCACAAGGCTGCTGTGAGGCTCTGAATGTTCAGCTGTGAGGTTAGATTACTCAGGACACATTGATGGAAAGCCATCTGTCATGGTGGGGGCTGGCCAGACTGACAGGGGTCTGGGCACAGCCACTGAAGCATCCATTCCAAAGGAACATTCAGAAAACTGCTGGTAGGAAACCACTCATCCCAGCCCATTGGGAAACTTCCCAGCTGGAGTCTGCCCCAAATCCCCCAGTGGAGGCCAGCACCTGTGATCAGAGCACTTGCAGGGCTCACATTCAAAGTCCTATTTGCAGGTGCTAGGTCCCACCTGTAAGTAGGTTACTGCGCACTTTGATCTGTTTTCCCATTAGTCGGTCATTTAAACATTTCCTATAAATTCTCAATCACCTTTAGGCACCCATGGAGCATGGAGACACTTGTGGCTGGCATCCCCATCTCAGTGGCAGTCACCAAGGACCCAATGCTGAGTGAAGATCTTGTCCTGCTGCAGCACACCTGGTATTGGGAGGGACCTGCTCCTGGCCAGGGCTTGCTTATGCCAGCTGCTGGAAGGGAAGGCATCCAGAGGATATAAATTCCCATGCTTGGAGAGGATGAACAGTTGAGCTGCTGGATAGAGAATTTTGCTGGTGCCCTAAAAAGTATTAGAGATTTTCATTATAAAATCCTTCCATAGGGGAAGCCTGGAGATTGCCAAAACTTTTTAAACTAATTTACATAGAATAGACTACTCTAAGAGACACTTACTTGAGTGCAGTCACACATGCAGAGCTAGGAAGTGCCAAAAATAAAATTTTATCTTCAGTCTTCATGCTCATGCATAATCCTGTGGATTTGAGCTGCAAGTTTATGGACCTTGTCTTACTGAGTGCACACACCCAACAGCACTTCAGGAATCACTACTGCTCACTGCTAGAGCATTTCAAATCTCCTGCATTTGTGTTTCCTGAGTTTATCTGCTT
Source organism: Muscicapa striata striata (assembly GCA_030060385.1). Taxonomy (NCBI): domain Eukaryota; kingdom Metazoa; phylum Chordata; class Aves; order Passeriformes; family Muscicapidae; genus Muscicapa; species Muscicapa striata. The sequence continues at coordinate 2,377,957 of JAREIS010000102.1, forward strand.
TCAAGAGTCAGAATTTTTAATTTACTCTAGAGTACCACCCTCTGCTGTTCTTCATGGTCCTTTGCAGCACTCCTGCAGGATGTGAGATATTGTCAGCCCTGTTTGAGACAAGGACCATGGAGCACAGCAGTCAAGATCAGAACTGGAGGCCAGTCCCAGGGGCCCACTAGGAAGGTGTTTAGCACTGTGTACTTTTAAGGCATTTACTGATTTCAGGTTCAGGTATTTTCCAGTCTAGATTTCAGATTAAATCCCCACGAAATGAAGCTCACATATTATGGGGTACCAATATAAAGAATAATTCAAGTGAAACTCTCAGCTTCAGCCAGGAAAGCTATAGCACAAAGATGGAAAAATCGAGTGTAGAGTTACCTCAGCCATGAGAATTCTTTACTGTCCACAGCATATTGCATCCTTCATTCCATGCTCCCTCCTTCTGCACTAAGGGCAGCAGTGCTTGGGCTAACAGTCCAAGGCCCACGAGTTGGCCACAGGGAAAAGTTGCTTGTGGGCTTCTGCCCATAGCGACCAAAGTCATTGCTTCTGGAAAGGGCAAGTCCACAGCAGCCACATCTCTGCACAGTGGTGTGTCATAGTTTCCCTACACAGCCTCAGCCTGACATTTTGGGCCGGTTTCTTTCGCAGAGATGTATTGCAGCTGTCTCCTGTGGCGGGTGATGTGAACTGCAAGGCAGGGACAGCCTGCATGGAGCCTGTCTGCAGGGAATGGCACAGGGGGGATGCTGGGGCTGCAAAGGGACAGATGCTGCTTTCCCCAGGAACTGTCCTGCAGTTGTTCTCTGCTACTGTCAGCGAGACAGGAAGATGTCTCAGACTTGACAAACAGAATTTATAAATACATTTTCTGGATGGAGAAGTGTGGTGGGTTGAACTCAGCCAGCAGCCAAGCACCTCCAGAAATGCTTGCTTGTCCTTGTCACTGCCAGTAAGATTGGGGCAAAAAGGGAAAAACCAAAGTAAGAAAATTGGTGAGTGGAGATAAAGGTAGTATAATAGGTGAAGAAAAAATTGGGGGAAAACTCCAGGAAAAATAAAGGCAACGTCGCTATGCCCTACAGCCAGATGGAGGCCCACCTGGTCTCTGAACAATTACCACCTTGGAAGCCTTCTTCCTTTACCTCAGTCTTCATTCCTCCTTTAGCTCAGTCTGGTGATTGAGCTGGTTGCACATGACGTTGTATGGTGTGGAATATCCTGTTGGCCAACTCAGGTAATTTGTCCTGACTGTTCCTTCCCAGTGTCTTGCCTACCCTCAGACAGACTTGTTGATGGGTCAGAGTAGGAAAAAAAGAGAAAGCCTTACAAGCACTGTTCAGTGAAAATATCAGTGCACCATCAACACTGTTTTAGTCACACATCCTAATCACAGCACCCCCAGGGCTGCTGTGAAGAGAGTGACCTCCATCTGGGCCAGACTCAGTCAAGAATCTTGCAGAAATTCAGATGAGGGTGTGTGTCTCTGTACCTGGCACTGGGGTAGAGGCCACACACAAGATTTGAGAATGACCCAGACTAAAAGTCCATATTTTCCAAATTAAGGGGAGGGTTTGAAGCCCAGATCTCCCAACTTTAGACACCTTATAGATTTCATGGGTGTCCAAGAAATGTATGAGCTAGAAGATCTCTGCCCTTTTGTACAACCAGCTTTATAATACATGGAAAACTGAGTAATATGGGGAGCTTTTGCTGTCTGAAGCATTCTATGTGCAGACCAGGTTTCCATTCTCATCTCTAGCTATTGTTTAAATACTGCAAACATACCTTGGCTCCCACCTACTGTAAACCTTTACAATCATAATGTAATGGTTTTAAATGGTTTTAAAGTTTATTTTGCAAATTTGAGATAGCATGCAAACATACTTTTTGCTCCAGCAGTCCTTCTTTGATGATGCTTGCTGGAGTGCATGACAGTTTGCTGTCCCGGACTTACTCCTCTCAGCTCTCAGTGCCCTACAGCTGGGTGGCTGTGGAAGTGTTTCTGTTCCACACAAAGTACTTTCCCTGATCTTTTAGGCTAAAAAATATTGTCCTGTGATCTAGGAGGGGTCTGGAGTGGGAAATTCTTGCATTGGTAGGGTACATTTCTATCATGGTCAAATCCTGTTCTGCATTCAGTTACTCTCAAAATGAAAAAGCTTTTTCTTATATGTTAACAAAATTTCTTGGTTTTCATTTCATTTCATGCCCTCAAGCCCTTCTCCTGGATACCACTGAGGAGAGCCTGGCTTTGTCTTTGGTATTTCTGACTCCAGCTATTTATGTGATGCAAATTGATGGGATTCCCCTGAGCCTTCTGTTCTCCAGGCCAAAGAGTCCCAGCTCTCTCAGCCTCCTCTACTTGTATTTCAGGTACTCCAAGCTCTTCATTGTCCTCAAAGCCCTTGGCTCGACCTGTTCCTGTCCATCCATCTCTCTCTCTCTACTGGGGAGCCCAGAACTGGACATGGCACTGCAGAGGGGTCTCACCAACGCTGTGCAGAAGGGAAGGATCACCTCTTCCAGAAAACTTAGCTTCATCATATCAAATTATACTGACTACTCGTAAAAAGGATCCATAGAAAGTGGTGGTCTGGCAGATGGGGAGGGGAAGTAAAGCCCTACAACAACTTGAGCTCTGCAAGTAGAGCTCTACAACAACATAAGAAAAGCCATTTTGGGTCAGGCCACTGATCTGCCTGCCCTCCTACACGGTCTGCTGGGCAAAGGGCTCCAATTCCTGGAACAGCCTTTATTTTAAGGCAAAGAGAAATTCAGGAGCTTTTGGAGCCAGTGGCTTTATCCAGACCATTGATGAAGTTGTCTGATGTGATTTGAGTACCTTTACATTTTTAGTTTCTAACAGTGTATTTTATAATATGTCAGTACACCAGGGAAAAACATTGAGTTTTGATTATTTTATCCTTATTGTCTGATTATTTTGTTGACTTTCCAGGAATTCTTGTATTATGAAACCTGGTAAATAATCATCCTGTGCTCAACTCCCTCCATGTTATCCCTCATTTGACAGATTCCCCTTCTCTGGAAGTGTTCAAGACAGGTTGGATGGGGCTCTAAGCACCTGGTCTAGTGAAAGGTATCCCTACCCACAGCAGGGAGGTTGGAACTAGGTGATCTTTAAGGTCCAAAATATTCTCTGAGTCTATGATTCTCTACTTGATCTCTTCCAGCACATTTGCATATTTCAACATCTAAAGTGCCTTCTCATCATCCTGTAACCCTAATAATCCTCATCACTCTCCTCCTCATTCTAGTCTTGCTATGATCTATTTAAAACAAGGTGGCTAAGAACATGTGATCTTCAAAACATGTGATTACAGTGACATAATGAGAACTCCTGTTTTGTGTTCAAAGTAAGTAAAAATGTCCTATCTACTTTTTTTGATCACTGCTCAGTACTGGGCTGATGTTTTCAGAAAGTTATCCAAAGTGACTCAAAGATCTGTTTCCTAAGGACAAATAGCTGTGAGTTATTTTTTCCCCCTACTTTGCTGTCACTGACATTAAATTTTCATTCCCTGTTTGATCACCCAGTTATCTAGGAACACAATACCCTTCTGCATCTTTGAGCTCAGCATTAATATTGATTGCCCTTTTTTCTTTTGTCAGCCTGCTGGACAGCCTTGGCTAGGTCCCTGGGGAATGTACTGAATGGTAAAGTCCAATGTGTACTTGTGGCAGCCCAGTGAAAGCTTCCTTCCACAGTGAAGACTCTCCATTATTTCTGTCATTTCCCACCTTCTATCTTAAAACTGGTAGAACATGACCTTTGCATCTCTTAGAAATCTGAAATTATTGTTACTCAAAATTTTTTGACAAAATCTTCCACCTGCATTACCCTTATGCACAAAGCTTGTACAATCCTATAGAGGTTTCCACCATATCTATGATATGTGACTTCCCTGGGAAAAAATGCATGTGGGATCCTACCCAGCACAGCTGCTCTCACAGTTCCTCCTGATCTTGCCTGGTAAAAACATTAGTGTTATTCTCTCTAGATTTCAGGCTCACCCTGGAGCCTCTTTTAGAGAGTCAGTTCCTCTGGCACCAGATGCATTGCAGGTCACAAATTAGAAGTTTCATGCTGAGTTGCTGCAGAGGTGCTTGATGGTTGCTGCTCTGCCTTCTTCTTACCTGTCAATGTACTGATTTGTTTCAAAACCTTTTCAGTTTGAGATTGTTCTTCATCTGTCTCAAGGGGCTCCTTCACCTTTTCCTTAATGAGCTGCATTCATCTAAGTTTTTTCTTATTTTTGCTGAGTAATCCTTCTACTTCTTGACTATCTCACTTGAAGCTGCACTGAATTTGTGCCAGACGACATGGTTTGGATGTGCCTGAAAGTGTTTTTTATTAGCAACTTGTCACTTGAATAGGTATTTGATCCATATCATTAAAGATCTACTTTTCAACTGCCAGATTTTTCTGGGTTTCCCATTTGGACATTACTTATGTCAAGGTCTAGTAGTTCCTTTCATTGTCCTTTTAAACGTGGGTGGTGCTTTCTCTGAGTTGTTTCCTTTTCCTTTTCCTTTTCCTTTTCCTTTTCCTTTTCCTTTTCCTTTTCCTTTTCCTTTTCCTTTTCCTTTTCCTTTTCCTTTTCCTTTTCCTTTTCCCTTTTTCTTTTCCTTTTCCTTTTCCTTTCCCTTTTCCTCTTTCTTGAAGGCTTTTCAGCATGATAGTGGGCAGCTCTCAGTTTAATATGCTATCATGGTTTAACCTCAGCTGGTAACTAAGTGCCACACACCCACTTGCTTGCTCCCTGTCCCCTCACCCTTGGTGGGATGAGGAGAAGAATCAGATAAAGTAAAAGCCAGGGATTGAGATAAGAAGAGTTTAATAATTTAGATAATGTACAAAATATTACTACTAATAATAATTACAATGAAATAAAAAAAAGGAAGATTACAAAAAGAAAAAGAGAGAGGAATAAAACCCAGGAGAAAAAAGGGATGTGCAAAACAATTTCTCACCTGCTGACTGATGCCCAGCCCACCCCTGAGTTGAGCTCTGCCCCTCTAGGTCAACTCCTCCCAGTTTTCTCCTGAGCATGAGGTTCTGTTGTATCAAATATCCCTTTGGCCAGTTTAATCAGTTGTCCTGGCTCTTCTGTGTCCCAGCTATCTCCTCACTTTCAGAGCATGAGACACTAAAAAGTCCTTGGCTCAGTGCAAGCACTACTCATCAACAACCAAAACATCAGTGTGTTATCAACATTATTTTCATCCTGAGTCCAAAATACCGCACTGTACCAGGTACAGAGTACTAGGGAGAGCATTTTCTTTTTTTTTTTTTTTTTTAGTAGGGTTTGTTTTGGGTTTTTTTGGTTGATTTTTGGTGTCATTTTTGTGTGTATATCATGCAGCTGCTATATCCTTTCCACCACTAACCTCTCCACTTTCCTTACTGGCTGTAAATTACTCATCTCTCTCTGTCTTTTGCAAGATATGTTTTCAGCTTTTCTTTTCTTTAACCCATAATTCTCTAGCTGCCTTTTCCTCTGTAGGTAGAGCTCCTGAGTACCTAACTGAATTTGGAGCAATGGTTTTGAACTTCACAGCATCTCTTTCAGACATGAAGAAAAGCTTTCAGATGATAGTTTGTCATTTTCCCCCAACGTTTTTGGATGGACTAATAAAACATAGGACTTCTATCCACAGACCTTGACTTACTGTCACCAGATGAACAACCAGTGTAGATGCTCCCCATGTGGGCTGACAGGGAATGACTTAACCACCATGGACTGTCCCACCTCCCCCAGCCAGGAAACAGGACAGGCTGCTGTGGAATGACAGATGGAGCAGCCCCAGCCCAAGGTATCAGGCACACCCATGGGGAAGGAGGTGCCTGAAGTAGAGGGCATCTACTCTGATCAGGAAGAATGAGTAGATGAGGCCTTTCACAGCCTCCCATGCTCTGGCTCTGGTCCTCACAGCAGACTGTAATCACACCAACATCTGCTGGAGGGAGAGCCCAGACTGCAGTGACCAAGAGATGGTGAAGGTGAGTATCCTGAGAGGAGACAGCAGGACAAACACCAAGATCCCAACCTGGCCTTTAGGGAGAGTAGACTTTGGTCTCTTCTGGGATCTGCTTGAAAGAGTCCCATGGGATACAAGCCTGAAGAGAACAGAAGTCCAAGAAAGCTGCTTGATATTCAACAATCACCTTCCTTGTGCTTAAGAACAATCTCCCCCTAAAGAATAGGAAGTCTAGCAAAAATGCCAGGGGGCCTGTGTGGACTGTTGAGGAGTTCCTGGAAAAACTCAGACCTCAAAATGAAGCATGCAGAAAGTAGACTTAGAGTCAAGTAACCTGTCATAAATGTAGAGACACCTTTTGAGCAAACACACACGGTTAGGAAAGAGTCAAAGCTATCCAGAATTGACTCTGGCAAGGAATGTCAAGAGCAACAAGAAAAGCTTCTATAAATACTTGAGGGGCAAAAAGAATACTATTGAAAATGTGGACCTGCTGCTGGAAGGGGCAGATGTTCTGGTGACACAGGACAAGGCTGAGGTTCTTAATGTCTTCTTTACCTCAGCCTTTGCTAAAAAGACAAAATTCAGGAATCCCCAGAGACCAGTGTGAAAGACTGGAGCAAGAAAGTTGTACCTTGGTGGAAGAGAATCAGGTCAGAGAACACTTAGACAAACTGGACATAGATAAACCCCTGAACCTCAAGAGGATGTACCACTGAGTACTGGGGGAGCTGGCTCATGTCATTGTAAGACCACCTTCCATTTTTCCTCCCCTTGCTTCTGATGGTTCTCATATTTCCATGCAAAGCAACAGCCATCACAGGCTTCTCACAATAGATCAGTGTCCCTTATATTCAATATCATCAGGCTCCAGTTGGAGAGTTGCACTTCACTGCTTCACACTTAAGAGATATTTGGATATTTATAGTAAGTCATTATGTGGGTAAAATCCTACATGAATAAATTCTGCATTCTGTGGTCAGAATGGAGCCTGCTGGAGCTGATATGAGGGTGAGAAGAAGAAGCAGACGTGGTAGAAGTCCTGCAGGATGAGAAAAAACAGATTGGTATAAAGGTTTTTGAAACCACTATTTTATGCATGAGACAAAACAAAGTACTGAACTGCTCTTCTACCTTTGTTCAAGCTGCTTTCCATGTACACAAAGCAATTTCAAATAGACAATTTGCTTTTTATCTCTCAAATATTATTTCTGTTCATCCAAGAAGTCATTCCCCAAATGCACTGTATTTCACTGGGGACCTGCTCTACACTCCAAATGTTTTTTTCATGTAATAAATACTTGACATTTAGAAAAATCGCTTCTAAATTTACACAGTGCAGAGCTCACAGTTTGAGATTACCCTCTAAGCACCCTGAAGTGCCAGGCGCATAAATAAATATCTTTGCAAATAGATTCTCATTTATTTTGCAAGAGTATTTTCACTTCTTGGAGATGGGTGATTACTACAGGACGAAAGAAACACTTCTGGTTTAAAATTAATAGTAAGAAAATGCATGCGAAAAACTGATCTAAAAGGGTAAATTCTTTCCCTGATGTTTTGATGGTTTTTATCTTTGTAATTTAAATTTCATAATAATTATACTATATATCTAAACTGTCCATTTGTGCTTTATGTCACAGCCAACCAAGCATAGATTAAGCTGTGTGAGAAACAGCAGCAAGATATAAACTGCCATTTTCAGGGACAGTAAATACTGCCTATTTGCAGGTCATGCATGGTCTCCATCACACAGGACATAAATAGGCTGCAAGATGTACTATCTACTCCCACAACTCTACTGGGAGATGACCAAGCATAACTGTCCCCATTTCAGAGAGGGAATAATATAGGACTAAATGCTTTGCCATACAGAAAACCAGGGATTCATGTCTACTCCTACTACATAAACATTGAAAAACTCCTACTACAAAGGCATCATTCCATCTAAACTGCAATGTTTCACCTTATTTCCAGGCATATGGAAGTGATAAAAGATTCCTGATGGCCATGAATTACTTGGCACCCCTTCTCACTATCACCTGGGGATAGTGCCTGTGCTACACAGGCCAGAGTACTGATGCAATTAATGGTGCCATGCAAAGATATAACCTTAACTAGGAAGCAAGGTCGTCTTTTCACTCACTTTTGCTGCCAAATCCCTAAACCTCTCGTTCAAACTGTCTCTCTTTTGTCAGGGAGGGGGGCATAACAACATGGTGATAGAAGGAATAAAGGGCCTGTTTCTGACTACAGAAAGCAGCCCAAATGGTTACCCTGGGACAGGTTGGATAGGTCAGGCTATTCTTCAGTACAGACTGAGCCATAGCAGCCAAAACCACGAAGGGCCAGGGATCCTTGGACATGTGTTCAAGATCTTTGAGCCCAGAGCCTTCAGCTTGGGGAGTGCCTGTGTTTTCTGCATGAAGTTTGTGAGTCAGTAGCAGTGATAACCCTGATGACTGCAGACTTTGTTTTGGTCTAGGTGTGCCAGAATATTGTTTTTTGGCCAAATTCAACAATTTAATGAAGATAAAGTAGTTTGACACTTTTTCTGACAAATGACAGATGAAGCCAAGTGGAACACATTGAGGAAGGGGGTGTGGGGGAATGTCTCTGTCATCACAAAATCATGGTTTTACTACTGCTTACCTCTTCTCTGAGTGTCAGTATCCAGATTCAATGAATACGCTTCCCAGTCAAGCTTCATGACATTCTCTTTATCGTGTTGTGTTACACTGAGAGCTGGCCCCCAGGTTACTGCTGCTTATCTCCAGGTTCTGGCACCTTCAGGAAGAACTCCATGGCTCCCAAAGTCCCTCAGACTCACAGTTACTTTATGCCTTGCAAACGAATTCATCCAAGCAAAACAGTGAAAATCCTGAAGGGAAAGCTGTTTGAATTGCACTGCTAGATTGACAAACTAAAGCCTAAGTATAATTGTATTAAACCACTTCTAATGTGTCTATTCAGGGCTGCACAGCAGTTCAAGTACACAAATGCAACACTAATTTCAACAGTGAACATTTGATAAAGAGCTTTTACATTCTGATTAACTTTTTGTGACTGTGAAAATTGTTTTAGAGGTCAAAGAAATTAAGTTCACTAGGTTTGTTATTCACAGAAGTGTACCTATTCTCTCTCAGAGAATCCTTATCAACCTGATATTATTATATGCTGTCTCTAAGAGATGTTATGTAGTCTGCTACTTAGCTACTATTTCCCTGCTCACGAGGTGTAATGCCACAGGGCAATGATCAGACCTCATACATGGCTGCATTTCACCCAGTCCCTCAGGGTGGAGCACTGAACCAGGGGCCAGCACACTGAATGTGATAGCCCAGCTAGTCACTCTATGCCTCCTCCATAAAACAGGGAATCTAGGATTTATCACAAGGCACTTTAGACACCTAAAACAAGCCAGTTGTATTATACTCCACTTATCTCCATGACCATAAAGGGAATCCACAGCAGTGACTTTGAACTGCAGTGATGACACCTGCAGTCAGTTCCATGGAAACCACCTTTGGTGTTAAAATGCATCTCCTTCAGGTCACTGCTACACTGTACAGCATGGAACTCTTCAGCTGGACCACACTCTCCTCTCTTCTTTTTCTTTTCCCCTGATCTGAGGTCACTTTGCAGTAATCTTCCATCTCAGCTGATCTCTTTCTGTCTGACTTTTAAAACTAATATCCTCAGCAAATCATTTGGCTCCTGCAGAGCACATACAACACAATCAGTATAATTACTTCATGTCATACCTCAGTTGTCACTTAACTTTAATGGACTGCAAGTAAGATGAACTTGAAAAATGCTCTAAGTTAATGTTCTTAGAGTTTCTTTTTTATACTCTTCTGAAAGATGTTAAATGTATCCAGGAAAAGAGATTTCATCCTAGAAATTGTTATCTGCATTGCAGCAAAGCTAGTAGGGCCAACAGAGTTCAGTACTATGATTCAGGCACTGTTGAAAAAACATTCAATGTAGATAGGGAAAGTGTAGGACATGGTGGGACTGATCTAGTAAGTGTAGGTGTTTATGATGTAGGAATTTATACATAAAGTAGTCACTTTGACTATGAAGGAGCCTCCTGTACTTAAGGACCATGGAGCTTGGCATAGTGTCTCCCTACCTTGAACTGGAGACTATGGGTGTGAGATGAGTCTCGAGCTATTTCCTCCTGTCACCTCACTCAGCTTTACAGCAAGGTGAGGCGCCCATCTGCCTCTCACTCTCACCCATTCAGTGCTTCAACGTGTTTGGCTTTTTTAAACACAGTTATTTTACACCAGCATTTGATGGAGAACTGTGAATTCAATGTCAGAGTACTGCAATCTTCCATTTTAGGTCACTCCCTCTGCCACTTAATAATCACACCCCTTCATCCTTCCTTCATCCTTTCTCCGGGATGTATCACACACAAGCATATCCAGAGTATCTTAAATCTTGTCTATTATTCTTCTACTCCAATTCCTTAGAGAACATAATGTTTTTTTTTTTTTTTTTTGGATCCAGCCTTGAAACCTTTCCTGAGAGTGTAAAAACTTTTTTTTTTTTTTTTTTTTAGAGAACCAACTAATTTAAAATCCAGCTAGAGAAGAGTCCTTTTGATTCTCTTTTATGTCATAATCTAACTCCAGGACATTTACTGAGGCAGCATGCCACCATCAACCTCCACTCCTTCCTCTCCTACAGGTGACTCAGGCCCATCACTTCTACATTCCAGGCAGGCACTCGAGGATGGGGAGTGGTAACATCCCAGAGGCAGGAGCTGTGGCTGTGCTCTGTAAGAGGGCACACACAGTGGGAGTCCCCAATCCTGGGGTCATGCTTGGGCTCACAAAAGTTTTTGCCCAATGCATATTGTTCGAAAGAAACTATCAGTAATAAAGGGGCAGTTCACACTGAGGGACCTTTACTGAGCAATTTTACTTTATTAAAACTCTACACATAATAAAAGAGCAAATTTTTCCCTTACAAAGATTAAAAGCTAAACAAAAAGTACCAATATCCCTGCAGGGTTGGATTTACACAAGCAACACTGTGCTTAAAATTCAGTCAGAATATTTTTGCCTTAACAGTCTCTCAAATTACCTAATAAAAGTAATTTCAAATATGAAAGTTATTCCATTTCTAATGCTTATGTAATTTTCCCAGCACATCCAGCATTTCTTCCTCTGATGACAGCAGCAGTATGTGATCTTCTGGACTAATTCAGCTTTGCTTCCCTGTGCTGTAGAAAACAGAGAGCAGCTTAAATTCAGTCCTCACTGGAGTATCTTTCCTTTTTTTGCACTTAGATGATAAAGTATCTGCCATGCTATACTTAAGAACTAATGCTTTCATTATGGTATCTCCATTAACCAGATGGTTCCATCTATCAGTCTGCAGTGACCACAAGACCTTAACATTCCTATTTAGTATTAATTTGCTCTGGTGCAGAGTGAGGATGACACAGACACTTGATACAAGATGGAAGAGGCAAGCTTAAACTTAGCCATGTATTTCAAAACTCAGGCACATCTAGTTACCAGAACATGGGATCCTTGAGAAGGAGGCAATCTCTCCCCACTTTTTAAAACACTGATCACTTCCTCAGCCCATTTGTGTATTTTTCCAGCTGCTGGCTGGGCTGTGGCTGTGATTCCAGATTCCCTAGCCCACTGCCATGGCTTTTAGCTTGTGGACTTTGGCCATTCTCTTCTTCTGGACTAAGCCAGTGCCCTCATGTTGTAAAACCTTCACATAACATTTTTTGCCTAAAAGAGGCAAGAGGAAAACGTAACCTGGTCCTGGACCATATGATTGCTCCTGAGAACATTCCTTCTGAAGCCTTTCTAACACCAGTGACCAAGTGTTTCCCACAGCAGGAGTGCCATCCTGGTGCTGGATGCTCTGCCCCTAGGAGCATGGTTTGCACTTGGTACCAGAGATACAGCTGCTGTGGGACAGGACTCAGTGCACAGCCACTTCCCTCCCACTGTCCTCTTGTCCAGCTGACTTTTCCCAAACTGCTCCCCTTCAAACTGAGGATAACAACAAGGCAATGCTTTGTCTAGGCCTCCACTCAGTTATTCTGTACTTGCACCAAGCAGTCTGAGTCACCTGGCAGTGCTGCTCTTTCAACATTTGGCTGTTCATAAATATTTGAGATGGCTAAGCTCAAAGACACTTTCCTCAGCAGAAATCACACTTCTGATTTACAACCTGCTCTGATTATGGGGACACATTTGCATCTGCATCACTCATCTATGCCATTCCAGCTGCCAGCACAGCAAACAAAGGTTCTGATCATCACTGAAAGACTCATGCACTATGAGATGGAGGTAGGACACAAAGATCCAGATCTTTATCTTCAGGCAGAAGCCATTTGATGGTCCATGAGGCCAAATAAAAGCTTTCAGTTCTAAACCTCTGTTCTGTCTGCAATAAAATTTGGCAATTGCAGCTCAGTCCCTAGAGGGCCCTAAAGGATAATAGTCCTCCTCACAAAACAGCTGCATGTACATATTTGACCTGATTTAAGGAGGCAGTCAGCTTCTATTTGGAGAAGACACAGTAAGCGGCACAGAAGTTCTATGACTGCCTTCTGCTCAAAAGTAAAAAGTAAATGCTTGGAGGGAAAATTCTTTCACTGAACTTTATCTGTTTGAAATTCATTCACTACAAGCATCTTTGTATGCGACCAAAACCTATATTAAGAAAAAATCCCAACATAAGTGACTAAAACACGCATAGTAATCTACTAGATACATCTACCAGACATGTACTCCTAGTCAGTGTTCTGTATAAAAAAACTTTTGCATCTGTTGTTTAAATATTTTCCATTAATCATTATTTTTGAAGTGTCTATTTTTATTTTTAGAGATATTTATATAGTTATTTTTAGAGATAGTTTTCAAATTTAAGAGCCATTTTCAGAGGAAGATGGTAACAATTGTGTCCTTTCCCCTCTCCTCTCCTTTCCTTTCCTTTCCTTTCCTTTCCTTTCCTTTCCTTTCCTTTCCTTTCCTTTCCTTTCCTTTCCTTTCCTTTCCTTTCCTTTCCTTTCCTTTCCTTTCCTTTCCTTTCCTTTCCTTTCCTTTCCTTTCCTTTCCTTTCCTTTCCTTTCCTTTCCTTTCCTTTCCTTTCCTTTCCTTTCCTTTCCTTTCCTTTCCTTTCCTTTCCTTTTTGATGTTTCTTCAATAAATAGTTTTTGAAAGTATTTCAAGTAATGACTTGAAGCAATAAAAGAAGATGGTTAATTGTGTTGCCATTGAAGAACAGAAAAGACTGAAATTACTTGAAGGTACCATTTTAGCAACAGATCTTTACACATGCACCAGTGCCCCAATCCCCTATACTTGCTTTTAAGCACAGTTTTCTTTTTTCCTTGCACAGCTTTAAGGAGCTGTCTACACTTCTACTGTCAGTTGCTAATACTGTTCCAGAGGATTCAGACTAATTCATTTTCTATGCTGCTGCCTCAGGAGACATATTTTTGGTTGTTTAGTCTCAGGAATTCACAAAAGAAAAACCCACCACAATTATGCCTAATAAGTCTTTATTTCCAAACATAAATTGCAAAAATATTCTGTTACAGAACAGGTAGCAAGTACAGAATTCTAAGTATGCCTTATAACAGTGAAACCATTGCCTCCTTGACAAAAAAAAAAAAAAACATCAGGCACTTAAGACATGAAAAAAAAAGTACAAATTAAACCAGCTGTAACAGATGAATCAACAATACAGCTTCATCTTGGTTTTCTATAATAAAAGCACACACACAGCTGAGGGGCTCCTGCCTCCTCCTAAACCCTGCACAGAGACATTTCTATATTACGCTGCACACATTCTACTCAGACAATATCAAGTTCATATCTGAAAACATAAATAAGTTCAGCACTGAGAGAATTTGAGGAACCTTTTTGGAACAGCAGTAGCAGAGCCTACACTAGCAGCTTTAGAGAGCTTGGTGCATGTGGAGAAGCACAATTATACCAGCTCAATGGGGGAATAAGCTCTGCTTTGACAATTGCATTGGAAAGAATGGAGCTGAAATGAACACAAACAGTACACATTTTAAGAGACAATGAAACCTCTGGGCAAAAGCTATTACATTTTGACACATAGACCAGCCTCTGAAAAGCCACACATTTGCCATCCCTGAGGAGCAGCCCTGTATAGGACCTCTCCATTCACCTGCTTTGTCCCTTGCAGATCTGGAACTAAATCAGAAGCAGAGGTTGCCTCTCAGGCCTGTCTTAGAAAGGTAAATCTAAGATGCAAGTGTCCAAAACACTAATGAAAATACTCCTCCAGAAATTAGTCAAATACCCTTAAAATTATTTTGGCTTGTATGACTGTTTCTTTAGGTGACACTATGTAACTTCCCACACAATTTACACTGGTGGCAGTAAAAATGAATATTTAAAATAATTAGGTACTCAAAATAATATCAAGAATATCAACACAAAGAATACATATGAAGCCACTATATAAATAGTACATATAAAAATGCATAAATGTCAGCTGTTATACTTCAATGTCACAAGAATTCAAGAATGGGTTTGTATTGTAAACACTGACAATAAATACACCAAGGAGGAAGTGTTTTTAGGGAAACATCTCAGAGCCAAGCTAAGATCTGAGAAGCCTAGCATGTTGTTGGCCTATAGACCTGCTTTGAAGAATCTCTTCTTGTCAAGGACTAAAGTGAAGAGTGAGGAATTTAAATCCAGCAATATTGACAACAGGCTATCTTGTCACAACCATTTGCAAGATTCATTCTGATGGGCTCTTGCCTTGAAAGCATGATGGGATCATTAAATACTTCCATCATGTGTTGTGAGTTTTCTCCCTCATTGGAGAAGAGAGGGATGAAACAAAGACAAGAAACAGGAGTACCAGGTGCAGCAACACTGATGTATTGCTGAAGGTACATCAGGATGTAGCAAAAGACAGATTTGAATGTTCATTCAATAGTAACATGAGGATGCCACTCCTTGTATTTCACAGCCAGACTGTTTTCATCCTTCAACCAGTATCTGCCAACACCTGCCACCCAAGGGCAGTTATTGCTCGTGCTCAGAGTGATGTGAGCTCAATCACCACACATCACTACACTGACTCCTTGGTCAATGGCAAACTCAAGCTGATGTGCTCCCACCGTGTTAAGCTCTTGCTGCACTGCTGGAATCTCAACACCAGGAGCACACTAACAGGCTGCTCCCCCTGTAGCTGTAACCCAGTAACCCCGGGTCACTCCCCTGGTGAGCCGTGTTCCCAGAATAGGAAGGTATTCTGAAATGTGCCCTGTGAAAGGGGACCACGAAGTAACAGCAATAGTCCCTTTGTTTAGTGGCATGCTGCAGAGCGTTTCCGCTCTACTTGATCATAATGATAATTTTGAGCCAATTAAATATTTTATGAAAATCTGGAACAAAGGCTAATAAATAGAAATCTGCCCACTTCTTGTATGCTGTGGGTGAAAAGCCTTAAGGATTTCCCCAAAGCACCCTGAGAGATTAGCAGCACTTGAAATTTTTCTGTCCAGAAGCGCAGAGAAGGTTGATCCTGCTTAGAATGACAGAATTCAAGATAAAGAGTTGGGATTTCTAAAGTAACTGCATGCCCCCTTGTCACTGTTGTTGGCTAGCAGACCTAGAGATTAAAGAGATCTGCTGCTGAAGTACCACAAGTACCTGGCTTTGAATATTTTAAATTAAGTATGTTTAGTGAAAAGGCTCATGGGTAAGAAGTTTACTGTTTCAAAGCATGCAGCAAGTGGCCATCAGCTGTTTGAGATAGGGCTGCTTCAGAATAAACACTCCACAGAATATTCCTTGGCTTTGATCCCACAGATTCCTGTACACAGGTGGATGTGTGCTTTGTGGATCTGAGTGTCACTGGAGGAGCTACTGCATGGATATTCAGGACCTCCCTCCATAAATTTGTCACAGGAGAGCAAGTGACAGGGCAAAAAAAGATCTCTAGCTCAAATGGATCTAAACCTAGATTGCTGTGTTAGGCTGCAGCTCCACCACAGAGTCTGTGCAGGCTCAAGGTGCATATGCTCAATTAACCCAGATGGATTAACTGATCCAGATATTTGCACTAAATGAAATCAACTAATATCTAACAAAAGGAATATTTTGCTAGTAATTTAGAGAGTCACAGAAGGTAAAAAGTCACCTAGATAATTTAGTTTCTTTTCCTGAGTCACTCAAGACAGAGAATTTCATCTTTTGTCAAGAATGATGGTTTGTCAGGCATCTCATTACTGTACAAAGGAAAGAGAATCAAAGTGAGAGTAACTGGTCTCAACTCCCTCAGGTCTCATTCACCTCTGTTCTCTGCAGATGCTGTTTTAGATGCTGGGATTAGAAGAGGCTGAAAGCAGAGGAATGCTGAATAACAAGCAAGTTTATGCAAGTTTACAATCAGTGAACTGACAACTTTTTCTACTGCTCATTTCTGAAACTGCTGGTGTCACCAGCTTGTTAAAATTACTGTAATGAGAAAGAGAAAGGTGAGCAATAACAAACCCTGTGTAGGCACCTAGAGTCCTAGATGCCCTAAGCATCTTCTGGCACCACAGGGAGAGATGGGCTCTGGCTGCTGTGCTGCCAATCCCCCTTGCAGGGGCCCATCAATCCCTTCTGACCAGGCAGACCTCGGAGATGCTACCTTCAGAACCTGGTCAAGCTTTCAGGGGACCACTGGGTCTGTCCAACAGCTGTTGGATAACAAAACACACCTGTTATGTCCCTACAATCCCACCTGCATGGTCTTATCCCCTCCTTTGATTTGACTGTGAAATTCCTCTGTCTCTTGGCATGAACCAATTTTCTCATTCTGTTGCCATGGCAGGGTTTTGCCATCTCAGTGTGCCAGAACAGCTTGGTGTTGGCCAGGCCAAGGTCAGACACGGCATGAAGGGAGGGATGCTGCACAAGAACAGGGACTGGACCTTGCAGCCATTCCAGCTTAAGTCACCATGGAGCTACAGACCAACTTTAGCACCTCCAGTTAGGCAACGTGAATATCACATCAAGCTGCCCTCCTTGAGGTATAAACCCAGCCTTTTACAGCATGTTTTACTATGCTGCAAGCATAGCAACGTTTGATTTACAGTCACACTAACTCCCAAACAGACACTAAACAGGGCTGCATAGCACTCCACAAGGTAAAGACAAATAACCAACTCAAGGCAGCACTGGATCCTGAAGGAGGATGAAACATTAGAGGTTCAGAGGAGAAAAAAGAATAAAAGCAGCCAGGCAGGCTTTAATCTAATGGTGCTGGGATGCAGTCGTGCAAGGACACTGTCAGCTTCTGCAAAGACAGTGGAAATATTAGCACACTGTCAGTGTTTCTATCTTTAGAAAATTATTTAATCTCAATATTCATTCCACAGCATGTGACAGCATTGGAGGCCCACAAACCCTAAAAATGAATATTCCTGATGTGAAATAGAGGGATTTGAAAGGTCCTTACCAACCTTTGGTCAAGAATCCTTAATTCCAACTGATGTTTGCTCAGTCTTGCAAAAGTGTCATAAACATCCCAGCCATCTATAAAATCCATTTATTATTACTAACTGGGCACAGGTGTAAAATAAATGAGAAGTAATGCATTCAGCTACCCAAGAAAACATCAGTTCCCACAGTGAGTACTTCATCAAGTCTTGATCAATCTGATGGTACCCTGTGATGCAGAAATGCCACTATTAACTTGCCCAGCCTGTGCCCAAATTAACACGACCCAGCCACCCAGCACACAGCAGCAGTAGCTATAATAAAGCTGAGTACAAAAATGTCTCCCCTCCTGTAGAGTGAAGTGGATGCAACTAACATCTCATACTAACTTCATGTCTGGAGCAAGGCCTGAGGATCTTAATCTAAAGTCTAATAGAGTATATTTTTATTCTGTGGAGAGTTAAGAGCATAAGTAGGAAAGGATAGAAAGGTCAACAATTCCTTCAAGCATTTCTTATCAGCCCTATGTGCCACATAAATCACTGAGAGCATTGAGAGCGTGGAAGATCAGGCCTTCAAGTCATTGGCAAGTTTAAACTTCATGGAAACAGTGCTAAAAAGTCAGTGGCTTTCCATACTACAGAAATTTCCATTTGCTCTCAACTGTGAGTGCTGCATCACATTCCTTCAGTTAACACCTCTGTTTGTCAAGGAAGCCAGAATAGATTTCTTCTTTTTGCCTAAACTTCTCTTAAAATGTATTCTGATGATCTTTCCAGTTACTAATACATGTGTGTTTCAAATAATGTAGCTACACAGAAATAGCTCTGACACACAGTAACTTCAGCTCTTTATGGTGTGTCACTGTACACTGTTTACATTTATTCACTGAGATAGTGCAACATGGTACTAACAACTGCTTTTGAAAAAAGTTGCTTCTTCACTGCAAATAAATTTCATTTTCTCCTCTCCCCGTCTTCTACCTAACACAACCTGGTTTTGCCCCTTTACTCAAGCTGAGTAGCTAATTGAATTTAGTCTGAGCAATAAATGATCTTAGCAATAAATTATCTATATGTGCACATAGAACACTTGCAATTGTTCTGGATATAATGTAAGAACCTGTAAAAGATGTATGAATTTCCCCAAGACAAACCATGTAGCTGCTACACAGCCAAGATACCTCACTGCTCTACATTAGCCTGGAATAAGTTATAGTCCTTACATGAAGACAGGTGTGCCTTTGTCTGGATGAAGTGCAGCAAGGTTCTCCTCAACCTCAGCTGTTCGTATCAGCCAAAGGACAAGTACATCACTTTGCACAGCTTCTATTAAAAACACTCCATGTGAGTGAGCTATAGCAGAGGAGATACTCTTTTGGGAGCAAATTTGTCTTTGATCTATAACTAGGATGTTGCAGTAGGCAATCTTTTGTAACATTCGTAACAGGGGTGCAGGTTCTTGCAGCAGCCAGCTTTCTGCTCATGAGCAGCAGCTTCCTGTGCCCAGAAAATGGCAAAAATCTCACTTCTGGGAAAGAAAAAATGTGGATTGTGGTGCTGGAACTGGAACACATCACAGTAAATCAAACCCCTGTGCTCCCTTCTTCCAGTTACCAGCTGGTAAATGCAGATGGACTCATCAGCTCAATTCTGCTGCCTTAGTTTCTGTTAAAGGCTCTACTGACACTCAGAGGTCCACATGTATATTAGTGGCATCAGTTATTGTCCCAAAGCACTATGTATTTTTTAAAACCCCGTATTTTCAAAAATGGACTTTATTGCTGATATTTGCAGCCAGCATTTATGGACACTTCTGCTTGGATAGGAGTAATATTGGATTCTGATATCATTACCCTGGAAATAGATCCAGATGCTGAATGTACCTCAATCAACAGACCTGTAACCATAATGATTGATTCTAATACTTCCAGGAGTGTTTATGTGATTGTAAAACTGCTGCAAGGTAAGCTTTCAAATATTACATACAGTAATGCTCTTATGAAGTATACATTTAAAAGGCTTTTCTGAAATTTATTTCATAAGGTCCAATTCAATTAAGTAGGAAATTTTTTTTGCAGATATAATCCTTGAAGAGTGGAATACTGAATGCTCTTTAAATCAGTTGACTTAGGATTTAATGCTGCAGTAAAAAAAGGAATTTTAATAAACAAATTCCTCATAGTATCTGACTGTAAAAGAAGGACACTCTATCTTTGAACTGACCATTCAAAGAACTCTCAAAAGAGTCAGTGAAATTCTTAACAGAATCTGGTTAGTACAGTTTTTAAATTTTGTTTGTTTGCTTGGTTGGGGTTTTTTCCTGCAGTAGAACATATAAGCTACAAGCAGTAAAAGCTAGGGTACAACTGCTTGTCAAAGCTCCTGTAAATGTTAAAGTGATTCTTTCCACTGGGCTGATATTTCACTTTCTCTTGCTGCAGGATGTTGCTCCACATGTATTCTTGGAACATATGGAAAACTTAAAGAACTACAAAGGTTATAAATTAGGGGAATGTAGTCAGTTTTCTTATACATCCTGGTGTAGAAGAGCTTGGGTTTGATGGTAAGAGGAACATTCTTCTAATAATGCTTAGTGCAGTTTCATTACCTGCAGTCACATTTGAATACAGGCTACACTACATGAAAAGAAATTGAATTATAAGCTTGGTACCCATCATCTTTCTAATGGAAATTCCATCTCATGTATCAGCCAAGAGACAGAGCTGGAAAAGCAAGAATGTATGCTAAGTCATGCCCTACCAGGACTCTGGGGATTGTAGCGTGGAACGAGGTTCATGGTCCTCATTTAGAGCTGAACTGGACCTTAGACAGGAACACAAGCAAGTAGAGTGGTTTATAAATAATTATAAAGCTCTGGTCCTTCATACACTTGTTCTCAGAATTAACATCACTCATATGAGCGATCCCATTAAATCCACAGCATCATCCATTGCTCACAAAATGAAAGCCCATTAAATCCGCAGCAGTACTTACAGCCCACAAAATGAAAGCCCATAAACCACTTAACTACCTCTGACCTGAGGGATTTTCTCATCTGTGCACTCTGGGACAAACTAAGACTGACATGGCTCTGAATTAATTAGTCCTCTGCAGCTCTTCTCATCACTTCTCTCATGTAGACAAATGCCAGTATTTACAGGATGAAGTTCATAATTGAAAACGTTCACTGCCAATTCATGCAGAGACTACTGCCTATAATATATGATATCAACAAAACCAGAGATCTTATGTCAAAATATTTTAATGATCTTCTAAGAAACAAAACATGATGAATGTCACGTATTGCCACCATCCTGAGATTGTGCTTTGCAACCATTAAACCAGCAGAAAGGAGTTTCAGAATTTTCCAAATAATTTTTACTTTGTATTTTAAAAAATCACTCAAAATTTGTAAATGTAATAATCACTGTGTGAAAAAACATTCCCTTTTCTCCCCAAGTGAAAAATATTTCTCTACTGTAATAATGCAGTTTAATGCTCACAAAATCACATCAGATCAAATCCAACACTGAACTGCTGAGATACACACAAATTGTCTCCTTAGGATCATCACCCTGAAATAAAAATAATAAAATATATTATTGATATTTCTTTTAGAGAAGAAAAACTGCTTGTTATTCTTGAAATAAGACAATAGTTTATCTTCTGTGTATGCATTGCACCTTCTGTATCATCTTTTCATCTGCATTCCAGGCTGTGAGTCTGTGAGATCTGTTATACAGGACCACAGGCTCACAGAATTCTCTTGGCTAAGCTGGAATGCTTGTGCCTGGTCTAACTCGAGTATCTCCTTCTAAAGGAGGACTTCTTCATTTGAATACGCCCAGAACCACTCATGCTTACCCCACCTGCTCCACACTCTTTGGGCTGCCTAAGTTAACCAAGGCTAGGTCTAGCCAGTATCTTCATGGGGACACATCCATTGCTAATTTGAATATGGATATATTTTAAATTATATTATCTTACTCATATTTTGGAATTGCCAGAGATTGCAATTATTCTGTTTCTTCAACAGGATAGCTGTGCCATGGTAAACAAAAAAGAAACACTTCTAGGTATGTAAATAGTTCTTTATTGGAACAGAAATCTAACATAAATTCTAATTTGATTTAGCCTATACTTTTCTATTCTGGTAGGTTTTAACTAAACCAGAAACAATTTATCTCCACTTGTTTCATTACTGACATTATTCTTAACATGTAAATTTAATTCACTGAATGCATGAGCAAAGTATGCACTTAAAAGCTGTACTGCAGAGGTTCTAAGGAAAAAAACCTTTCTTTCAATATCTAATAATTTCACATCAGATAATATTTGCCCAAGTCAAGAATAGTCTGCAATTTCGCTGCCTGACAGGAATCCAGAGGTGTCCTTATTTTAAAATGTGGTATCATTTTGCTCAAGGTAATTAAAAGTGAACTGTGGGTTAGTTCTTATTTCTCTAGCTACATTGGGACACCACAGGCATAAAAGAATTACAACAGAATTTAAGCTCATGTTGGCATTCTACAGTTATAAACAGGTTATGTGCAACAGTATTTATCACTTACTTGGATTGCAGCAAATTTCAAGATTAAAAAAATATCACATACTGACAGAGCTTGGAAAAAACTTATTCTTTTTGGTTCTAGTCCCTGAGAAAGTAAGCAGGTATCCCCCTGCTTCTCAGGATTCTGCTCTGGCAGCTCCACCTTGAGTGGAGGGAGTCACTGCTGCTCTCTCTCAGAAATAGATCACATTTACTTGTTTGGTTGGAGTTAAAAAACTCATACCCACTTTTTACTTTCCAGGTGAGATACACAGTGGAGAGTTCGGCAGTTCTTACTTCCTAACCACCAGCACACCTCTCCTCCCTCAGTCCTTCTGCTCAGACAATTGAGCACTATTTACTTCCCCAGGCCCTGTGTTTTTTCCTGTTAACTGACTCCTCTGAGCAGATGCTTAATGTTACTGTTTTGTATGTCAGAGCAACACATACTCATCTGCCCTACTGTGTTCCCCTAGCAAACAGAAAACCTGATGGACTCTTGGTCAGACAAAATTTGCATTTTAACCAGGCTTCTGGTCAGTCAAATTTATGCCAGTCTGATTAATTGATCATCTGACAATTTTTCTAATCATAGTTTTTCCCCCTATTTTAAAATATGAATTAGGACTTTCGCCCTCCTTGAATCTACGTTTACTTGAAGCTAATTACATGCCCTTCAGGCTTATCAGGTTAAACCAATGAACAAATAAGACTTCCTTCAGCTGCAAGGTCATAGCAAAAATTATTTGGTAATTTAATACAAAATAATAAAGATAATTACTTATATTTCAAGATTTTTCTGTTGCTGCATTTTCTGTTCGACCCTCTGTGATAGATGGGCACCAACTTTAGCGACAACCTGTACATGTCTGTTGTACATAATCATAAAGGTACAGGAGAGGATATTAAGGCAGAATTTCCCACACTGTGGACTCTACAGGGCTCTCACATCTGACAAGTCCCTCTATCCAATAAGAAAAAATCACCTTTCCAATGGCAACGATGGTGTTTAGGAGCAATGTTGCCAAAAAATTATTCACTGGGATGCAGTTATACTCTCCCTATAAATACTCCCATAAGAGAAGATTCCTTCACTTCTCATTTACAGCAGCAAACTTTTGTGTCCAGTAATGTATGTGGGAGGTTCTGCCTGAGCCTTCTGTGAGCAACCACAGGTGTAACGAACCTCCAGTTAACCACTAAGAGGGAAGAACACATAGCGTGGAGAAGAACATAAAATGGAAATTGAAAAGAGAAAGGAGATCGTTCAATTTTTAGAAAAGGTCATCTTCAGTAAAATATTCCCAGTATAGAATTTCAATTATCTCTAATAGTTGATAATACTAGCAGAATGGTAGCTCATACTGAAAGCATTTCTTTGGTTTTCTCTTTGTAAATATAGGTGTAAATTAGGGCAGCATAACTTACTCTTCTAGTGGTTTTTTGTTTTTTTTTCCTTTACAGCTTATTTGGCAAATTTGGCCACAAGTGATTTTACATCTGTCAAGTATGGACAGCATTTAATTAACACGTAAAGATACTTAAATATTTTTGTGGCATCTATCTGCTTCTCTCTAGAGTAAATATTTCTAAGGAGTTGGCTTTCATTTTCTTAGCTCATGTAGTTATTACAATTACACAGTGTGTCTCTAAAGATTTATATTATAGGAATGACAAATACAATGGAAACTGCTGTATATAAACAGCTTAGCCACAAAGAAAAAACACATTATGTATTTCTTAACCTTTTCAATAAACTGCAACCTTTTATAAGCAAAAGAAGCATACCTTAGTCACATGAAACTGCATATATCTACAACTCCTTCTAGGTAATCTCCTGCCATGGACTAGGAGAACGGATTCACTATATGGATTCTTGTCCCTTCTCACATGTTTTATATTATTCTAATAATCTGAAAGCCATTTATTTTTGTTTCTTAGAAAACCCCTTGAAACTGAATAAAATTATGCCTTCCTGGTACTAACAATCTGCTGTTTTAAAACTTAGCATTCTCTGATGATATGCTAAGTGTGAATGTATCTTTGACAACATGTTTTCTAAATATCAACAAAGGATATTTTCAAATACATTTCAGAACTTAGCCAGAAGAAAAGTGCCCTTAGCTTTTAAGCTTGAAATTTCTGGCTTGAACAAGATGATGCTATTTATTTAACTTGAGTAATACAGTCCTGAGATTACATCAATCCAATTAAAGTATATAGTATACAATGGCAGTTCTACTGTACACTTCACTTACTATTATATTGACTTGAACCCCCTGGAAAAATAGAGTTCTATGAAAGGAGACTCTGGCAACAGCATTATGAGCTCAGGAATTTTTGAATTAGCTTAAAAGATGAAGTATTTCTACAAATTGGTCTTATTTTGTCAACAGGGTAAATCAAGATTGAAAACGTGCAGACAAATCTTTTCAGAATCATCTCTAGTGTGTATACAGCAAATTGGCTCAAGGTCAGAGGCCAGACTGTGCTGCATTTCTCTGAGGCAATACACAGAAGGTAGAAGTCCAAGGGGTTGGGACAGAAAGAACAGAGAAAAAGGAATGACACTTCATCCTATATTTATAACTCCCAGATTCTGCACTGCCTCAAGGTAAAACGCTCAGCAGGATCTGCTGTGGTGTATGGCAGCTCCCTCACTGCTCAAATCTTTACCTAACAAGAGGCAATGAGGCCATAGATGCATGCTTCCCCTTCATGGAACAATCCTCATCCTTACTCTGCTCTCTGCACACACCTGGAAAGGCTATGCCAGGATTAGTTGTCTCCTCCTGGAGATCACAATGTGTGAATGCCTTTAATAAAGCAACTTTTAAAGGAAGCTGGTACTTGGGAACTGATACCAAACCAAACATAACTTGGCACAGACGTATCTGAGATAAGGAGACACTTCTGATTGACTATGGTTTATGGGGATAATTTGCACTTAGCTATGCTCCCCATCTAATATTCACAATTTAGAAAGCATTTCTCAACTCTGTGATACATATTTATTCAGACAGATTCAATCTTTCACGTATTTAGGAATACAGCTTTCAATGAGTGTAAGGTAGAAATGTCTCTCATGAACAGATTCATACTTTGTAAAACAAGTTTTCCCTTGGCACATTAGTGAAATAAAGACATTTCATGTGGCAAGAATGGGACCTACCTTTTTAGTCTGATTCACATTTACCAAACTGCACCTTCAAAATGCCTTTGCCATGAAGCTCAAGGATCTGGTTGTATTCTTTGGGCATTGCATGGAAACCCGGTTTAGGCAGCTGGTTGTCGTAATAGTGGTGGCTGATTGGCATCTTGTCTATGGATTTTGAGAAAGGCCAGAAGCCATAGAGCTTCACATTCTCACACAGCTCAAGAGCAGCACTAGTGATCATAAAACCAGATGACAACCGGTAGGCTTTCACACCCTTAGTTCTCCAGAACTGGTCAAGACTTTTCAGATAAGTGGGGTGAAAAAATATTGCCCTTTGGGTAGCTTGGAACTCTTTCAGAGTGTGGTATACTTTAAAAGAAGTGGCTGTGTTGCTTCTGAAGGAAAATGCTGGCAGTAAAAGAAAAGCATCTCCATAGACCGCAATGTTTTCCAGAAATTCTGTCTTCTTTGCATTTAGCTTGTTGTACCTGCAAAGTACAAAATTTTAGGAATGGAATGTAGTATTGACACAAACATTACAGACTGGAACAGCACAACTGCACTTGCAAAGATGCATTATGAACTCTGCTGCAGCAGTTCAGCCTGTCTACACTGCAAGTTTACATCACCCTATTATGAATTGTCATATATGCAGCTATGGAAATCTGACTGTTGACAATGAGAACACACTACATAGGATTCAACTGCAACACAGGAGATACTGAAGCAGATCAAATCCACTGCTAATGAGACTAGGACATTTACAGAATTGATCAATCCAAGAAATTAAGAAGAATGCAAAAAAAAATTTGTGCTCATACTTTCTCTATCTAAAATTACACACGCTACAATATATACTGTATGTGTTTGTGAAATGTGTTTCTTACATCAACAGGTATAC
Source organism: Muscicapa striata striata (assembly GCA_030060385.1). NCBI lineage: Eukaryota > Metazoa > Chordata > Aves > Passeriformes > Muscicapidae > Muscicapa > Muscicapa striata. The sequence goes on from JAREIS010000102.1 coordinate 2,404,025, forward strand.
AAAAAATCTCTCTTTAAAATCTCTCTGTCTGCCCTGTGTGGAAATCCAAGGATGCATGTGAGCAGTCTTGGAGTGTTAAAGATTAGTGGGTGCTCAAGTGCAGGATATACTTTTAAATTAGCTAAAAATATAGGCATCCCTTTTATGTCCTTCAGCTATAAAGAGAACACATGGATATCTATAAAGACTTAGAGCTCTACCTTCACAAATTGTGAGGATTTATTCTCAGATGCTTTCAGTCCCCAATAAAGAGCAAAGAGACTTAGCTCTCACCACTACATAATTCTCTGCTCCCAAATACTGACTAGTGAAATTTCCAAGCTATCTGAAAAGTGAAGCAAGCAAGGGGTCACTCAACTCATGGTCTCTACAGATCTGACTTTTCTGAAACACCTAAACATATGGAGCTTCCACCCTCTTTGGGACTCAAAGCACTGAGTCTTCCTTTGTATCTAGTTCTTTATTTAAGCAGTGTATTTTCACCTTTTAAAGGCTATCAGAGTGCACTCTTTACAAATGGCTCCAGCAGAAGCTGGAAAAATTGGTTTAATTTCTCTTCACAACTTGAGTAGGTTCAAAGCCTCTTTTCATGCAGCACTTCAAGACAGAGGACAGCAGCCACTGCCATTTCCATTCAAAACATTCATGGAAGAGTTACCTCTTGCACAATTCAATTAGTGTAAGGAGTGATATGCCCCTTTTCAATCTGAAGGGGCTTAAACTTAGAGTTTCTGCTTGCCAGAAAAGTGCCATTACTATCAGACTCTGAAAATAAAATGAATGAGACTCAGGCCCTACTATTGAACCTGAACCTCTGTGCATGCAAGAGTCATACAGCCAAAACAAGCAAGAAATGCCTGCCTGAGCCTATGCCTAGGAAAAGTGGCTGAAGGGTGAATTTCTGGCCTCCACTACAAGAATTTTCTGTTTTTACTTAGTGTAAAGTACTAAGCCTCCGGGATAGAATTCAAATCTGTATTCTGCTTTAGCTAGAAACTTGGACACCTCAATAGTGTCTCAACCTCCTTTCCAGCTCTGCCACTGTAACTAGTGTAGCCCAGTTCCATTAGGACAAATAAGAAATGTGCTTTTCTGCAAGAGAGTTCATCTACATTTTACACCCTGACACAGTTCAAAAGCTGATTAACCTTAACAATAATAACATCTAAGACTAAGCCAGTATGCAAATAAAGAATGAAAAATTACAGAGAATAATGCCAGAATAGGTCTTCTGAGAGAAGAAACAAACTTGGTTCTGTTAAATAGTACCAAGTTGTTTCCTGCTTCTTCTTCAAAAGCATTAACAGTTTTTTAATCTTTTGAATATTTAAATAAATACTTATTTAAAATCATAAAGTTCTCTTATACTTTCACTTAATCCTCCCACAGGTTTATCTTCCATTTCCTTCAGTGTAACTCCTATTAACCCTATTGTGACTTGATTTGGCTAAAAAATGACTGCAGCTGTGGCAGAACACTTTGATTAAGCCCAGAAAAATTGTGGATCAGGTCAGACATCACCAAGGATGCTGAGTCACTGGACAATTTCCCTTCCTCATATCCTTGTGCAGGCCCACTAACATCAATGAGATAAATCTAATTTTGGAGAAGAATAATTCATCTTCATTAAATTAAAAAAAGGGTTGGGTAAGCATTAACATAGTTAGTACTCATTGCAAAAAATGAAGTTCTATCCCTGAATCAATGAAAAAAATGTCTGTTAGTAATTTCTATGTACTCACTGTAGATTTTCCTTTCAAGGAGAAAAAAAAAAAAAAAGCTTTGCCTTATGTTGTCTTTTTGACAATACAGTTATGACAGAAAATAAGATACAGTAAGATTAGCTAGCAGTAAATAACATAGCACAGCACAGCAGTCCTTTTCATAGATAAGCCTCAGTTCCAGCCTGCTGAAGATGTCAGATTAGTCAGACTGGCCTTATTAGATTTTCTTTTCATCAAGAAGGTGAAAAAACCCGACTTCTGCTGAGAAAAAAGTGTGTGAGCAAGCAGCTTTCATATGGATTGAAAAAAATGGATGACAGAAGCTGGGCCTCCATTCAGGAAAAAGCCTTCATCAGAAGATCCTCTAAGCACATTACCTAAAAACATGTGCTCACAGTACTGCTGATAGAGTCAGACACACATTTTCAGGCTTTCCTGATTTATGATTACAATTCCTTTCTAAATGCTTGGGGTTGTAAGGGTCATGGTGGAAAAAGAAGAGGCTTGGGCTTACAATCACCAATTTTACTCTGCCATAAATTGTTGACTAGTATCAGCCAAGGCTCTTGCTAATCTGGGTATTGCTGATTCTTTTATGATACAAAAAAGGCCAGGTTTAGAAGATTTCCATTTAGACTAGTACATATTTTACAAGGAAACTAAGGCTTAATGAGGTAATCTACATGCATTACTCTCTATGCATGGATTTCCATGAAAATCTAAATCACAACAAACAATCATACACCACTGCACAGAAAGAGATTTGCAGGAGTACTCACTTCTGAGCAATGATACTCGGATTAACAGTCACAAGGTTTGTTTTAATGCCAACATCTTTGCTAAGGTTTCCTGTGGTTGGAGGGAGGTTACACCTGAAATTGAAAAACATTTGCTTAAACAGATGTGTGCCAGAAATGCTTTACAGTTATTATTTGCAAATTCCTCTCCTGTGCAATGACACTTTCACGTCAGCTCCCAGGGATGTCTAAGCAGTTTACAAATATTAAATAAGGCTTACAGCACTTGTAGTAAAGATATTTAATCTACTGTACAGATGGTTAAAATAGGGCACAGAGAGCTCATTTTCATAAATCCTATCACAAACCAGGAGCACAGTCAAAATCCCAGGAGGAGCCAGTCTATGAACGCCCTAGGCTGGTTGCTAGGATATATTGCCCCTCCTGCCTAAACAATGCATTTCTGTTGGAAGTCTTCTACTATGTCTTCTAACAACAGTATAACTTGCCCTATTGCAGAAACAGCGATTTCTGTAAAATAATAAGGAAGCATTTTTTAAAATTCAGTCACTTAATAAGTTTAGTATCTTCGTACAGAGACTTCTCATTTTTATTAAAACAGTTATCTAACTGGAAAGTTTTTTTGGGTTTTTTTGTTTGTTTTGTTTTTATTTTAGATTTTCAAAAGTCCAAATATTAGGGAAAAAAGTAAGAGAAGGAAACAAAATCCAGCATGCTGTGTGATTGGACATCACTGAGAAAAGAAACTTCCCTCTGTTGCTCTGTTTCTTTGCATGAACTACAAACTGTGAGTCACATACTGAGTGGGCAAAATTACAGTCAGAGTGCGTCTGTTTTTCTCCCAGTCTATCCAGGGAGATTAAAAACGCTACTTAAATAGACGCTTAATTTTTAAGCTGAGTAACAGATGAAACAAATATCGGGGCAATTAAGTAGCTACATGGGTGAGCCAAACTATGGCTAAGTAAACGCTTTGTTAAACCAGAGATACACATGTGACATTTAATACCAGTCTCCAAAGAATCTTAAATTACCAGAAATGTCAGTTTCTCAGATAATCACTGTGGGTAACTGGATTCTTTGTATCCGATAGACAGCGAGCAGGGCAAAACTCATTAAACCTGTATAAGCTAAAAGTTACTGTTGCATTTTTTAGGTTAGAAACACAGGGTTTTACAGAGGATTGCTCTTTTGCAGCCCAGAGTAAAACGGCAAGTAAAAGCAAAATGGTAAGAGGGGAGAGAAAGAGAGAAACGTGGGAGGAGAGAAAAGCGTGGGGAAACGTGAGGAGGGAGAGAGGAGGAAAAGGGAAAGCAGGGGAGAGTAAGAGAGGAGAAAGCAAGAGAGAGGAGGGTAAAAAGAAAAAGAGAGCAGAAGAGGGTAAGAGAAAGAGCAAGAGAGAGAGAGTAAGAGAGTAAGAGAGAGAAAGAGAAAGAGTAAGAGTAAGAGAGAGGAGTGTAAAAAGAAAAAGAGAGAAAGAGAGTAAGAGAGAGGAGGGTAAAAAGAAAAAGAGAGCGATTTCCTGTCTACAATACAATAAATCTTCTTCTACCATGAATATTCTAATTCCCGAAAACCAATGAGATATAAAATGCTAATTCTACAACATTTGCATGAAACCTATAGGAGCTATGGTATTAGTGAGTTGCCTTCCAAACTGGAAAAACTAATTTCTGTACCCTTGGGGTGTGGCTCAGATTCTCTGGCCCGCCCTGGGAGGAATGCCTTGTTTAATCAGCTGAGTGATTGACCTTAGCCGGCCACTCCATTGTCTGGTGGCTATTTAGTAACTATGATTTGGAATATCGAAGGTGGCTTTCATTTCTATCATGTCCGTGGATTCTATATTCCCAGAATCTGAGCATTTATATTTGTAAGATTTTCAAATTCACCCTTCCCAACAAATCACATTTCACATCACTGCAAGGTGACTTAGCAATCACAGATCATATATGCATCATCCAGCCCACTCTTTAATTAGAAAGCAGCATTCTGAAATCTACAAAGCAGAAGTATCCTTAAAGGGGCAGAAATAAAGAATTGTCAAGACCCTTCCTCATTGCTACAAACTGGCATAGGCACACTTCCAATCCTGCTAAGTTTTCAGAATGTTGGACACCCCTCAGGAAGATGAAGCAGCTCTTACCTGAACACAAAGTCAGAACTATCGATCTCATCTCCACAGTTGGAATTTTTCAGAATGCCTCCATTTCCAACCACAGCACAGTTCTTGAAGCGATAGACTGAAAGAGGAGAGGACTGCAAACAAATAAAAAGATGCAGCCAATTCTTTATAAGTGTTTTGATTGTTTCTTTGTGTCTATTTGATCTAGCAAGTTTAATCTGGTAAATCCCAGTAAAAGCATTCACCATTCAGCAGACAGGATTGCCAACCTGGACAGCCAAGAGCCAAAAATACACTGACAGACAGAGAACTGTTACCTCTGCTATCAGAGCAAATTTAGAGGAACCTGAAGATGCTATAAAGGATAATGATGTGCCGCTTAACTCTTTGTATATGTGAGGCCTCACTGAAGAGGTTACTGTTTCTGGCTGTTCAGTCTCTGCTCCTCTTCTTGTTACAGCTTGCTGTCCTGCAGTGGGGAAGCTGAGTGGGAGCTAAGTGCATCCACTTGAGAACCAATACAGTTCACAACCTAGAAAATTAATGTAAATTGTTGGCTGTTTAGGTTGATGTTAATATAGCTGGCTATTATCCCAGTCTCAGAAACTTTTCATACATCTTGCTCAACCTCTTCTGCTGTGGGAGCACTGACATTCACCAGAGGCCAACAGCTGGGATACTTTGACTGCAGAAATTAAACCCAGCTGTAAAAGTGACAAAAAACTTGCTTATGGAAAGCATTATCCTGCTTTCTTCTCTCATCAGCTTGCACAAAGAAAAGCAAGAAGGGACATTGTTATGAACAAGGCAAAAAGTGTGGGGAAAGGGGCAAGCATCCTATTGCCTGGCAATATATTACAAAACAATATGTTCAAATTATTTTGTTCCATTCTGAAAGGATGGTAGGAGAACACAAAGACCAGGCAATTCTGGCTAACTTAGCATGTATATGTGTACATAAAACATACTATGTTTTTCATATCTCCAGCTTAAATTTGGAATCACTGTATCCTCTATTGCAATGAAGCCAGTAAAGACAGATTCATAGCAGTGTTGGGAAGAACTAGACTCATGGTATCTGGGATCTCACAAATCAAGAATGCCAGAGATGGGTAAGAGGGTTCCCATGTGCTTTTAGCTTCAAGAAACCAAATAAAAATTCTTTGTCTAGTCTTGAGGTCTTGTATGTCTACTGTAATCCTGAGGTACAAAATCTGATTCCTTTTCTCAACCTATGTGTCTGGCTGCAAACATCCTGCCCCAGTGGGTAACAAAGCTAGTGAAAGGGCTGCAAGGAATGTCCTATGAAGAGTGGGTGAGGACTTTGGATGTGTACAGTTTGGAGAAAAGGACAGATAATCTCTTTGCTCTCTGAGGAAGGGAAGGGGAGAGGAAGGTGCTGATCTCTTCTCCATTGTATCCAGTGATAGGATGTATCAAAATGCTTCTAAGCTGCACCAGGAGAGGTTTAGACTGGAGATTAAGAAGCATTTCTTTACCAAGAGGATGGTCTGTTGCTGAAGCAGGCTTCCTAGAGAGGTGGCTGTTGTCCCCAGCTGTCAGTGTTTAAGAGGCATGTAGACTATGTCCTTAATAACTTGCTTTGACTTGATCAGCCCTGAATTGATCAGGCAGTTGGACTATGTGACCATTGTGGGTCCTTCTCAACTGAAATGTCTTTGTTCCACTCTATTATATTCTATGCTATTCTGTATCAGTTTTACCACCAAAATATCTTTCATAACTTTCATGCCCAAGCCTGCACTGAAAATGGCATGGGCTTATGAAGAATACTAAATGTTCTTCCAGATTCAAATGCCTTTAAAAACAGGAATGATAAAAGCAAGGCAAACATTCTCAGAGTATTTGCTCCTGAATTCAACTGGCTGCCAAGCCAGGCACCACTTGTGTTCTGTAGCAACTCTACCTCCAATCTATAATCTATGATACCTGTAAATGCCTCTACCACTGCAGAGGAAGGCTAAAAAAAAAAAACCAAAACACACCAACCAAACAAAAATAACACCTTGCAAGGTGAATAAAGAAGTGCATAAAATGCATACAGGGGCTGATGGGTCTCTTCCAGAGGAATCACGTCATCTCAATTACTAACCCAAAATATACATATTGTGATTATAATAACAAGAAAAAGATACAGTTCTTACCACAGGCAGCATCTTAAAAATCTCATCTGTAATGAGGATAGTCTTTTTACTGTCCACTTCGTAACTCATGTTACTTCCCAGTGGGCTGTTGCTTTGAGAAGCAATAAAATTGTGGACTGCATCACAGCACGAAGCTAATTCTGACCTGCAAAAAACACAAACAAAACCTGCTCAAAGACAGGCAAATAAGTGGAAAAGCAGCGCTAGAGAACCACATCAATGAACATCAGTTTGAATTAACTAGCAGCAAAAGGCTATATTAAATTTCTATGATGTCATTTCCTTTGACTTGCTTTGCTAAGCAAGTCCATTTTCACAGCAAATGTTCAGAAACTAATCAGACCAAGAACTGATAACTGATTTTTATCTCTTTGTCTCCTTTTCCCACTGAGAAAAAGTTAAAATCAATCTCCTCGATATTATTATATGCTAAGATTAATATAGATACACTGAGAGATTTCAGTCCTAAAATAATTAAAAACGTGGTTTTCAACTTAGAACAAGTGTAAGAAGCTAGAAGGTTGAAGAAGGAAAAAAAAAAGGAAATAAAAAAGATTGAGATGGAAGGCACTGGCAGTGGTACTTACTGAATATCTAGATGGTTGCAAGCCAATTAATTAATAATTTCTGCAACTGTTCATCACAATTCTCCTGTGCACAGTACCACAAATATTAAATAAATCACATCACAACCTGTACATAAAGAAGACAGATAGCCTAGCTGCTCCTCAAAACACCCAGCAGAAGCCTTTAAATAAATAAAAATGCAAGGGATTCACTACTCAAATCTTTTGTGGGAGTGAAGAATATCACTCATCTTACAATTCCTGTTACCTCCAAACTTATAAAAATATTATGTGTGTGAACATTCTACATTATTAACAGTGAAATGAAATGAAAATCCCCATCAGACCTTTGAAATCAGACCCAAACTACTATAATTCATTTTGCTTTAGGCCACAACGTCCTCTCTGCTGCCATGGGATCTGATTTTCAGGCTGTAAGGCTGAAATATTCATGGGCAGACATTATGTATCAATTGCTAGGAAACAGATTTCTCGTTAGGTGAGATACTAAGAGAACTATTAACAGTTTAGAGAAGAAAATACATTCATAACAGAATTGCCCAGAATTTTGAAAATATCACACTGAAGGTTAATTGAGAAGAAAAAAAAAATTAGCATTAGAGCCAAAGGAATAGAAAAGCTTTATTTCATACTGTTTCAATATCTAAAGTAAAACAAATTGTTGAAAATAGTTAAATATTAGAAGCCAAATTCTGCTTGAAAGTGAGCTGACTTTAATGGGGTAAGACACAGCTAAGAGAAGTTGCTTCATTTCACTTTATCAACAAAATAGAGAAAATACAAGTATAACAATAATAAAAAATTTCTAAATAATAATAATTATTGTAAATACTATAAAATATTATAAAAAATAATAAATTAATGTTTCTGATTTAACTGAAGCATAGCCCAGCACATAAAAGAGCCTAAACATTGTTTCCCGGAAGACTGGGAAGAGAATGAACATGATTGGGATAACTCTCAATCTTACTTGTCTTGAAAAAATGGTCAAAATGAGGGGGAAAAAAACTTGGGAAGGTTGATTTGGTTCAAACATAAAATACAAAAGGAGATAAAGAAAGAAAAGAGCATAATTTCAGTTGCTAGATGACTTACTGGTATATATTAACCCTTTTTGAATACTGAGTTCTAAAACTCCTCCAAGGCAAAGTTTCCAGATATATGAGGGACACTGGGAAAGCCTGGGTGCTGGGATGGCACAGATCTGAAATAACCACACTAGGAGAGTAACCAGGAAATGTCACTCCATAGAGAGGAACCAGTAGGGTTCAGATTTCCATAAGCTGTATTCCACTCCACTCCATAAACACGGTGATTCCCACTGGCCAGCTCAAAACCTGAAGGGGCAGGGAAGACCTGTGGCAAGTGAAAACCACCAGGTCCAAGGCTGTGGGTGGAACTGCAGCTATGCTCTGGGGTCAGGAGATACCCACATGGTGAAAACATTTGCTCTGTGCATATATAGTATCCTATTCTTAATACATGGCAAAGTAAAAACAATGCAGTAAGGCAGTAGAATGAAATTTATGATGTTTGGGAACACCGGATGTTATTGAACCAGTGTTATTGTTTTTGACTGGAGCACACTTGCTTTTCTTTCTTGTCACTTTTTGCTATAATCAGCTCTTACAGTATTTTTTAAGACTGTAGCAATAAGAGGATTCAGATTTCACTTGGCTCCACCAAGCCTCACTACTGTCTAGCATTCTGGGGCTGCCCCTATCCTGTCTAGGGTCCAGGACTCTATTTCAATCTTACAGAGCCATCAGTTGCTGCCCCAGAAACACCACAGCAGGGCCAGCCTCCAGTTGTGTCCACCCTGTTCCCAGGGAGGTGTTCATGCCTGGGCTAGGGCTGCCCCATTCCTGCTAGGGGTGGGATGAGCCCAGCTACCAGTTTCTGCTCTGCTGGCCAGGTCACAGTGCTGGAATCCCACACCCTGTCCCTCAGGAAGCAGCTGCCCTTCACTGCTCCCTGGCACTCACATGGAAATGAGGAATCACATAACCCATAATGTTGATTTCCTTGCTTATTTTCTTGAAGCTAAAGGAAGCAGGCCTAAACATTACCTGTGTCAACCACTGGACATTCAGAGGAGAAGGAATAATGCCAGAATATTCCTGCCAACTTTAGTAAAACAGCTCTTTTGTGTGTGATGGCTACCAGACCCTGAAAAGGCAAACTGATAACAGAATCCATTCATTAATAGAGATGACATGTTTTTGCTTTTAAATACTCATTCCACAAGAACAAGTGCTTCAATAAAAGCAGAAACAGTGCAGAAGAAAAACAGATATCAGAATTAATAAGAAAATAATAATTTAAATTAATATTGTGGATACACTGAGGAAGTAAAACAGAAACAAGCTAATCCAGAAACACACTAAGAACAAGAGAATACATACTGAGAATACATACATTAGAGCATCCATGCTAAAAATTTGGTGGTAACAATAGAAACATTTTACTTAGATCACTTCATGACACAGAATCCTGCTGTGCTCAAGCATCTCTGCACAAAGCTCCAGTGGGAATGCATGCAACCTGCAGACAGCATTACCCATGGCAGTGTATTCAGCAATCTGTTCACACAGGATTTTGCACAGGCTGTGAAACGTAGTCATCTACAACTAAGAGCAAACAATGAGGAAGGAGTAGAGACTGGGCAGCTCAAGCAATCTATTACTACAATTTCATCAGAGTATAAATGTCATTTATATGTGGTCTGTCAGGAGGTGACAACTCACTGAAGAGCAATTACTTCATAAGATTAATAATTATCCTACAAGGGCTCTACATGAAGAGTTGCAAAGCCAAGACATTTTAACTCCTTTCATACCACCTGGGAAGAGGTGGTAAGATGGTGGGATAAGAAACAAGGGTCAAAATCATAACAGCACCAAAAAGTAGTAACTTTTTAAAAATATTTTTTTGGATTAGAAAGTGATTCACATTGTCTGTTCTGACTAGGAGAAAACCCTGAGATATGGAGGCAGCTCTTGGAAGATAGGATGCTTCTATACAGGCTGAGAATCCATCTCATACCTTTCAGAACATGAATGTAGCTTAGAGTAAGAAGGGTTAAGTTTTAGCTTTTATCAGACTGCAACTGATAAAAGGCAAACTGCAGGGTTGACCTAGAACAAAGGGTGTTTATTATCCAATCATAGCATGATAAGTCCAGTCTGAAGGTGATGTTTGAGTGAAATCACCCAGGTTTTGTAGGGCAGTGGTTCTGGAAAATACCTCCTCTGTAGCATAGGTTATTACTGACGGTTTCTTATTTGGAGAAGCCTTTTCCTCTGATGTTGGGAAAGATAAGGATTTGACATGAAAGTCTCACAGATATGTATGTATAACAGGAAGATTTTTAAATGTAAAATCTGAAAAAGAAATAGAAATGATAGCAAGCTTTGATACAAAAGAAAAATTACCGAGCCAGTCTTACTGGATAACTAAGAAGCCAAAGGCTAAAGTGAGTTGTTTTTATGACTCAAAGCAAAGGATATATCCACCTCAAACGAAAGAAGTTTTTACCAAGCAAAAAGATTTTCACTGGCAAACAAGAAAGCCAATGCTGCAAGTAGAAAGAAAAGTCTCAAAATTTTCCACTGGAAGAAAACTGAAAAACAACTTCTAGCTTAAACTGTAACATACTAACTTTTTGTGATTGGAAAATAGTAACATGAATATGGTAATATCAGTAGTTATGTTAGGCTACAGGTAATAGTGAAAGTATTGATTGGTTGTCATGCATTAGAATATTCAGCAAAGAAAAGTATATAATGCATTGTAATCAGAACTAGAGTTGGCTTCAGACGAGCCTACAGCTGCTGCTGACAAGCTGTAGGCTAGGCTCTTGTCACCCACAACCCATGAATTGCTGTATCATCTGGGTACAATAAACAGCCTTTCAAAGAGCTATCTGGAACCCTGCATCCCTCGTTTCGGCTCTTACACTCCAAAATTTCTCCTGCAAGGATTTGGAAACTGACTGATATCTGAGAGCTACTTTTTAATCCTGAGGCATAACTCCAAACACAGATATTTCTTATGCCAAGATAAGCAGAAAGGGAGTTGACTGCATTATCTAGAACAGTCACTTGTAATAAGTGAGGAATAAAATCAGAACATGGGAAAAGACTACACCATTTTGACTGGTAATACATATCTCATATGACTGACTAAGTACAGTCATGATAATCTTAGTCAATAACCTAAGTGGAGGGGTATGCTGCATTTGTCTGGGAAGTTTTGATCACATTAGACAACACAGAATCATACACAGTTGCACTAAAGAATGGTTTTTGTTGCTCAGCATACATTTTCACTGAATTTTTTCCTTTGTGGCTGAAGGGTGCAGGACTCAAGTTTGTATTGCTGTTCAGCTAATACAGAATTTTGAGCCTATGGCCTCCAAATAAATTCTTCAGGTTAATGGCCACTGAGACCTTACAAAAATCCTTTCTTGAAGGTTTCTTGAAGCAAGTTACCAAAATTATTTTGTCTTGTGAGACAAGCCAAATAATGTTATTTTCCAATTGCTATGCAAATTTTCCATGCTGAACTGTTGGCAGTAACAGAGGGCTGTTGCTTTGATTACACATTTCCAAACTTTTCTGCATAACAAACTCTCCATACAGATAGTCCACTGTGTTTAGTGGAACACACATGCTCTAAATATACTGATATAGTTCCTTTGCAGCTCCTGCAGTTGTTCTGTAGCCAAGATAGCAGCAAAATTAGCTACCTTGGTTCTGTGCTAGTATGAATATACATATTTTAGCTGATTTGGGTCTTCTGTACAGGCTGCATGGACCTGCTGACAAGTCACAGTGTGCACACATCCTGAAGATACTGCAAACATCCCAACATCTTCAACAACTCAGTGTGGACCAACCACAAGGGCTAAAACAATCAATGGTTAGCCAAGGGTTAGCAGACTCTCTCAGCTGGTTCAAAAGCCAGCACTGGGTTACTCTGAGAGATATGGGAAGAATCTATAATGAGTATGAATTTGTCTTTATGTAAAAAAAACTTCTTCAGAGTTCAAAAATTTCCTATTCCACCAAACTTTTTCCATTGAAAATGCTTTAGTATGACAACAGTGCCTGTGGATCTGTGGCCTGAAGGCATTTATCACTGCTGAGAACAGTGTGAAATATTTCATTATTGTTATGCATTGGACTAAACTGGGGTGGGAGGAGGAGTAAAATGGATGTAGATAGACACTGCAGAATTATCAAAATAGTCAAAACATTGTTAGAAATAGTAGATGCTCAATTGTCCTTTAAGGCCCATTGGGGGAAGGGTGAAGAAAATAATTTTTATTTGCTCTAAAGAGAGCTTAAGTTCAGTATCAGGAAACACACTGAAAGATGTTGCCTTGACAAGGTGCAAAATTCCAACAACTGGAGTATTTTAATAGTGATCAGGACAAACTTTTTTCAACAATGGTGTAAAGCTATTTGGTTTTAAGTCACCATTTACAAACATCTATAAAGTGAATGTTTGCTAGCAAAAAAATTATCATATCTGTCTTGTTATAAAGCACCTGCACACTATTGACACCAGCAATGCTTGCATAGGCATATCTCCTCACAGATTTTCAGTTACCCTAGACACAAAAAGCATCACATAAAAGAGAACCAAACACAAATTATAACTAGCAAATATTTAAAGCTGTAACTCCTGTGAGCTAAGTAGACTTCACAGCACAGCTTGTAAGCTCAAGAACAAAGCATTCAAGTGAAAAAAGTCTGTGGATTACTACAAACCAGAAAAAGTTTTGTGCTTGCTTTAATACACAAGCACATAAGTTTGTTAAGTTTGGGTTGTTAAGTTTGTTTTAATAGTTTACCTAGCTTGGATATTTATAATCATTAGTTCATGTGAGTTATTGTGCTGTACGTGTGAAGACATAGAAGACTTTGAGGTTTCATATTGCAGAGACTGTTGTGACAGTAGAAGAACAAAAAATTCCACTACATAACAGCAAAAAATTTCAAGGGCACAACTTCAAGCAGGAAGACTACTTTTTATCTATGTCCATTTCTGTGATATTTTATAATGAGCAAGCAATTGTCTTACTGTACTGCACTGGGGGCTCTAGACAATGATACAGGCTTCTCCAGGCTCTTGTCAATCCAAGTCAATGTATCAATCAAAGTGCAATAAGGCATATTGTGAAATATTCCAAACTTTAAGAAAAGAGTGATTAAATCTGATATCTGAAACAGAGCATGTTGAAGGGGAATGATATACAGACAGCCCTTGAATTGCCTATAAATGAAGTAACATCATAAATGTCTAAGACAAAAAAAGCCAAAAGGGTTGAATCTGAAATCAAGGTTGAATATGTAAAAAGTGTAAGAAAATTTTCAAACTAAAGACTATTTAGAGAGTCTGCCATGAAGACATAATTAGCTCAGACTGATCTAAAATTAGATTCTCCTTATAGGAATCCTCCATCCTTTAAAAAAGTACATAATAGTCTGTAGGCCAATTAAATGATTCAAGCATTTCTTCAAATTGTCACTAATTATTATCTCTCCACCCATCTTTTTCGTTCCTGAAATAAAATATGTCTTTGAATATATACTCATTATTTTACATATATCATCTAGTAAATCTGTGCAGCAAATGTACTCTTAATTGCTCTGCAGTCTGAGTTCTGTGTACTTTCTTGTAAACTGGAAGATTTTAGAGATTACAACAGAAATATTGATCTGTTAGTGTTAGAAAAGCTATTGATTATGTGGTGGTGTGAGCTTATATAAGCATAAATTGACCTTGCAGTGTGTTTTATTTGTGATTCAGCTGGGGTTCATTGCAGTACACAGATGTGATAAGCAATACTGTCATATGGGTTAGAGGGTAGCTTACAACAAAACTAATCTCTTCAAGAAGTGGTATTCTATAATCTGCAGGAATATTTAACACACTTTTGGGAAGAGATATTAAAGTGGGAAAAAAATAAAAAAGGTCAAGTGGAATAAAAAGGAAAAGGGAAAATAACAGGACTAGGAAAATGGTTGATCTTCTAACTCTTCTTTTTAAAGGTCTATGTTCTTTTTTTAAAGCAGTAATGTTCCTTTAAAAAAGAAAAAAATTAAAATATTTCGGTTGAGGGCAGCATTCTGCCAGCTAGACTGCAGTGTAACACCAGGAATTTTAAAACTGTGTTTCACACCTAGGAATAGCCTTCTCCCTTCATTATGAGATACAAATAAGGTTTGTCTAGAATGGTCCTTCCAGGGGGAGAGGCCCCAGTACCCACAGCTCATTATTCAAGTGTGATACCTGTCCTGAAGTGCTGTTGCATTGCTTTAACAGGCTTCAAGCTCAGTCAGGTAGCCAGAAATACAATGCTCAGAGGCTTCTCTGAAACACAGCATCTGCTCAGCCTTTCTGTCTTCATTTTGAGGCCTGTGTTAAGTACTTTGTAGCTTTCTGCAAAAACTGGAGTCGCAACTATTTTGAAAACCTGCAGATTGATACCATTCATGTATAGCCCAAATGAGAGTAAATCAGGCTTAAAAGTCTGTAAAGCAGAGATGTGGAGGTGCAAAAAAACAATTACAGCTTGCACTTAATTGGGCTCTGTAATTTGTTGCACTAATGAAATATTTCTTTAAAGTGGAAAACCTTTGAAGAATACTAACACAATAATTAATATTCAGGTTACCTAGGGAACTTGAGACTCTGCTGACTGTAGCTAGAAGATCCTTTGCAGAAGAAGCTACCCAGCACAGCTTTTTCTCCCTAGGTAAAAGGATCATCATCATTAAAGATGACCCTTCGAGGCAGCTGTGAGATTATTTCCCCCACTTTTCCAAGTTTCTCTCTTACAAATGAGAAATCCAAGGACTCGTTCAGTCTAAAACAAGATAGAGCTGATGTAATCCTGGAAAGGGAGAATGAATTCAGCAGGGCTAAGAAACAAGGACATAATGTGGAGATGCTAGATGATTGAAGAGCATCATTGAAGAACATCTTTATTTCATAAAGAATGAAATAAATTTTTAAAATGTCAAGAGAAGACAAATTTTATGAAGGAAAAGTCTGAATAAAAATATAGTTTTCTATATGTCCCTAGGAGTAAATGTTGGACAAGTCTCCCAAAATCACTGTTAGCAGGATACTACTTACACCACTCTTTTAATAATGACTGACAAATACTACTGTGTGGCACAATAAATCTTAACTAGATTTTAAGAGTAATGAACCAAGTGCTGGCACTTGCTCCTCTGAGGGCAGCCTATGTCTGGCAATGCTGATATCACCATTATAGACATGAAAATAAGTGAAATGCCAGAAGATTGGTTCCCTGACAGAATCTGGACAAGAGTCAACTTCATAAGAGTGACTGTGGATACAGGAGGTATTAAAGAGATCATGGCTTGTACTTGTTTCCTGGTTCTTCCTGATTTTGAGAAATGCATGTGTAAACATCACGTAGCCATCAAGAACCAGTGAGCACTGCCAGATAACAACCTAGCTGAGAGCATGTGGGCCTGCACAGCAGAGCAGCTTTAAGAGGGAGCATTTGGGAAAGGGCAGCCCTCTGACAACAAATGGTCACATTTTGCACAGCTGCAGGATAAAGCTGAGCCAGGTAAAGAGGGTCAGCCTGGAGTCCTGTACTCTGCTCTCCATCAGAGAGTTGGCAAAAACACTGTACTTTGTGCCAGACATGGCTGTCAGCTGTAGCCCTTTTACCAAATAAAAAGACAAATATTTCTTTCCTGAACTGCACTTCTAATTCATATCCTTTATTTGGCCTGGATCTGCTGGGAGAACAGCTTGCAATGAGAATGGATGTTCTCCTTGGCACACAGTGCTGTCTTCTAGGAACACAGGAGTTATTGGCTTAAATCACATATTCCTTCACTCCACTAGCAGCATTACAGAAGCCAACAGCAAAAGCTGCAAAGGAAAACACAGGAAAGCTTCTGTGAAAAATTAACTACTCAGGAGAAGCTGCTCTTGAACCTTATTAATTAGAGGTTAGTTTATGCCCTAAAGCATAAGACATTAAATCCCTTATAAATATGCATGCCTGTTCTTTAGAACTTCAGGATAATAGAGAGATGCCATAAAATTGACACCACGCCTGGGAACCATCTAAGTGTTCACTCCATTAAACAGATGGACAAACAGGAAAAGAAGTCAAGCAGCTTCTCTGCAGTCTTGTCAGCAGGCAGACTTCTGGTGGCACTGGCAGGTGAATAATGTGACACAGGGTGCTTCAACCTTCTCCTGCTGAAGGTAGCTGTTGTAGTACCCAATTTCTGCTGCACAACTGAGAGATTAATTTCCTTTTCTGGAAATGGGTGTGTTTATCTACCTACTTAATGAGGTTTTCAGACTGTATAATATTTGTATTACACAGCTATTACTGATACTAGGCTAAGTCAGAAAAAAAGATTATATCTACTGCCCAGGGATTATTAATAACTTATTTCACTACAACTTTAGAAACTTTTTCACCCCTATAGTTCTGTTAATGCATTATTTCTCAGCTAAAGTGCTCTTCCAAAGCTAGTTGCTGGCTTAAGTAAATCTGGGAGTGCTGTAAGCATGGAGATTTAGCCAGAAAATTAAAAAAAAAAAAAATTAGTTTTCTTTTTTAAATCTTTGTTTTTAAAGACTCTATTGATCAACTGCTGAGAGCCTTGAAAATCTCCAGTATGGTCATGGATTAAGGACAACTGTAAAATTTTAATATCCTATTTCCAAACAGAAAAAAAATAGAGGAGACTGAGAATGAAAAAAAGAAAGACAAGACTTATGCAAAAGCATCCATCTTTAGTAAAATAATAGTTCTCAATGCCCTACACCAAAGTACTAGTCCTTAGTCATATCAATGGAAGTTTTTGATTACACCAAATCAGATCAAATTTCAGGAACAGAATACATAGTACTGTCATCAGAATTGCAGCATGGGTTACATATATATGAACTAGCTAATACTCCAGCTAGTTTGTATGTTAAAAACCAAGGAAACCATAAGAGCACAGCCCTTGAATGTTGATTCAGTAACAAGTTTGTGCAGCCTGTGATGAACCATAGATTTTACAAGATGGTTTTCTGCTTGGTATTTGAGCTAAACTAAAGCTAGTAAGATCCCCTCAATGTCCATACAGTCCACACTTTTTTGGTGGCTTAGTGCATCCCACAGTTTTCTCTTTTGAATTTTTCCAGTTTGATCATTGGTTGCATAACCCGCCTCGACTACTTATGACCCACACTCCTTTCTAGAAGCCAAAGACAGCATGAGGAACAATAAGCATCCTGTACATAAAGTCCAGTCTTATATGATGTTTTGGATGTTTGATTCCCATTGGCCTAGAAGGTGTAGAGCTGGAGGTGAAATTCTATAAGCAATAAATGGAGTCAGGCTGGACCAAGGAGTGGCTACTGTGTCATTGATTCAAACACCCTGTACAGCAGAAACAGCAGCAAATAGCTGGTATGTGGTGGCTGGTCCAGTTGGTAGGAAGAGAAGTTTAAAATAAAAACTAGATTGGAAAACAAAAAGCTCAAATGTAGCAGGGTGAGGAGCAGGTGAGAGCAGCTCCATCTCCTGTCAACTCTGCAAAACACTTGCCTGTTCTGAAATAGAATGGGCTGTTCTACAGCTCCTTATCATGCTTGATAGCTCTGTGCACAGCTAAGGCCTGCCCGAGTCATTGCAAAGTTTCTTTAACTCTGTGTATAATCCTACCTCAGCTTTGGGAAACACAATTAGTCAGCAGTGATACACAGTAAACATAGCAATTTATATTGCACAAAACCCTTTACCCTGTCTCCCCTCACCCCAAAACTACTTCTTCCAAAGGGATGATGCTGAGCATGTGGATATTAAGCTCTCAATGCTATTTAAATCCAAAGAGTTGGAAGATATGTCAGTTTATTACTTTTTAACAATCATGACAGAATAGTTAATTCTGATCCATGTAAAAATGCAATTTAAGAGAGCTTTTTTTTCCCTGGAGACAACAGGGACGGCACAGTGAAGTTGCTCTTTAAAACCTGCATAATTTCTGAATGAGAGTTTAGGCTTTACAGAGCTCACCATCCCTACTGAGCATGTTCTTCTGTGCCATCCTGAACAAGGACAGAAGGAACCATGTGCTGTCATGCCCAGGGGCCATGACATACAGTGACAAACCTAATGAGTGCCTTGGGCACTTCTGTAATACAGGCAATGGTCCTGGGGTAAGGAACACACTGCTTCATTACAGCCTTTTATCAGTGTGTCAGTTCAGATGGACAAAATAACATTACCAGTACTTTTTAAACACTGTTGGAATATTTTAATTAATTCTACTTAAGTTAATTTACTACTCATTATAGTGAAGACAGATTAAATTACTTTTGTAGTTCTTTTATTCTAGTTTACACAGTTAAATTCCAACAAACAAGAAGAGCCCCAGCACACAAAAATTCATAGAAATAGCTACAAGCAATTATTACAAAATTATACAAAATTATCTGTTTAAAAGGGAATATTTAAATCTATGGCTTGTTAGAAAAATATAGGGTAAACAGTTTTCCTGAATGAGACAATGAAAATTACCTGAATTTTGTAGATTCTTCTGGTTTCTTTACCCAGGTGCAGTTCTGCAGTTTTGTGACTATGTGAAGATAATAATCTTCTGAGTATCTAAAAAAGGAAACAACATCAAACACTAGAATATATGTGTATGTATATTTAGAAACACTCTCTAAAAACATTCAAATGATGCATTTATTAATAATAATATGCATGGTGCATATATAATAGATTGCTTTTAGAACTCCATGACCTAATTTATTTTTGTAATTTGTAACAGCACTATCCTCATTTAACTAGCATGACCTATTACACTTCTCTTCTTAGTACTGGTGTCCTGATGAACTTCAGAAACTTCCAAAAGTACACTTGTTTCCAACTTACATAACTGACCATAAATATTTTGAAGTTATTAGAAATCATCTCAAGTGCAAAATTCCAAAATAATATAAATAATTCTCTTGTACTTGGTGGTTTAAAAACCTTAAAAGCTCTTGCAGGCCAAGATGAAACATAACACTTCTTATACCTTTTCTTTCATTCACTTGAAAATCTAAAGACAACAGACCAATATTTACAGATATAAGTTTTCCTTTAAAATGTCTCTAAAAATAAAACAATCTGCTATTTTAAGTGATCCGTAACTTTAGTTACATTGCTGAATATAACCAAAGAGCTCTCTGCTTTTGAAAGTCCAGTCAAGAGATTTAGATTTGTTCATATGTAAAACACTTTGTAACATGCAAGTCAAAAGAATAAAGACATTTTTGCTTTTATGTTCAATGTTACTACTTTTCCCATTTATGCCAGGATCTTAATATGGGATTTTTAAAAACAATAAGTGACTTATCATAGCTAGGAGATTTGGAAGAAAAGATGGAATGGATGCTATGAATAAAATTCTATGGGACTCAAATCTCCATACAAGATCTAACTTGTAGAGCTTAGTCTTGACCCAAAAAATCATGAGTTTATTCAAGCTGTCACTTAGAAGTGTCTATTTTGAACAGTTTTACAAGAGTTGGGATGGCAAGAAACACCACTTGTTTTTAAGTGGAGCATGAGAATTGATACAAAGCAATATATAAAAAAACTCTGGTGGTTGTAGCAGTAGAGGTTAATTAGGACTTCCTTCTCTCTGCTCTACATTCGAAAGAGACTGTTTGCTTCATAATAGTACTGCAATTGCTAAAGGTAACTCATTTATCCCACCCTGAGTAAAATCATGTCCAGTTTCCACATGGAAAAATAAATTATAATTTTAAGAGGAATGCTGCATTAAAACTGGTCTCTGGCTCAAGTTTGCACCTGTGACAATGTAAAATTTTCATCCTCCACACTTAGCAAACTCTCAGTGGAACTAGAAGATTATGACTAAACTGATTGTGAGCCCTTCACAACTCAAGAGGACTCAATCAGAAGCAGGAAAAGAAAGAAACCTAGGTTTATTGCACTGTAGCTGATCTAACCTGGTGCAGTCCATTCTTCCTCCTTCCAGTCCAACTCCCTTGTGTCACTATGGGTGCCTACCTGACTCCTCTGCTTTTCTTTTGCCAGGTTTTGCACTTGTCACATGCCTTCATTTTTACTATCAGGGCAAAAAGTAATCCAGAAGGAAAAGGATATGTGTGTACCTTTTCTTCTTCCTTATTGTGTTGAGTCAGTTAAGAAAGATTCCATCTAACACCACAGCCAGTATAAGCAAACAATGATGGAAATTAATAAACAGGGATCCAGGCCCTCCTATTTTGGCAGCTGCCTGCTGGTATGTTATCAACCTTGGAACTGCAGGCAGAGAAAATAGAACTACCTTCCTGCTGAAGCTGATACCTAAACTGAGTCACCATGGGGTCAGACAATTGTCAGTAGCAGTGCAGGGCAGGGAGAGTTTGTGGGGTGAAGATGAGATAAAAGCACATGACTGAAATGGCCTATTCTGATATTGAATAACTCATCTGGTTTCATTCCTCAATCTAAACAAGAAATCACTCTTAGATGCTTGGATTTACAAAAAAAAAATCAGAAATTAATAGGATAATAGACATGAAGAGTTACTTAGATTATCGCTATCCAAGAGGAAAAAAAATACAGCAAAACAAATTCTAACCTAAAGACATTGATAAAATGAAGATCAGAGTCAGAAATTAAATGCAAAATTACCATGCATTCAGAAAGAAATTGCATGTACTGAAAAGTTATTAGCAAGTTACAGGGAAACATTTGGTAGGGAGAAGAATGAAGGCATCATCCATAATGCTAGTTCTGAGACCTCACAGGAGACATAGGCAGTCACAGCCAAAAACTGTAAGGGCCTTCTCACACTTTTAACAGAAAACACACTTATAGGGTAAAAACACCAATTACAAAACAAAAACACTGCAGCCTTTCCACAGCTGTCTCTCCTGGATAGAATTGCTCTTGCTTGGAGGTATCCAAGCTCACAAGCAGAAAAGCACCATTTCCTGATCTTTACAAGTCAGAACATCACCTTTGCTCACCCTATGCATCCAGTTTAACTCCTCTTGTGATTTACAAAGACACTCTGGACTGTCAGAAATTTCTGGACTGTCTTTACCAGCTGGCACAGTGTCACAGGCAGCACAGGCACCCCAGCATGCTGTCCTGGGGGACAGGAGCTCCCAGCTATAGCAGCTCTACAAGGCATCTGCTCACACCAATAAAAGGTTTATATGAAATGGACTCCAACACAGACAGCATTCCTAGAAATAATTTTTTTAACACTCAACATGAAGCTCTGGGATTTGCTGCAGCTGGGTTTACAGGACAGAAGACATTGTTTTGCTCTCAGAAAACAAATGTTAGCATTTTCTGCTTTGCATGTGGCTTGGGGACTCACCTCTCCAAAGGAATCAATCCAGGTTATCAGGGAATCATTTCATGACTATGCTGTAACCCAGACAGTCATCTTCTCCACTGTTCCATTTTAAAGAGCTGGCACATTACATATATTTCCACTGGCACCCAGAAGCCTACAGCAAATATTCACTGATGCTAAAAGGCTTTTATTATTACGATCAAAAAAGCTCAGGTAAATTGAGCTATAAAAATACTTGAACAACATAATAATAAAGTGCTGAGAAGAGTGAATGAATGAAACATGTTTTGTTTTGTCCTGTTTTGGTCTGCCACCTGCACCACAACCATTATAATAATTTTCTGTCCTAGGAAACTCACTTATACTATATGAGCCTGACTGACAAATATCACCTGCAAGGCTATTTTTTTTTTATTTTTTTTTTGTCCAGAGTATTTGTCAGATAAGCAGTGACCTTCTGTTAACGGCAATGGCTAAGGTGGAATTCCTATGCATATTCAAAGCACTGAAAAAGTATTAATATATTCTAATTTTTGGCAGATATCTAAAGGATAACAGCAATGACAAAAGTGTTGAGACAGTTTAGAGACAACAGGTAAAATGACAGAATACCTTTTGTAGCTCACCTTTTGTTTCTCATTCCATTTCTCTTCCCAAATGAAGGGGAGTGGGGAGGGAAGCTCCCAGTTTTAAAGACAGTATGGCACCATCCATTTTAAGCTGCAACTCAGTCCTAATGGGAAGCCTTTTTTACTTACAATGTTTTATTTATTGGTGCATCCTTTTATTTATTGGTGCATCCACATAGAAAAAGATGTTACATGTCAAAAACAATGGCTGCTTCTCCCCCTTTCACTTTGGAAAGGAATTTGACAAGGAATTTGAGCAGGATTGATATCAAAGTTGGATTTTTCTCCATGCCAGAAAAATAAAGAACAGCAAGCTGAAACTCGAAATTAATTTGGGGTGCTTTTTTATAATGTGTCTGAAATTGGACTGTTAGTTTCCTGTAGACTCGTTATCATAATGCAATCATGTGACTAACCAGCAAGTCTTAACACTAGCACATTTCCAAACTTACTCTGGTCAACAATGCTGAACAGAGTCATTAACTGAAACTGCTCATAACAAGGAGTAGTGTTCACCAGTCAGGGAAAAGACACTCAAAAATGAAATTATATCCCACACTTCTACTCAATATTTTTGTGAATAACTTGGAATCTAATGTTGCTAACTGACAAGAAGAAATCTTGTATTGTGAAAATAAAAAAGCTACAATTCCACCTTGAATAAATCTTATCTTATAAAACAAAAAATGCAGCAAACATTGGTTAAACAAATTCAGTTTTCTGTTGCATAGCTCCACATTACTAAACCAAGAATTATGTAAAAAAAAGGACAATATTTTACCCTTCTATTTAAGATGAACAAAGCAGAAAGGACAGCAAACACCTACCTTTTCTTCTTGATAGATGATGACAAAATGTTGTCCTGAATTGCCTTACATTTTGAAGCCTGTTCAAACTGGTAAGTTCCATTTTTATTAAGAGTTTTTCTGTTAAAAAGAAGCAGGAGGAGAAAAAGCAATAAATTTTTAAAGACAGAATATATTCTACCAACGTTGTCACGTTTGCTTTGCTATGACAATAAGATTAATAACCGCTGATTTAGCTGAAAACATTACTAAACAAATCTTATGGACTTCTATTGTGAAGCTCCTATTACTAAAAGAGTTTCCTGCTAGAGACTATAAAATATTTGAATCATTATAATAACCCTATTTCACAGCCTGAATTACATTTTCCACTTTACACTGTAATCAGCAAATGTAATTTTAAAAAAATATAAACGGAAAGCCTCCTGAACATTAAGTTTTGAAGATATTTAAAATATTCACTAGTAAAATATTTAGCAAATATGATCACCTAAAATTGTTGATGAAATGCAATATTCAGAGTGAATATAATATATACAGGAAACACCACAGGTGAAATGGATCTTTGTACTTTGACCTTAACTTACTGACTCAAGCATAATCCTTCCTGCCTTGTTTATTTTTTTTTTACACAGAAAAGACAAATATTTGTAAAAGGAATCAAATCAACTGCCAAATAGTGATCTTTAATTCCTGTCTTATTTTCACCAAACTCATGTGTGGTCCTCTTGCTCTGAGCAAGATGTAGAAGACTGAGATGTATATTAGGAAATGACTGAGATACCAAGGTCTTATTCCATTCACCTCAGTTCATTCTATATCTAGGTCCAATCTCATACAATCGCTCTCTTCTAACATCAGCCTTCCACTCTGTGTATTGCCATTTATCATAAAGATTTTTCCTCTGGCATTATTTTCTCTGCCCTCACCATGTTCCTCCCTGCCACCTTCCCCTCCTTTTTGCTTCTTTCCACTGATTCACTGCTTCCAGAGCCCTGGTACATTGCAGCCTATTTGTCCAAACCAGAAGTAGAAAAACAGAAGACAGACACTGTGTATTGTTCTTATAGAACAACTGTAACACCTTTGTACAGAGGCACTCACAAAGAGAAAGGGCCTTCCTGCTTTGCACACAATGCATTGTGCTGCTGAACCATCACCACTTTTACTGACAAGGACCAAACTCCACTGCCTTCACCTGCTACAACATAGAGACCCCTTAGCAACAAGATTTCTGACCAGCTGATTTTGAAGACCTTTCTTGGGAAAGATGCCATTTCAAGCCACAGAAAGGCTGAGGTTGGAAGGCACCTCTAGAGGCCATCTAGTCCAAACTCCCTGCTCAGGCAGGGAGAGGGTGAGCGACGACTGTGTCCAGATGCTTTTGAATATGTCCAGGCACAGAGAATTCACTACCTACCTGAGCAGCCTGTGCCAGTGCTCAGTCACCCTTACAGTGAAGAAGTGATACCTGATGGCCAGATGGAACCTCCTGTGTTTCAGTTAGTGCCCACTGCCTCTGTTCTATAACTGAGCATCACTGAGAAGAACTTGGCTCCATCCTCTTTGCAGCCTCCCTTCAGGTATCAATAAAGGTCCCTCCTGAGCCTTCTCTACTTAAACATATCAAATGAGAAGACTGACTGAAGAAGAAAGAGAAGAATAAACACTTGTTTACTTTGCTGCTGAAGTGACTTTCATGGACATAGCTGACAGGGAAGGAAAGAACCATCTTTCTTTTTCTTTCCATTGCCCATGAATTTTCTAGAGACAGTCACCCCTGGTAGCAATTCCCACAGGATGTAAGTTGCAGAGGAGAGAGAACAGTTCTCTTCCTTTCCTCCCATCACCAAGAAATTCTTCGAAGTAGCCAGTCTGTATGCCCCTTGTTGAGGACAACAGTAAGACAACACAACACGAACCTCTATCCCTTCAGTTCTGCAGTGACTTCAATATGCAGTAACAGCTGGCACTGCCTACTGAGAGCTCCTTGGCTGCCTTTGCATACAGCTCTTTATCTCATTTTTTCCTCAAGGAATGAAATACAAATAGCACAAGACTCAGAGCACACAGTTCAGAGCGAAGAACTCTGCAGATCTCACACAGCAAGTGCTAGCAAATATTCTGCCTAATAAATTTATGTACACAGGTTTATTGCAGCTTGGTCTGAATGGTTCTGTCTATGCAGAACAACTAGGTAGGCCCTTTCCAGCTCTCAACCAAATTTAGTTAGCACTACATCATCATGCTTCTTCTCTCTTGCTTCTTTAACTCTGTAACCTTAAGTGATTATTCTGCAGCTGCATCTTGAAAGAGAAATGGCTACAGGCAAAAGTTTAGCTGTCTAAACAGCATCTTAAAGAAAATAAGATAAAAACAAAAACAAACCTATTGATATAAGCCAAGTGCATATTACTGCTGCAAATAAGCCTTTTATTATAACTAAAACCTAAGATGTTGGATGCTGATTTGACAAGTGGCCCCAGACTTTCTGAGCCACAGCAGGCCAGAAGAGACCCTGTCTAACAGGAAGGCTGCCAGGATGACCAAGACAGAGCAGGCAGTGAGGTTTGATCAGATCCCTGCAAGGTACATTAGCAGGCAGCAGCAGAGCACCAACATTCTTTCACAACTCTGTGCAGACAACCATTACAAGTCCTTACAGCTTCCTACTATGTCCTGAGATCTGTGGGGCAGTGAATAAATATTCTCTCAAATACCAGCTTTACTCCACAGACTTCTAGTCCTTTTAAATTCATAAGATCAATGCAAGCAAGTTGACTCATTTTTAATACGTAATTGTTTTTTATGCACTCATTTTCAAGACTTGAAAAATTCAAAAAAAGAGGAAGTCAGAGAAAAAAGAACTAAATAAATCCCTATTCTATTTTGTCATTAAAGTCTCACAAACACTTTTACAGCCACATGATAGATCACTAAAAAGCTTCTTTAATAGCTTTTTACACACAAAATTTACTCTTTATGTGATGCAAAAAGTACAAAATTAAAACTATTTATTTGCAAGAGATGCAAAACAATGACTCATTCCATTAAAAGTTAAATTTCTGAACTTCTGTTTCACTGTCAGAGTGGCCTCTCCTTCATGTGAGTGAAATCTTTTTGCATTTAGATAAAAATGGTAATGCAAGAGGCAGTCCAGACTTCTACTGCATTATTTGTGGCAAAGTTGTGCAGACATCAGACTCAGATTAAATTTCTGCTCATTTCAGAAAATTGTGCAGGGCAACATGTACCACTAAATAAATTTACCTGACCTAGTGGATGACACTTTGTTCACTACTTAGAGAAGCACTGCAATGAAATGTGCCTAACAACACAGATATCAGGCTACATTCAACTGATTTCATTAACTATTGACCTAAATGAGAACTTGAAGTAGAAACATTCTGTTGTCTTGAACACATAAAGCAGATGATACAGGGAAATTTCAGCTGTATTTTCCTTAGGGCTTACATGTTCTCAAAGCCAATCTCATTGGACCAAATCTGAAAAACAGGGTTTTTTTAAATCATATATGAACAGCTTGATGACCACATACTTCCTATGGTAATTCTAGGAACTCGGGAAGTACACCATCTGTACTTTAACAAATCTACAGTAGATTAAGACCATGTGCCATACTTATCAGCACGTTTTTATTCTAGATCTTGCTCCCAGAAAGACAGCAGATTCTCAAATTATTTAAAACAAGGATTGATTCTGCCTTTAGAATAAGAAATACAGAAACTATATGGAAAGTCATTTTGCTGTCCCTGTAGCATCCTGAGACAATAGGGAACCTTAGTGCAAGGAACTGCCAGAGAGGTGTGTCAAGTAACACAGCATTCTATGGGAGCAGAAAGGTACAAGGTAGAGGCAGGGAAAGCAAAGAGACACCCTTTAAAAACAAAACAACACCATTTATCAGAGTAGGAAAATGGGATGGGCGTAAGATGGAGGAATGGTATGGAAGAAAGAAAAAAAAGGCAGATGGAAAAAAGAAAACTAGTGCTGTGAGTTGGGCTGTAATGTGAAGAAAGAAAGTCCACTCCTCTAGAAATCCCTCAAAATCAGGTGGAAACAAAGAATGTGGGATGAGATATTCAAAATTTCTCAGAACTGAATTGTCTGATAGCAGTGAAAGCAACAAAAATTTCACTCCCTAGTAAGTCCATACTGAAAGTAAGGGAAAATCCCATTCATTGACCATTCACTCCACACCCAGTAGAGTCGGTTGTTGCTCTTTTCCATAGCTTCTTGCCCTTGTTTGTCTGAAGCAGCACAAGAGCTCAGTGTTCCAGCTGTGCATCTCCAGCTAAAAAGGATAACTTCTGTATGCAAAATTGCACATTTTTATCATTCTACCAAAATGGTACTGAATAGCATTATACAGATTGTGAATATCTTCCATCTTAATCTCTCCCTTGAAGGGACTAATTTATATTTGAATCTCATAATCTGTTAGTTGAATACTATTAAAAAACCAAGAATCCATACTTCCCTAGGAAGGTTGCTCTTAAGTGCTGTCTTTGACGCTCTTTCACATTAATATGATGATAAGAATATAGCGATGCTTTAAAACTTCACAACACTTTGGTTAATAAGCCAATACAGAATTTAAATTCTTGGTGAAATGGACTACAAAAATGGTTTCATCAAACCACAGGAGTAAGAATTTGTCTTGAAACATTAGTCACAGTAACTGTTAAAGAGACTGATCCTACTACCTTTATTCAAGTTTCTATAGAGGTATTGCTTTTCTAATGAATGCTAAACCCAGTCTTTAACACAAACTGCATCTTTAAATTATTTGAAAGATCCTCTAGTGCATTCACCATGGTCATGTATAACATCAGATTCTTTTTATTTATAAAATCCATAAACTGCATGACAGGTAACATGACAAGCAACATTCAGAGCCTCATGGTAGGTGAAGTGAAAAGAATAAGGTACTTACATTAAAATGATGTTACAAGGGCACATGATAGAATGACAGAGCAGTTTCACTTGGACCAAGTAAACAGAGCCTGGGAAACCTATCACCACTGTCAGAACATAAATGTATCCCGGCAGCAGCTTTCAACTGAACACCTATTCATTTAGACAGAACTAATACATGAGGCATGTGTTCAAAACCTGCTCCTAAAATACATCTGCGCACATCACTTGGGAATGAAAGGGCAAAATATTAAGAGAGCAGTAAAATTAGTGAAGTGGACCCCCACTGCTGACTAATATAAACCATAGCAAACTATTTGCGCAATATACGAGGCTACTCCATAATTGTGCTATTAGCCTGTCTCTTCTTCCCCTTCTGACTGCCTGAATGCAATATTTTGACAGGAGACAGAATGAACAGGTCTCTGTAGCATTGTTAATTAAGTGTAGCTGTTTCTTTCCTAGGCCTGCATACAGATCTGCTGCTGAGAGAGGAATTGGAGAAATTAACACTATGGAACACTGTATTAATACTAACTTGTTTACTCATAGCTCCTCAATCACCTCCTCCCACTGTTCAATGACCTCAGTGGTCTTTACACTGTGCCTGCCTTGGACCTGCTAAGACAGAAAACAAGCTAGGGAAATGGTAAGTGAATGCCTTAAAACTGGCAACGCAGAGTAACAGAGTAATAGTGGTCAGTCCTTCAGGGTACTGCTGCCTTGTTACTTTTATATAAAAGTATACATAAATAGTGCTATTTTCACTTCCCTTGCAGGAGCTGGCATTATTTATCTGCTACATATTCCTGGTAGTATAATAGGAGTTAGAATTTCTGCCTAAATTTAACCTAGCACAACCGGGGCCACATAACAAAGAAAATACTACCTACCTTCTCTTACTATTTTCATTTTCCCCTGATAAGCACTAGCAGTACTGAGCCTTCTACTATTAATGCAACCACTACACAAACAAACATGCCTGCACAAACACAGCTAGGAAGAGAGGAAAGGAGAGAGAGAAGACAAAGGGTC
Organism: Muscicapa striata striata; assembly: GCA_030060385.1. NCBI lineage: Eukaryota > Metazoa > Chordata > Aves > Passeriformes > Muscicapidae > Muscicapa > Muscicapa striata. The sequence goes on from JAREIS010000102.1 coordinate 2,433,188, forward strand.
TAAAGGTGGGAAAAGTATAAGGTTTCTTTTTTTGGTTGTACTGGTGGCGTGAGAAAATATAAATTGTACTTGCAGTTACAGCTTAAAAATTGAGAGGATAGTATGAGCCATAGACAGGAGAATTTGCCAGAGAACATAGTATTGCAGTACAAATCATACTGGTTCCATGAATAAATCTGTGGACTGCTAGACATATCTTACTAATTTGGCCCAAGTGGCCATATCTTACTTACTAAGTGGGCTTTCTTTTCAGTAAGAAACCCTACTAAGAGGCACAGTAGGCTGTGAAATAAGCCCAAGACTAAACATGCAAGGTGCACTGTGAAGGCAGTCAAATTGCTCCAATTAGCTAACACTTAACAAGAAAAAGTGGTAAGCAATGTCCTGTAAGAGACAAACCACATCATCGAGGTTATTAGAACATGGATCTCCAGAGAACTTTAGGTGCCTGGTCACCATGTATTTAAACACTGCTGCACATAATAGCTGCCTAAATATCTAAGAGTCTGATCCAATCCCTTGCTTTTCATCCTTTCATCCTTCAATTTCATCCTTTTAAAAGGATTACTTGAAGTAAAAGTACAGATTAGTGCTCAATACTGCAAGGCAACAGAATAATAGGGCCTTAGAAATTCTTTGGGAGATGTCTGGTTACAAATATGCCTCCAACAGAAAGGAAATAATGATAAGAAAAAAGATTAGCTTGTGACTGTGAAGATTGTTTAGATTACTTATACTTAGAGGTCAAGGATCCTGCCTTTGGTTTGTTTTTTCTTTTTCCTTTCCTGGAAACACCCATGTACATCATCTTATTCTTATGCAAGAAAGGACATTGTTGCCAATAACATAGAAACACAATTCAAATGATCAGGGTTGTTTAGGAGAACCATACTTCCCCACTGCACATTGGAATCTAATTCCTATTGACCAGACCATCCATCTCCATCACTGAGGGACTGATCTGAACCTCCTGAATAAGGCCAGATGCTCTCTGGATCAAACCTCTCCAGCATGGCCCTTAGCCAGGCCCAGTCCAGCTGCTGCCTGGATCAAACCCCTCCAGCATGGCTCCCTGCCCAGTCTTGCTGCTCGCTGGATGAAGTAACAGTTCCTGGTCAGTCCAGTCCAGCAGCTCTCTCTCATTTCTTATAAGCCAAACATGTATCACAAACTCCTGTCAGGCCAGGTTACTGAGCATAGTCACTCAGGTGAGAAAGCACATCCACTCTTGGATTCAGGTGGCAAGACATCTCTTCAAAGACACTATGGTTACAGGAGTTTAAGTAAATTGAAACTTTCTTTGATGAATTATTTACTTGACAGACTTTTGCAGTCAGTCATGAAGAAATACAATTTCAGGCTGACCAAAACTAGCTTCAAATTGGTGCCAAAATCCTCCAAGTAGAATAAGGAAAAAATATATATATATATTTAAAATCTTAATCTCACTTTCCCTATTACAAACGTTAAAAACATGACATGGACTTTCAGACCTCTTTGGTATATGTTGTTTCTACTTTCTTTGCTCCAATTGTGAGTGTTCTAACAGCAGATGGGAAATAGCTAGACTGTCCTCTGAAGTGCTCTCTGCTAGCATTTCTAGTCAATTCAACTCCATGGTATAGCACACAGAGATGAGTGAAAGAGATGCAGCTCAGAAACTAGCAGGGAAGAGCGTGAAGAGACAGGCCAGGGGGAAACCACAGACATAACCCAAAACAGAGTGATGAGAGGAACAGAGTAATGGCTACAAAAAAAGCAAAGCAGAACAGTTCATACTGCAAAACCAATACTAAGAGGGGGTAGAAGAGAAAAAATGCAGAGAGGGAAAAAAATGAGAATAGGAAAGAGAAGCAGGCTAAAAGTTCATAACACCAGGTAGGAACATTTGCAGAATTCTGTTCCAATCCTTTCACTCTAATTTTGAAAGATGCTATAAACTTACAGCTTGTGAAAGTTCTAAATTTGGAGGGAGGGAGCACAAGGGTCTCTCATCAGAAACATGTAAGAAATGCACTGTTAGGGCACACTGCAATCGTTACTTACAACTAACATCACTTGCATTCACTAAGTGAAAGCATAGACTGTCAAATTTAACCAGATTGGGTGAGATGGTGGCCTCAGTAAGGTTAACTGCACTGTCACCATTGTCTTTACCACAACCAGGACACCAGAGTTTCTGTGAAAGACCCAGTTCTTAAATTCTTTCTAATTTTTATTATGTGTTTTTGACCGTAATATACATTAACATACAATAGTCATGGTAACTGCAAAGTTAATAAGGCCATATAAAGTAAAAGAGGAAAGCAAAAATATTTCAATACTACTTCTTACATAGTATTTATCTCATCTGTGGATTACACCATCATCTTCTGCACTCTTAGTTTTCCTACAGTGTGTGGGGACTCAAAAGCATGAAAACAATAATCATTAGTATTGAAGTCTGCATGTAAGGCACAGTGTGATTCACAGCTGATTTCTATGAAGTATCCTCATATTAAACTTCACAGTGTAAAATAACAGGCTGTAGAGCAAAGATCTACACTGATCTAAAAGGTCAGCACACAGGATCAAGTGAGTGGGCTCCCACAAAATACGATACCAACCCAAAACAAAACAGGCTTCATATGCCTTGCCTTCATCCTATGGATTGTAAACGATAAATCTGTATTTGCAACTAAAGACAAATGACAAAAACAGTAACAGAAATTACCCAGCTCCAGCTCTACCTTCCTGGAAAGAATAAAAGATACCTGGAACACACTATTCAGCAGGCACCTTTGCATCGTATGCTAACGAAACTGCTCTACGCAATGTTTTACTGGGCTCAAAACCAACGGCAGAGTGACAGCCGTCAATAAGAGGACCCACGAGCAAATAATTCATTATAGTCAAAGCAAAGTGACATTTGCTCTAATAATCTCTATCGCTCTCTCTGATCGAGGTGCCGAAACAAAAGGAAGAACGAACCGTAGGGAAAGCGAATTTTTGCTCTTGTAGCCCCGACCTCACCGACCCACCTGCGGGCGGGCAGCCCGTACCTGTTCTCGGTCTGAGGAAGGGGCGTCAGGGGAGACCTGAGGGCTTGCACCACTTTCGGCGTGACAGCCGCTACTCCTGCCTCCTCCTCCCAGCCCCTGGCAAGCGAGACGGGGAAACAAAAGTTGTCAGGACCAGTGATTGAACATCACCCAGCGAGAGCGGCGCCGCTCTCCTGCCCGCGACCCGCTCGGAGCCGCCCGCGCCGAGCCCAGACCGAGCCGGGGGCACCGCGCCAGGCTCCGCGCTTCCCGCGGGGCTCGTCGCGCTCCTCCCGCCCTCCCAGCCGGCTCCGGACCGAGGGCGAGGCCGCCCGGCCGCCCTACCTGGCGCGGAGGGGCTGCTGGCCGCCCAGGCGCATGAGGCAGCCTCCCAGCAGCCCGCTGCCCAGCGCCGCGGCCAAGGCGATGACAGCCCGCATGGTGCGTTCGGCAGCGGCATCCGCCGCAGCTACGGCCGCCCCATAGTATTTAAGGAGGCTGCGGGGAGGGGGAGGCGGCCATGGCAGCCACAGGGTTTCTGCGCTCCGCCCTCGCCCGCAGCCCTGCGCCGCCGCCATCCGCCCCCCTCTCCTCCCTCCGCGGCCGCCGCGCGGCCCGGCCGGCCGGAGCTGTGGGGGCTGTGGGGGCGGGGCTCACGGCGTGAGGGCGGCCCCGCGCGGCCTGGGCTGGAGGCCTGAGCCCGCGGCCGCTCGGGGCGCTTCCCGCTGTGGAAAATGCGGAGCGAGCGAGTGGAAACTGCCGAAACTTTAATGGGGGAGAGGGGCGCCAGGCGGGACGGCGGCGGGAGCAGGCTGCGGGCAGCCTTGCCCCGTGGCTGGTGTAGCGAAGCAGCTGCTACCTCAATAGCTCTTTATCTGATTTAAAAAATAATAGTCAGCGTGTCCTGCCTTTTGTTCTATAAAAGGTATGTTATAAAAATATATTATAGATAAATATGACCCCACGGGGAATACTGTGTGCAGCTCTAGGGCCCTCCAACATGAGAAGGATGCGAACCTGTTCAGAGAAGGGCCAGGAACATGATCTGAGGGATGGAGCATCTCTGCTGTGGAGACAGGCTGAGAGCTGGGGCGGCTCAGCCTGGAGAGCGTCGTTAGAGCCTTCTGGTGTCTGAAGGAGACCTACAGGAAAGCTGGAGAGAGACCCTTTTTAACTACATGCCCTTTTTAACAAGTGCATGTAGTGATAGGACAAGCAGGATAGCTTTAAATTGGAAGAAGGCAGGTTTAGATAGAATATTAGGAAGACATTTTTTACTGTGAGTGTGGTGAGGCATTTTAACAGATTGCCCAGAGAAGCTGTGGATGCCCCATCCCTGGAAGTGGTCAAGGCCAGCTTGGATCAATCTCACCTAGGGTAAGGTGTCCCTCCTTATGGCAATGGGTTGATGGAACTATATCATCTATAAGGTCACTTCCATCCCAAAACATTCTATGATTTGCAGTGGTTTTGGTAAAGAAAAGTTTCTGCAGTAACTTTGAATCTCTCTACCTGATGGTGCAGTATTGCTTTCACTAGCTACCCATATGAGAAACCCAGTAAAGTGACAAGGTGCCAATAACTAGGCCCCCTTTATCAAGAGTGGGTAGAACAGATGCTGTGATTTAGAGCAGCTTTTCAATCATGAGTGTCTGACACTGTGTTTTTGTGTTTTCTTCCCTACCCTTCATGTTTTCTGTGTCTGTGAGCATTTCCTTTTGCCTTGGAGCTTCTGCTCATCAAACAATGGCTAGAAAGTCTCAAAGAGCTCTGCTGCAACTGTTAATGAAGTAACACAAACTTGATATTGTAGGTGGTTAGATATGACAATAACAAGCAGCGTGCCTATAGCACACCAGAGGAACAGCACAGCACCGTTTGGGATTGTGATGGGGTCTGCAGGGAAACATCTACTGATGTTTTTTGGGGCATTCATTACCTTGCTGGTGACCAGAGCTGTGGGTGCTGGTGGGAAGGAGCTAGAAGCAGTTGGCTGTTGTCCCAAGGGGTAGCAGGTATCTGACTGGCTCATTGCACAGTCCCCCTGGGAGCACAGCTCAGTTGTCTTCTTGGCTTTGAGGTACTTTGTAGTAATAGCAAAACCAAGCCAGTGTGAAGACTTCTGTTGAAGAAGTTTGCTGGTTTGAGATTGTAGTGAATCATAAATGTCTGGAACGTGAATGTGATTTGTCACCATTTCCCAAAATGCTTGCTTTGGGCCCATCCTATAAAACCAGTTGACACTGTATTCAAACAAGTAGGGAGCCAACAGTCAAGCTTTTCAAGTATGTGTATATTTATTGGTCAGCAGATACTAGAAATATCAATCCCCCATCACCTCTGTAAAACATGAAGGCTTCTGCTTATGTTAGTGGATACCATTAGATATTTCATAATACCCATTAAATACTCTATGTAAAACAGTAAGTCTCAATCTTAAAAGCCTAGAGGTATTCAATTCCAGCTCTGAATAAAAGAAGCCTAAGAATTACAGTCCAAGAAAAGACTAGGGTTTTGCCCTCATTGTTTTTTCCCTCTGCAATACAGTTTTCCCATGAGTCCTGAGGTATCACTGTCAGCTAATCCATGGGAAATTTAGTGATGCCAGTGAGGACATCATATTTCAAGTTGGAGGTCTGCTGCCAACACTAGTCTATAATATCCGTAAAGATTTTTTTCCCCCTGAGATCAGAAGGTTAATCTTTGTGTCATACAAAAGTTCTTGCAAAGAAAATGGGAATGTTATGAACTATATGTGTTTAAATTTGACTTGGCACTTAGTGCTTGTTGTTTACTAACAAGTTTACAAATGTGCATTGATTGATTGTCACAGTGTCTTTAAATGCTACCAACCTTAATTTCCTGGCACAGCAGCTTAGTAGAAAGGTTAAGTGCCCCTACTAAAGGGTGAGATGAGAATCAATGGTGAATCAAATTTTGGAATGCTGGATTAAAGACACCAAATTCCTCTTACATGGTGTTGCCCTGTCAGAAGTGATGGTGTCAGATAACGTAATGTAGAGGGTAAAAATGATAAAGGCACAGGTGCCAAAGATGCCACACAGGAAAAGACAGAGACTTAACAGTGTACACAGAGTCGTGTCCCATCTCGTCATCCTCCTCACAGCTGGAAGCTGCTGCATCTTGGCAGCATCCCTCATCCTCTGATTCCCATTAGCTTCTGAAGTCAGCAGGAATTGATAATTGCTGGCTAGCACAGAAGGAAGAGATCACTAATCAGCCAGGTGGTATCATCATGACTGTTACTGAGCTCCTACAGCCCTACTTATCTGCTAATTTGGAAAAGCAAAATGCAGCCTTGGTTATGATCCGTGAAAGGCTGCTGTCCCCCAGGTCAGCAGGATTTCATCTCAAAAGGAGTCTGGTGGAGGTGCCTGTAGGGCTGCTGGTCACATGGAGCCAGCTTAGCCTTCTTATTTCCAGCAGCTAAATCATATTAAGAAGCAATTAATGTTCATTAAATGCTTTCCTAGTGCTGCCTTCTCATCTAAGCAATGGCTGTCATAGGAATATTGGTTATTGCAAATAGGAGGAGAAATGACTGTTACAATTAAGAAGAGAAAGGTACTGAAGATGTTAAGTGAAACTGGAGCCCCACATTCTGGGGAAGTATAAGCAGCCCCAGATTGAGGTGCTGGTGCAAGACAACTATTTTGGTATTTTTAGTGTACTCACAATGTGAGTGTTTTTAGCAAAATAACTTCTAGCAAATTCACAAAACTGAAACATATGTGATTCAAACTGGGAAAAAGTAATTGCTTCATTGCGTTTCACAACTTCATTTATTTCCACCCACAGTTTTGGGCAACATGGTTTTACATAATGATAAACTGCAAGAACTGAGGTGTCATCTGCCAGACTCCAGGACATCAAATGGCCCCAATCATTCCACTAAAGAAAGATCACAAAAAGCAATGCATTCCTGTACCCCATTAAATGTAAAAAAAGTCCAAACCAAATAATCACCTTGTGTGGCTGTTGCTGCTGTGCTTTTTATCTTGCCTTAATGTTTTTTCTCTATTTTTTCAGGACAGAATTTTGTGTCCTGTAACTTGAAAATTAGGCTTAATTAAAATAATAATTTAATAATTAAATTCAACCAGCAAACAGTCTGTTGAGATCTACAAACGCCTAGCTAAATTATTAGGTGTTAAAAGCAGTTAAATGTACCATCACTTTGAGGTATTCATCAAGTGTGCCAGTGATGACTTGTCCTGTCAAGCACCAATTATTTTTTGGAGGTCAAGGTGAAAAAAATCAGGGCACATGGAGAAGTCTTCAAGACTCTGAGTGTCTCATAAGATGTCATAGTACAGAATCACAGAATATTCTGAGTTGGAAGAGACAGACAAGGATCATCAAATCCAACTCTTATGTGAATTACCTGTACATGGGATTGAACCCATGACCTGGTGTTATTAGCTCTCTGCTCTAACCAACAGCGGACTTGCTTCTTGCACACAAAATTAATGATTTTTCACTGTTGTAAGCTATGTTTTTATATCCATCAGAGTAAGATATTGTGTGTGCTTCACCAGATTCCTTTATTTAGTTTAACTGAGAAACCAGCTTCTCCTCTTTAGCAGTGAAGATCCAGCACAATGGCAGATAAATACTCATTGCCAAACTTGGGGCCAGTAACTACTGAAAATGAATGCTCTACTGCCAGCCACTGTGTGAGCCTTCATCCAATTAAGGACACTGCAGGCATGTGCCCGTGATTGTAGTTCAGTCTGGTGTGTATGCCTTCCCAAAGGAAGCTGATGGCCAAGAGGATCTGAATTACAATTAGGTACAAAGGAGGATTTTAATTCAGAAACAAAAAAAAAAAACTTGCAGGTTGTTAATCTGAAGTAATGTTTTTTCCCCATTCTCTTTTCTTCCTAAAGGCTCTCAGCACGACATCTTAACATGACACTATGCAAAAGGCTATACTGGGTCAGACTAGAACAGTGTGTTCTTCAGGCAGTGCCCAGCAGCACTGTCCCAGGGAAGAACTGTGCAGTGATCCATCCCTAGGACCCTTTCTCAGCTTCCAGCAATCAATGGCTCAGGGAATTTCTGAACTAGAACTGTGTGTTTAGTTGCCTTTCATGGATTTTTCTTCCATAATAGTGTCTAATTGCTTTTTGAAACCATGTAAACTTCTGGCATCAACAGAAGCTTGTGCCGATGATTTCCATCCAAGATGAATTCTTCCATTACAATTAGCTCAGGAACAATTTGCAGGTCTCTGTTGTTATTTGGAACTCTGATCTTCTTCGCTAAAAGAGATGATGCCTAAGTATTCTTTTGCAAAGAATTTTACTACAATTGCATAAAACAGTGCTGCTGTTAATACAAATTCACAGCATCCATTGCTAGAATTCAGTGGGAGTTATTACAGACCATACTGTGAATGCAAATTAAAAATAATGCACAACACTCAACCAAATCCTAATGGACCAATGGCACAATGTCAAATACAACAGGAGCAGAGACTTTTAATGCAGTTATTAAAACCCCAAGCAAACAAACAAAGCAAGTAAATTAGCACTGATAAAAACTGTTGGAGCAACATTTACTCATCATAGTTCAGCATGCAGACTGACAATAGAACTCCCAGAGGTTTTTAAAATGCCTGCATGGCTGAAGGGGGAATATGCCCTAAGGGATGTCACATAATGGAAGGGTTCTCATTGGGCACTGTGGTCAGTGGTTAAGGTAATTAAGTCAAACTAAACATTTCTTTCCATCACTGAGTGTGACACAGTGTGTCCAGCCCATCTGTAGAAAAATCCTGCTTGGGATCAGATTTGTTGATGCGTTCATATAAAATACACAGTGATAGAAATGAGAGGCCTTAGTGGAGTTCCATAGAATAATCTTTTATGATACAAATGATGGGGTGTGATGGTCAGTCAGCATCATTTATGAAAAATCAGAGCAACAATTCAGGAAAATAAATGTGTGATATGGGCAAATAGCAGGGATCTCTTGGAAGAAGAAAAAAGGAAGACAGGTGTATAAAGGCCTAATCTTGGGTTGGGAAGATTATCCACTGTGTTTGTTTCACCAGGAGGGTAGCCTGACTGATCAACTGTCTTTTTGGGATCATTTTGGGATCCCAGTGCACTGAAAAAACTAGAAAAAACTAGAACCTTTTTTTTTTTTTTTTTTTTTTTTTTTTGCATTCCTATATTTTCTTTGTTGAAATTTACAGAGCACAGTAAATGGAAAAATAAGGAAGAAGCCTATGCCGAAGTTTGGGAATAGACTATTTCTATGGAAGAACACCACAGAAAGAGAGCACCATGAACTCATGGAATTGAGGGGTTTGGAGGAAGAAAGACAGGACCTCTGTCTTTAAACTGGGAAAAAGCCATTAACCTCATTAAATAGAGTTAAAAATAAAACTGCCCAGATTACAGCCTAAACATATTCTTACATAATAGTGATTCTCACAGTCTCTTCTGCAGTAAAAATTATTGAATACTCCATAGAAACATAGCAGCTGCAAATCCTAGATTTTCCTTTTCCTGTCATCAGGTACTTCCTAGGCCATTTGCAGTACTGAAGTTAATGCTGTTAAGGCTATGATACAAGGGGGGTGCTGAAGGGGTGCAGGTGAAGCATGTGGGTGTCAACAGTGGGATCAGCCAGATGGAGTTTGTAACTGGGATACCTTGCAGTGAAAAAGAAATCACCTGGAGGAGAAACCATGTCCCATAAATCATGGAACTGTGTAGGAAAGTGATTGTGAGGGTGCTTGAGAGTCAGTGTTCAACAAGGTCACTTAGCTCAGATGCAGCTTTAAGCACATGTTAACCTGGGGCCAGTCTTGAGCTTCTGGTGAGGCACCTGCCAGAGTCCTCTGAAAGCTGTGTGTCTCTGAAGTGAAACGACAGTGTTTACACAGGCCAGGGGGCATATTCATGAAGAAAAGCAAGACAGTCACTGAACCTTCAGCCCATTCTGAAAGAGAAATAGTATAGGAAAATAACCCATTCAAAAAATAAAAAAATCTACCTCTTAGCATTAGGGTAGCTTCTTGTTTCAGAATCATCAGTGAAAGCAAGGGTGGGGAGGAGGAAACTCTGCACAGTTCTTTATTTCTGTTTGTCTAGTAACATCTTGAGCCATTTATAAAATGGAACTGAAAGCCTTTACCTCCAAACAGAAATCAATCCAGGGTACTTTAAGAGCTAGCAAGATATACAGATATTTGGGGATGCTTACTGTAAACTGGAGTTGTCTCAGATGTCTTTTTTTCTCCATTTTGAAGTAATTTTCTGTCTGAATGATGCTGATTGTAGACCAGAGTCCAAAATGGGCCAAAACATGATGAGATTCATGCCAACGTATGAGAGCCACCTCACCCAGTACATGACAATTGCTGCCCTGCTGGGGAGAGGACTGGGAGTGGGGCAGCTGGTAGCTGCAAAGCAGCACAGCCCCTCTCTGGCATAGGGAGAAAGTGAGAAACCTTGGAAGGCCTGTGCTGTGGCTGGGGACATGGAAGGCAGCAGGCAGAGGCCAAGGGAGGGAGTTAGGACATTTTCCTTCTCATGGCTGGTCATTATCAATTGGGCTCAGCTCTCTCCCTCTCTGTCTCTCTCCTTTAAGCATGTAGTGCTACGTATGGGATTTCAGTAAATCTGCTGATATCCCATACCTCAGTGACAGGCCTTGCTGATTGTATTGCAGCCCTGGCTCACTTTCATTAGGCTCTGCAAATATACTGCCATTCCTGCAAAATCTGTGTGCTGGGTAAGCCAGAATCTCTCCTATGGTCCTCAGATAGTCACTTATCTATTTGTCTCCCTCTTAATTACTGTACTTCCAGAGAAAGCACATTTTAGTTTATTATTTCTGGTGCCTTTGATGGCCTGACAGAAAAGAATTAGGTCTAACAGAGGGGAAAACCAAATGTAGCTTAGGAAGAGTGAGTGTCATGTGAACAGAAGGGATCAATAACAACTTTTGTGTTTAGCATTATTTTCAAAACAGGCATTCAGTATCTAGCTCCCAGGTGAGACTTTGCAGCACATGGTCATTTTCTTCTTACAGATTGACAACCTCATTTTTAACCTTGAGAGCTTTAACACCCATACTATTTATCTGGACATCCCCTACAGTTAATAAGTCCATCTAAATAGACTAAGTTTATAAATATATGGTGTGCATACACCATTTCTGAATCTTCTATATTGAACAGCCTTGGCATCACCAATAGATCTGAAGAAATCTAAAAAAAATCAGTGTTTGGGAAGAGGACCCAAAAGGAAGAGTAGGAGCAAGGAGAGGAGGATGCAGGCTGCAGGACAGAGAAGATGTGCATGGGGAGCATAGGGGCTCAGTGTGGGGGACAGGATGGTGTGTCAAGTGTGTGGAGCCTGAGCACTAAGGGCAGAGGGGAGGGAGGGTAAAGGCATTTTCAGCTGAGAGGAATGCTGATGCTTGAAGTACCACTATCATGTGCTGGGGAAATGTGCGTGTTAAACACCAGCATTTAAAATCCTTTGCCTTTAATGTTGTGTTTGCATATTGCATGAGTATGCATTTGACCGAATAGCTGAGTGTGTGTAAAAGTCAATTCTAAAGCAAGGCATCATCACTTGGAACCTGCAGCTGGAGAAAATTTATTCAGGCTCCCCAGATGTGCTCAGGCTCAGCTTGGCTGTCCTTAAGATCAAACTGAGAATTTAACAAGTAAGCAATATGTGAAATTTTTTTGATAACTATTGGGTATGGTCATGAAAAACTGAATGAGCCCCCTGCTGACAGCTGGCCAGTGAGTACCACAGAAAGCAAGCTGAGCAAACTCAGCACTTCTCTGAACTGCCCCAAACCACATTACTCATTTCTTCTTTGAGGAGAGGCAGTGCTTCAGCCTTTGCACCACCTTTTCCTGTCTTGTGTGACTCACTCTTCAGTAATGTGTATGGTGGAATAATTTCCTTTTCGTAGAAAAAAACCCTAACAACCAACAATCTTTTGTGCAGGGATGAGATTGAGACCACAAATTCAGTCCACATTGGAGGAGTTGGAACTAGCTCCCTTTCTCAACCACAGTGAACCAAATTTTCAGCACTGAATTGCATGCTTGCATTTCGGAGGCACGTTAGCATCTGGCTGAGGATGGTGTGTAGCGGCAGATATCGGAAAGATCTGCTGCACAGGATATTTGCATGTAGCCTACTGAGCCCTGTAAAACAGGAACCAGTGCCTGTTTGAACACGGGGCCCGTTTCCTGTCTGGCCCAGTGGTGCATGTCAAGATCTGAAGATGATCTCTGAAAATTAAAAGGTGCCGAGTAATTCAAAATTGTGACATATTGATTTCTCTGTTCCAACACCATATAATTCGTAAAGCTGCAACACAGCACTATAACTCAATGTTTGGTCTTTAATGACTGGCCCAGTTATAAATACTGTTTTACCATTTACTGACATTTTACATTTATTGAGCTTGTATTTTATCTAGACTTAGAGTGGAGGCCATTTTTAACAAACACAAAAATATTTCAGGCTAAACAAAAGCAAGAACACATTACAACGTGAGTGCACTTCCAATGCATGATGAGAAGGTGTTGCCAGATGTTCTGTAGGAAACTAGGGAAAGAGGTGCAGCCCAGGGAGATGTGAGCAGAACATGGAGAACAGCATTGGTAGAGCTCCAGTAGGAACCCATGCCCTGGGTACAAGTTGGTTGAGATCCTAAACTGGATGTGACACGAGTGGCAGTGCTTTGAGCTGCATTTACCCCATGCAAAGCATCATCCTAATCACAAACTGCAGCAGCTGTTGGAGGGGACAGCAGGGAAGGGAGCCGTGTTTTCCCCAGGCTCTGGGTGAAGAAACACTGAAGAAGCTCTGTGGTGGGCACATGAAGATCAGATCACTTTTGGATTTTTTTGGATTTATAGCAAACGCATTATTTTATGTTGACTATAGCATGTGTACTCCCATGTTCAGGTAACATAACAGAAAAAGTGACAGAGCTCCCCTCTTACCTTTGACTGTACTGATCTATTCTGTAATAATAAGGGTAAATAATATAGATTTTAGAAGTTTGGGTTAAATTCCAGAGTCTGTAGGTAGTTAATTTTTTTTAATTTCAGTAAAGAGAACATTTTTATGAAATTAAGTAAGTTATGAAATGTAAACTTACCTCTCCATTTTCAATTTGTTTTTAAATAGCCTATAGATACTATGTTTTCCTAGACTGGATGCAAAATGAGTAATTATGTACAAACAAGCTGGTTTTGCCAGTTATAGATACAAAACCTTGTAAGGGCTTCTGGTTTTAAAAGGAAGCTGAAATTATACCTTTTTTATTGAAATTATCAACCTCATTAGATCTATTTGTATAGAAAAGCTTTAAAAATAAAGAAAGTTCACTTTTATAGGACATAAATGGCACATTATGGCTGGATTTCATATTTTCAGATACAGTCATATGAAGTATATACATCCACATTTGAACCATTCACCCTGGTTCCATTATACTTAAATGAAAGATACTCACTTCTGGAGAGAAATTTATCTCATCCAAAAATGAACATATTTAAGCCAATATTTATCATCCTGTGCTTAAAATCCCAGGGAACTGTTTCAGATCTAGGTGAGGTAAAGCCCTCTTCTCCTGAGAAATATTTAGGGGAATTAAAAGCATTCCTGTCCTCATCTGAAAACACTGATTTTTGTCAGGTACGGAGAAATACTATTTTATGAGTCATGGCAAGCTTTTAAATGAGAATTACTTACTAAGCCTGGCACACAACTTCTACTAGAGATACAAGGCTGAATCAAGTCACATTTTGTTATGGACTAAGCTTGATAGATACAGGGTTTAATTACACATGCATGCTTAATTATGTGGGAAAAATAATTTAGAGGCTTGGTACAGTGCATGTTCTCGTGGCCTTATTGACACTAGTTATCCTATCCATGGACACTCTGCTATATTCATGCTATCTATTTCAATTTCTCCTGAATTTAGAGCCAAAATTAGCCTTTATTGTTTTCATGTAGATGTCTGCCACACTCACCTCATAGCAGGTGGAATTTTTCAAGCACTTACCAGAGAAACCAAAGGCAGTTTTGCTGTTAAATTCGCCAGAGAGCAGAATTAGTTAGTAAGAACTATGCAGAGAAATCCTACATCCCCAAAATAACTCATCCATCATCTGTGAAGGGGCCTGGTACCCTGACTGGATGGCACTGATGTGCAGAGCACTGCTAGAGTTGTGGCTCACGCTGTTCATATTAAGAAAGTCACAAAATGTGTTCTTGCTCTGGGAATACAACTATCAAAAGTCCATTCTTCTCAAAGTTGTAAGAGACTTAGAAAGAATATTGGGTTGATTTTTTTATTTTCATCCATGAGAAAAACAATAATTAACAAAAGTCTAGGTTCAAATCAGTGAACCATAGCATCATTTAAGCTGGAAGACCTCTAAGATCATAGAGTCCAACTCCTCACTGCGAAGTCCATCACTCAACCAGGTCCCTTAGTGGCACACCTACGTGTATCTACAACTCATATTTTGTCAGGCTGTGCATGCTTCTTCAAGAAAAGGAGCTGCCACAGGTTTTAATGTACTGAGCCATAAATGTGCCAGGTGAATGGGCCTGGGCACAAAGAGCCCTGAGAACCACAAAACATGGTGAGCACAGACACAGCCCAGCCATGCAGGAGACTTTCCTGGGTGACAGTACAGCTGGAATATCTTAGTGAACAAAGAGGAGCTAAACTTTAAAAAATAAATAGTTGGCAAGAGTATTAAAAAACCTCTTAATCTGTTAAAAAAAAAAAAAAAAGAAAAAAAAGAAAAAAGGGAAGAAAAGAAGAAAATACTCACTCTGCAGTTCCTGGAAAATGACAGAAAAATTAAAAACAGGGCAAGAAATCTGCTCCTAAACATCTCCTGTGAACATATTTTAAGAAATTTTGTCTGTTGCTTTTGAGTCATTGTATTGAGTTACAGAATTGGAAGTGTTGAAGGAATTTCCGTCATGCAAAACATCCAGCTATTCAACAAAAAGCTATTTTAATTTTGTAAATTCCTCCTGACAAAGTGACTGTTATGGGGAAGGGGAAGTAGTAATTAATGTAGATGGTGCTGCCTCAGAAGCATACTGAGCTGGGCTACACAAAGAGCTTATTTTATGATTATTCAGCTGTTGCCTTTTCTCAAAATATATTTACTGAAGAACCCTGTTATCTTGAAATAATAGTTTTCATAGGATTTCTTCAATGCACCTGCTATTCTTAATTTGAAAAAATTCTTTGAGTAGCTGTTTGATACTATAGTCGAAGGTTTATGTAAATAACCTTTATATTAATACATCAGCTGGGATCGGTAGTTTGTCCAGGATACAGCAATGTATAATACTGCCATAGAATTAAAAAGCAGAAGTTTGCTCATGAGTTAGCTTCATTGTAAACCCTAGATTAGATTAGATTAGATTAGAGATGGTTGCCTTTCTCTGGCCAGGATTAAAATGCTAGCCACTTTGAAGATCAGGAAAATATTCCCAAGACAAAATCTCAAGAAACTGAAGTATGCCTGTGATTTAATGATGCATCTTGTGTCATTTAGTTTCCCTCACTGCTTAGATGCTGGAGCCATGAGCTTCTGAAAAACCCCGGGGCAGATATGTGCACGTCCTGTCCCAACAGGTACCAGCTGGCACCAGGTCGGCCTCCAGAGCCTGGGCAACGCCTGAGACATTCAAGATCACAACAACTACTGTGCTTAGGGCAGCCTCAATGCCTCTCTCCAACCATGTCCAAGAGGAAAAAAGCAAAAGGAGAAGGATGTAACCGTAATTTTTCGCATAGTGTAAACCCTCAGCTCTGTGAAATCTCCAAGTTATTGGTTATTTCTGGACTGTGTTTAAAAAAAAAAAAAAAACAAAAAAAAACAACTAAACATTTTTTCTTCCAGGAATTTGTTTAAATTGATCTTGAACTTCCTTATTATGTGGAATTGAATTTTGCACTTTGGTCGGGAATTATGTGAAAAAAGGAGAAATAATTTTGGTATTTCATTTACATTGGATATCTGATAATTTCATGACTTAGTCATTGTGATGTACAAATAGTGGCTAACATTTTCTCATGATCCTCATGCCGGACATAGATTTAATTAGCCTTGTCTTAATCCTTCTCAGCTTATGAGTTCTTTTCTTTTTTTTTTTTTTTTTTTTTTTTACATCTGGAGGCAATTCTCAAAAGATTTGAAAAAAATTAGGAGCACAGTTTAAGAAAACTCCATGTTTTCCAGGATCTGTCTTTAAGACAGGTAATTTAGTGTTGCCCTTGGTAATTAATTTGCCAGTACCACATGCAATATTTCTAACAAGGTCTTTTTTTGCACAAATTCAAAATACAGGAACAACCAACTGGCCATCTTTCACCTGTGGTGGGATCAAAGCATTGAAAAATACACAAAATAAGAGCAACAATATTAATGTTTTATAAAGGAAAAAAGGTGGTATGAGATTTTATCTTTTACCAGCAGTAAGAAAAAAAATTGAAGAAATATTGCTTCAAGGTTTTATAGAAGCCTAATTTGAAGCAACTATTTATAGATGCTGCGTATTATGTTAATTTGGCTTCTCCTGCACACAAAGGCTTCCTTTGAGAGCTTTTGTAGCAAGAGAAGGAAGAAAGTGAGGGGCCCTCACAAATAGAGATATGATAAAAGCTGCTGTCATTACAACAGATCATCAGAAAGAGAGTAGGAAATGCTGAGACACCATTCATCACTTTGAGAAATGCTCACAAATAGATCCTGGTTAGGTAGGACTAGCTGCAATTTTTATGAAGAGAGATATGTTATCAGAAAAAGCTATTTTTCCTTTTTTACAGGCTGTTTACAAGCTCATCCCAATTTCTGCCAGTGTTACTTGCAAGAATTCATTCAAATACCTCACTCAAAACAGTAAGAAAGAATTAATTTATATTTGAAAATAAATTTTGTTTCCCTGTGATGTTGTTGGGTTGGGTGTTTTTCAGAAATGGGATGTGAAGCTTTCAGCTTCTAGACTGTATGCAAACAAATCATATTAAATGAGTTATTTTCATTGTATTGAAGTCATTGATCATGCTATTTTTTTCTAATGCATGACTGTAGGCATGAAAAACAAGATTTTTGACATGGGAAAACAGATCAGAACTAATGAACTAATGACAATGCATATGAATAATAGATAACAATCAGAAATGAGCTCTGCTTTGTATTATTTCAGCTTATTTTTTATTTTTGATAATTTAAAGGGGATAGTGGCACCGCAGCCACCTTTGCTGATTGTTTTACCCATAAAAATGCAATTTTTTCAGGAATGTCTACAAACACAATATGGTTAGGGCATAAACATCACGTTGGAAATTACGTGTCCATGGATGCTGCTTTGTGGCCAAATTCTTTCCACTCTCATGCAGACAGACATCAGCAGATGTACAGTGAAAAAATCCACTCACAATGTAGACATCTTCTAGAAATGTGGTGTTGGATTTATGTAAAAATAATAACAAAACACTAGAAATGGTTTACTTGGAGATTATTACAACTCATTTGTATTGAGTTGATTTTCCATTAGTCTATATTAGTGCCTTTAACCAGACACTCAAAATCCCAGTCACTTGGGCAGTATTCAAAGAGAAGCTTCTGTCCTGTTGATGGCACAGCAGCATCAGCCCCACACAGCTGCTCTGGGTGCTGCCTGTGGGGAAGGGGATGAGGCAGGAGGTGGCAGACCAGCTGCTTGCTCACACAAGAAGTCCATCCACCAGCTGCTGGGGGTGGCCCAGGAGCACCTTGGAGCATTTGTGTGGTGTGAGCAGGCATGCAGCACTGCCCCAGGGAGGGCACAAACCACAGAGAGGTTGACAAGGCTTTAAAAATTACTTGTCTGTGCTCCAAAATCATCAAGCAAATCACATTTTGTATATTGCCCCCATAACATGGTCACAAAAGTTAAGCACTGAGGCTCAGAAGATCTGATGCCTGTGCAGGTGCTGCTGGCCACAGGGGCTCTGCCAGCTTGCATAGGGATTTTGCTGTGGTATCCACTATGTGGTGTTGATTTAACCTCATCCCAGACATTATTTGAATGAACCCACATCATGAAATAACATCTTGGACTAGGAAATCTGTGTCTTGATGAGAGGTAAAGGTGCATTTAAAGCAGTCTCACCATCTCTTATTATTCTTTCTCCTAGCAGTAGTCTGTAGTCAGGCTGGAAACATGTAAAATCTGGGGTCTTGTCATTTTTCAGGTCAGGGATAGCAAGTATTCAGTAGCCTGGAAACATCACCATCACACTCATCTCCTTCGAGGTAGCAGCTGATACCAAGGCTACAGAATCAAAAGTAATCCTTCTGGACATATGGTTAAGTCAACCTAATTTTTCATCACCCCATTCCTTGGGGATAGAGGCAGAGAGCATCCAGAGCTCCTGCATCTTATTATCATGGATGTGATTTTCATTCTTGCTGAAAAGCAATGTAGACCAGAAAAGGAACAGTTTCTTTCTGCTAAAGAACCTGCCTTTTAATTTTCATTCTAGCATTGTTCATGGTAGAGGGCGGTGCTATTAAAATGAGATTTATTCTACTGAGATAATGAATTCATTTATATTCTTCTACACAACTGTCTTTCCCACGCTTGGTCACTGAGCCACTCTGAATTTTCAGTTGATGCAACCAGATAGAATTAAATTGGAAAAAGCTGACATTTCCAAACGTGCCCAAGTAGGAAATGATTCAGTGGTTCCAAGAAGTAGAGCCAACTGTAAAAGACCATTTGTAACATGATACATCTGGAACCCTAAGCCACCCTTTTGTTTTACGAGCTTCTAATCCCACTATTTTAATGTGTGGTGCTTTCCTTTTCCATAGGAGGATTTTGATCTCATGCTAGTTTATTTTGCATTGGCTGTGAAAAATTTGCATTGTAGATGTCTAGGGAACTCATCATAGGGACAACCAGTGGTCCCTGCTCTCTGCAAACCCCACTGGGTCCCAGTGAGCCCAGGAAAAGCTGTTTATGTAGGGTGAAGAGTACATGTAAAGAAGTGAGTGACTGAGCCTTTGCCATTTCGATGATTAGACTTTGACCTTGGATTCAAAATATTCATCTGCATTTGTCACAGAAGTGGTCACTGAGGTATGCAAGTCATGCTGGTTCATTTTTTGACAGCCTATTTTGTACCATATTGAGGTATTGTATGCCCTGGGAGAACAATCAAAAGCTTGTTTTACCTAATAAGGAAACTGCTGAGGCATATGAATAACCGTTCTGTTTTCCAATACATTTCACACCGATTAATTTTCCAGTTTTATGAAACAAGCTGCAGTTATCTTTGAGTCAGGTTCAGCGAACCAGTGCTTGACTTTAAATAGAAAACTACTGATGTTGCTGGGCAGATGTTCACAAGCTTTTAAAAGACCAAGGCTCCCATCAACTCCAAATGACACCATCCTCTTCAATCTCCCACTTGCTTGCTTCTGGCTGCAGCAACACTGACTTTCCTTGTAATTGAAGTATATTTTTATTTGATACTTGCAATATTATCTTGTAAGAACTTGTGAATCAGCCCTGTAGAAGTTCAAGTTTCATAAAAAAAACCAATGAAGTTCCATTTTGCTTTTCTAATCCTGTTTTTAGAGTTTACAGGTTTCTCTGAGTCAGGTACGTTGTGGTAGAGAACCTGAAGATGTGTTTGGCTGGCTGGCTGAAGGAACAGCTGCGCTGTTTGCTCCTCAGATGCTTTTGTGTTACAATTCTGTGCATGAAGAGTGTTCCATAAACTATCAATATTAAATAATTAGTCTTCTTTCTAACATTAGTGCTGCTAGGCATCACCTTCCTGAGACATTAATTCATGCTTCTAAGACACACAGTCAAGTCTTGCTTATGTTAAGCCAGTAGGAGCAGAATAAGCATAAAAGCTCATGTCACTTACCTTTTCATGCTCAACTGCCTGGATCTCTGCAGCACTCCAGAGACCACGGGTGTGCTACAGGATCAAGCTGTTGGCACATTAGGAGGGATGAGAAGAGTGACATGGTTGCAGGAAACACCAGAGGACTTGCACAGTTCCCTTCCATTGCTGTTCCCTGCAACAAGGCATAGGAGCACCATAACTCCCTGTGCGATACTTATGCCTGCCAGCCACGTCAGAGCCTCACACACAGATCCTTTCCAAGGCAGTAACGAAGGGTGCTGAATCCTCACACTGAGACCTCCTGGTCTGTGTGTGTAGAAAAGCTCTGGCATCTATTGACAGCACAGCCAGCAGCCAAGGAAGGATTCCACACGTAGGTTTAAACATTCCTAGCATGAGAGGTGCCATTTAAGCATCAGTCATCATGTTCACTGTTGGCAGAGGGTTAGGTGACTCATTCTATCACCAGGGCTATTCCTAGAAAAAGAAAATGTAAGTGCCTTAGGAAGGCAGAAGGGCTCCAAGTACACGAAATCTTATAGTCTTTATAGGAGAGCCCAAAGTATTACCATTAAGGACCAATGAAATCCTGAGTGATTAATGATCAGAGGAAATAAGAAACAGGTTTGTGTTACTAGCTTTGCAGCATCACCCCAGAGCGGGATCAGAGGTCTGTGGTGCTAGAGACCAGAGACCTAGGCACAGGTAATCAGCATTTGCTGGAGTTGTGGGTCTGTGGTACTTTACAAACTGTTAACAGTTGTGTGAGAAATACGTCAACATCCTAAACAGAGAACTCTGGAAAATGCACTGCTTTGTTTCCCATGAGTATTAGTTTACCTCTTAACCAAACTTTTTCCTTCCCATGGGAATGATTTCCACTCAGGTTGTTCTTATATATTGTCAGGGAAATAGAGAGGGTATTACACTCAGGGAAGGTTTTTAAAGTCAGTCACCCTACCAATCCTCTTTTTGTTTGCTTTGTGGAGTTGTCTCAGGGTACATAAGATTCTTTGCTTCCAGATTAAATTAAACCAGAAGACAGTCTTCTGGTTTGTATCTAGTGGGCTCCAACTACTAGTGGCATTAATAGCCTCCTCCACCCCCCTCCATGCCCCACCCTGGACAGTGTGGACATTGGATCCCCAGAGCCAACTGTTTTACCCCACAGACCTGCTCCTATTGCAAGGCACTACTCAGCAGTATGGGCACCCACTCAAATGATCCAGCCAGGTTCCTGCTGATTTATGCCTTTGCTGATCTGGACAGTATGGGGTCTCTGACGCTTCCAATTCAATTGGAGCATGTCAACTGTCACATCTTCAGCCTTGCAGGCTGTAAGCTTCAAAATCTGTAGACTGAATTCACTGATTGTATGCCAGGGTGTTCCATGCTCTGTCCATGTCCTTCTCACAGAACTCCCTAGATTCCAGCTCCTTACTTCATGAATCCTCATAACCTTTCCTTATCATTTCTTTACACAGGTGAATGCACCAGCTCTGTTCCTTCCCCGAAATATAATTTGAAGTCATGCAATGTAGCAAAGCACAGAGGAGTTAAGATCCATTGAGTAAGCAGGCTTGAGAGAGGGCATTATGGCAGAAAGAATTCTGGATATTGCTTAACAACTCTTTTACCTATCTCAGTGTCCTATTTTCAGCTAGAATAATTTCTTCTCAGTAGCTGTTACAATGCTGTGTTTTGGATACAGAATGAGAGAGGTGTTGATAAAACAGTGATGTGGTTTTTTGCTAAGTCATTTTATTATAAGTCAAGGACTTTGGTTTTTCCTTGTCTCATGATCTGCCAGTGAAAAGATGCACTAAAATAAACCTACTGGGAGGGAGCATGGATGGGACAGGTGACCCAAACAGACCAAAAAGATATCCCACACCACAGAACATCATTCCCAGTGTATAAACTGGGGGAGTTACCTGGAAGCATGGCTGATCTGGATTTGGGGAGGGAGGTCTGACATTGGTCAGCACATGATGAACAATTGTACTGGGTGTCAGTGCTTTGTGTCCTTTTTATTTGCCATTATTTGCCATTATTATTGTATTCTAGTTTGTTTTCAATTATTAAACTGTTCTGGTGTCAACATACAAGTTTTACTTCAATTCTCCTCCACATTCCATCACGGACAGGGGGATTGAGGGAGGAGCTGGTGTGGTGTTTTTGTCTCCAGCTGACAGTCCTTTTTTGTCACGCAAACAGGGGACCCAAATGTTGATATAAGAACCAGAATGTGTTAGAATTGTTATAAACATTCATTGTACTGGTTTAACAATAGTTGCTAGTTAACATGTGGACTTATTTGCCCTCATATTTGTGATGTTTTGTCTGGGTTATACCTGTAACACCTCGCTTGCAGTACATGTTCTTTGTGGCTGGGTTTATGCTATGACATGCTGCTGGTCGGGACACCAGCCTAGTGGATGTAGTCGGTATTGCAGGCACCTCTGTGCTTTGGGAGTCATCTACTGGGAACTACTGAAAATCACACCTTTGTCTTTTTCTCCTTTTTCTCAGGGGAACAACATATGGGGGAAACAACTTCCTATTTTTTTCCTCCCGTCCTTTATTACTTCCTTGTCCTTCAGGCTGACCACAGTAGTCAAGAATTGTAAAGATTTTTAATATCCTGTGACTACCCTTGAAACCAAACTGATCTTTTTGTTAGGAGCCAGCATGTTGTTGAAAATGGTTCAGGCCTTCTTTAAGGCCAGACAAATAATTAAGAATATTACCTAGAGATCTGCCCAAAAGCTGGATAGTTCAGAGTGGTGGGGTGGGTGGGATTGTATGAGCAAGTCCCTAGGGCAGTGGGCACCTCCAGTGTGTCTGTACCTTACCCCTCAATACATGCAGAATCCAGAAAAGAAGCAAAATATTCTTAAAAAGTGTCTTATAACCCTGGCACCCCACAGAAGACCCAAACCACTGCAATGTGTTTGGGACTGTCCCAGGCCTATCAAGCCATGTTCAACAGTGCTTAGTGTCCTCAGGAGGAAAAGGACTTTAAATCTGACAATGTGACAACAGATCCTGCAGCTGCTCCAACCTCAGCAGCAGCACTGCCACTACTCCACCCCTGAACATTACTCTGCATACTGCAGATCTTGTTTCTATCTTCTCTGCATTCTTGTTTTCCCCAGAATGAATCAGTTCAGGAATAGATTGCTTCCTGAAATCTGAGGACTGGCCAAAAGTCCATACTCAAAAATGACTCTACTTCAGACAGAAAAAACCCATCAAGGTAATATATGGACTTGACAACTCAGCAATAAGCACCTGTTCATCTCTTCATAGATGAAGTTCACTTGAGTGTATCTTGCTTCTAAAATTGTCCTGACGCTACTGGGAATCTTGGCTCAGAGTAAAGGAAATGAGCAAACCCAGCAGCTCTGCCAAACTCAGTGCTATGAACACTGAATATACTGGGGAGCAGAGAGAAGACCTATCATTCACCTCACAGTCACTGGCAAGTTCTACTGTCGTATTTAATTTTCCATGAAATTGTATTCAGACATAGGAGGGAAGTATCAGAAAGATTATTCATGTCTTGGCCATGGTCTGCACTGAGAGGGGCTCTCAGTGACAGCAGGTCTTAGTTAAAGGGGTTTTTTTCATGAATGAAGACAAGGTTTTCAGATGTGAGCAAGCTGGGGTTACTACAATGAGAAGGGAGTTCTGCTGTCGGGTGAGATGTCATGCTCCTGCCAGATTCTTTGCAGCTGCTACCCCTCAAAATAGTCTCCAGTTAAGGAGGTGTTAAAACAACATAATGATGTGAAGACAAAAATAATTCACTTAACAGGGAACATTATAAAGTACATACATTGAGTCAGAACAAAATTCCCTGACCTACAGTTCTTTGACCCAAGCTGCTTCTGAGAATCCCAGTGGCAGAAAAAAAGGCAAGAACCCATCCTTGAGTAAGAAAGTTGTTTGTAGGTACTTAACAAGGCACCTAACATATTATTTGCCTTGACAAGAACCAGTTTTAAAAGCGGAGCATCTAAACAAATAGGACAATAAAGATGTGAAGCTGTTTTGTCCAAGAGGAGAAAGCTTATGACTCAAATCCAGGTCTATTTGCAAAGTCTTCATATTCAGACACTACCAAAAGTTGTTGTCAACTTCACAGAATTGTGGCACCTGTTTTTCATAGAACTCTTGGGTTGAAGGGGAAAAAAATTTATTTCTCATACTCAAAAACTAAACATTGTTTTCATTACAAAGTTCACTTCTGAAGTGAACTGCTAGACACTCTCCAATGGAAATTAATGCTGTTTTGTCAATGTCGAGGGAAGACCTAACCTTCTGCTTCAGTAGACTGGAGAATGGTACATGAGAAGATTTCCTGATTGAAAAATGAGGCTTCACAGAAGGCTGGTAAACAAAACCAGGTTTTATTGTTGAATTTTATTTGTTCAGGTTTTATTATAAAACAGCACAGCCAGTTGAAAGATTCAGCACATCTTTTCTTCTGCATTGATCTCTAAGTTGAGAAAGGGTTCAGATGCAGCCAGGAGGAAGAGCACATTTATGTTTTCTTTCAAAGTGCACTCTCGCTTTTGTTGTCCAAATTCACTATTCTTAGAGCCCCTAGGAGCTCAGAGCCTTTTCAAGTCACTTTTCTTATTTACTGTCATTTGTGGTTCGTCATGGCTCCTTCACTGTCACTCACTCTCAGGTACTTCCAGCTACTGTTGCTGTTGTTTTCAACTATTGGAAAAAATAAATAAGTTTTTAGAAAGTGAAGAATCCCTTCTCCTAGACCTGTTATTCTCCATATTTCACCCATAGAAGCTGCCTTTCACATCATTAAATTGCTTCACCTCCTGCTGTTAGTTATGCCTGCAGAGATTTTGGTAAGTCCTTGTCTCTGTTGCTGAATGAGGTGCATCTATCAAAATAGCTATGACTCTTACCTGGGACCATAAACCTTTGTCTCTTTCATCTCTGTTGTCTCAAGGCTTTCAATAATAACCATCCCAAGAGATATTTATTGCTCCTAACAACACACTAAGTAATGACTATGGTTCATCCTGCAAATGCAGAACAGCACATTTTGGGATCAGCTTTTAGGGTAGCAACGCAATTCTTCTTTAATTAATGTGGTTCTCGGGGTTTAACTCTGTCTTTCAGACACATATCAACCCTCCATAATTTAGGAAGCATCAGTCTCCAGAAGCACAGATCTTCTTCACAGTCACAGCTTGATGTTATCCTTTTATCTTTTATTCCATCCAAGGAGTATTTATACAAACAGCTGAGAGAGGTTTCATATTTTAAAACTATCTGTAACTCTGCCAATAGCTCAAATAATTACCTACACCTTCCCTTGCTCAGAGGATGTAGCTCTTCTTCAGTGTCCAGAATATTTCTTTAACATATTTCTGACTTTCTGACCAAGTGAGTATTTTTTCTTAAGGGCAGATGATTACAGACTGCATGTGGGGACAGGAGGTCATGACAGAGACTGAAATGTGCTGGTTTGGAGCAATGCTGTCAGAGTTAGCTGTCTGCAGGCAGGCTTAGAGTGGGCTACATAAATTTCTCTCCTTCCTTAATGTACTATTTATTCACATTGTGTTTCTTTTTACCTTTTGTTGTAGTAATGACTCACTGTGCTTAAAAGCTGTAATTCTGAATTCTAAAAAAAAAATCCCAAGCCAAAGAATACTCCTTGATGCAAGGAGCAAGAGAATAAGAAAAAGTAGATTCAAAACCAGAGAGGTTTTAGAAGTAGAAAGAAGTAGTGAATATAGTGTGTCATGGAGAGGTGTGAGGTTAAAACTGCAAGAAATGTGACGTTTTCCAGAAATGAATCAGTTAAGGGGAAAAAGTTCAAGTGACCATTGTGTCTTCTGGGAAGACAGCATGAAAGAAAGATGGCCCTCAAGTGGGTATTTTTAAAAATATTGCTAGGAGACAGGCATTAGATTTTCATGTAATCAGGTTTGCATAGGGAAGTGTTGGTGTTTGAGCCAGTGATCAGGCAGCACAAAAGATACTGAAGGGGCATATCACCTCTAGGAGAAAGAAAGTACTCTTGAGAGGTATCAGCTTTATGAGAGAAACTGGACAGAGGGGAAGAAATTCTGAGCCATGTATAGCAGATCTGTAACTTGTCTTAACTGAAAATGCACAATATACTGATATTATAATCACTGTGCCAGAACAAATTGCAGTGGGGATCAGATGTCAAAATCAAGGGGAAAAATCCAATCAACAGTCTAGATTTAAAGCTGTGAGGAGACAGAGATTATTTAGTGCTAGCAAAAGAGAACCAGATCTGATTGTAAGAGTTGGAAGGAACAGAAAACAGTTTTACAGAATAGAGAGTAAGTAAACCCTTAGCCAATGAAGGACAGAGAAAAATTAAGGAGTTCCTGGATTTCTACTGGCCAAAGACTGAAAATCATAGTTGGAATCAGTGTACACCTGCAACCCTCTGAAACACCATGTGTATTTTCAGCAGTCAGACTTTGGCCAGAACTTTTATATTTCCAGGGAAAAACATTTTGTAAGAGCATTCAGAGTGGGATTTAATGTGCCTATTAAAAAACAAGGACTCATTTACAGTCTACACAGTGAAAAAGAATTTCTCAAAAGGGAATGATGTGAGTAAAACATCACTCTGTTAAAGTTTGTGTCAGCTCAATACTGGCTTTTGAACTAATCTGAGACCTCAATGACAAAACCTCATACTGCTGAGCACAGACACACAGAATGACTGCCATGGTGGGTGTTCTACAGCTCCAAACAAAAGGGAAATAACAACTTGAACATTCACTTTTAGGGAATAGACTACTGCATCTGTTCTAAGGTGGAAAACAGATCAAATATCGGGCTCATTAAAAAGTAAAAGAGTCCATAAAGACAGAAAGAAAATGCACAGATAAAAAGAATGATGGACACAATAAAGGTCTAGAAAGGGCAGAAAAAAAAATTTAGTTCTGAGAAAGCAAACAAAGGATAAAAAAAAAAAACACCAAAACATACCATTACCATTGAAAGGGTAAAACAAGTGTTTTATGCAGTGTTCAATACAGCATGAAATTAACTTATGCTAACTCCTGGGTCATGGAGTCTCCAGCTGAAAGGTCAAGAAGTTGCTCAATAAGACAGGCCAGAGAATCAGGACTGAGCAGAGCAGTGCAGGGAACACTGGCAGAACATCACAAGGCCCAGAAGATGCTCTGAATACCCAAGACAAACTCAAAGGCCGAGGAGATCTAAGTCATAAGACACAATAGTGAAAGGCACATGACAGTTTTAAGCAGTTGTTTAGCTTGGTTGTAACCAGACAAGTGAGGGGACAGTTTTTCTTCCTTTCTTCTGGATGTTTCAGCCTGGATTCCCTTCCACATTGAATTTGTGTTTTGTGGCTTGCAGAATTCCCACTGTCAAATTTTCCCTTATTCTGTAATAAATTGCTTAAAGGAACTGCCTTCCTATACCTTTTTCTCTCATTAAGGTGTTTAAGTAGACTCATTAAGTATAACACTTTGACAATGCCCAGGCAGCAGAGGTTACTTTTCTGTTAGATAAATAGAAGCACAGACAGAGTGTATTTTTTTTTCCACTTGTGTTTCAGAGGGATTTTAAGAGGATTTCATAGCAGAGGATTGCAGGAAGTGATGCTGCAGGTGAAGGCAATTCAGCTGTTCGCTCCAGTTTCTGAGGAGTATGTACATTTTATTCCCTCAAATTGTCCTGATCCTTCTTTGACCCCTAGAAGTGAACAATATTTACAATGTTACAAGTGATTAGAAATGACATGTGCAGAACAATCAGTTTAAGCCTGGATTCCTATGGATTTTTATCTACTCAGCATTTCATCACAGACCCAGCAGCTTCCTAATGCCTTTCTCTCTCAGTAACCCAGGATTCTGCTCTTACATTTCTGAAATACTTTCTTCCTATTGCATCCCCTAAGTAGCAGCCAGAGAAAGAGCAGAGTGCAGTGGCTTGTCCAGAGCTTGTTGGTGCTGGGAGGGCAGCCAGTGTGTGCACCCCAGTTTAGCCAGGGGCAAGTCCATGGCCAGGTGATGGTGCTGCCTTTCTTTTATGGGAACATTCACTTGGCTTTTTCCTCTGTATTAAAGCACCAATAAAAAAAAAAAAAAAAAAAAAAAAAGGAATACAGTGTCTTTGAATCATTATTGTCTCTTTTTCATGTGGCTGAAATTCACAGCTGGATTGAAAGGCCTTTGGAGAGAGGACATAAGCAAGCATGAACTGAAAGTACAGTCACATACATGTGACTCCTTAGGAAGCCTCTAAGAGGGGCAGAGTTTCTCACAGAAAAGATCCTGAAAAATACAGGATTGAGTTTTTCCTTTTGAGATAGTCTGCAATGTTTTCCATTTGCTCCAAGTGGGACTTACAAGCCCTGGTAAGTCATAAAGTTTTGGAGAGTTTCTCAAATAAAAGCTGATATGCAGCAGGGATACAAGCAGTCTCCTCCTGATGGGGCAGCCTATGAGCAGTGTGGAGTCCTTTATCAGTGCCTCTAGGAATACTAGAGCCAGGTATTCATAGCCAAACAGGCTGGAGTGGGGTTCATCTCAATTAAAATTCGGTGTCTACAAATGGTTAAATGAACCACCCATTTCTCTCCCCTGATTCAAAAGGAAAGGTCATCTACCTGCCCTGGCTGCAAACATAAAAGTGTAAAGTTACTTGAAAGGAACCTCATCTTAAGAGCCAATAGCCTCTCCTTTATTTTACTTCCAAGTAGCAAATACATGTAGTCATAAAGCAACATGACAAAACATTTTTAAAGCCCAATCTTGCTATAAAATGCATGGGTGCAAATAAATCTGTCCCCTTGGTGACAAAGTCATCAACATCAACTTGACAGGATGCTATCATTCAGCTTGCAGGTGCTAAAGTTCCAGTGCAGTAAGTGGACTGCTCTTCATTAAAACCCATTTCTCAGTGCAACCACTGCCAACACCAAGATCTCTCTCTGCAATTAAGAAAATGTAAAACGATCCCCTGCAGAGAAGAGTACAGTAGCAA
Organism: Muscicapa striata striata; assembly: GCA_030060385.1. Classification (NCBI taxonomy): domain Eukaryota; kingdom Metazoa; phylum Chordata; class Aves; order Passeriformes; family Muscicapidae; genus Muscicapa; species Muscicapa striata. The sequence goes on from JAREIS010000102.1 coordinate 2,462,209, forward strand.
TGAAGGGAACAGAGTTAAGTCCAAACCTAAGCCAGCAAATAATTTTCTTTTTACAGCTTCCCAGAAAGGACTTGGCAAGGGACATGAATAAACAATGGAGCACAGTAAATTGAAGGCTTTTTCATGATCCCACTTCTCTGTCATGCTGAAATGCACTTCACTAAACTGCATTTAAAAAAAAAGTTTTTATATATGGATGCATGTAATTATATATATATGAATATGACTATGAATGAATGCACATATTTACTTCAAAAATTAGTGCTTTGTAACTAACTCCAAGGTTGCAGCAGTCACTGCTGTCAAGACTGAGCACTTCCGCCTTTTTGCCTCATAGAAGGAGCATGACCAGCTAGTCACTGACACCATTTACCCAGGGAAATTCTGAAGTTCACTTCCATGATGTGTTTTTCTGCTAGATTCTCATTATCACACATTCTGATCTGCCTCAGGCAGCTATTAAGCCCCTTGTCAAGTCACAGTTACATATTGACTGTGAATCATGTCTTCTTTTAGCCCAAATTACCTCTGCATTTCAAGAGTCTGAAATAGATACTGTGCAATTAAAGCATTTTAAAAGCATTAATTGACACTTACAGCAATAACTCTTTTTGGTTTTTTTTCTGTCAGAAAAACCATTTGTCTGCAGTTACGGTATTATTATAATTGTTTTCAGGATTCCCTTTAGTTTTATGTCCAATAAACAACAACAATCCTTTGTGAAAACAATATAATGTTTTCTGTTTCAGGAGGGACTCACATATGAGAGAGGAAAAATTGTATTTGCTATAGCCTTAAACCAAGTAAGACCAAGTACAATGAAATGAGAGTCACTGATTTCTTTCAGCTTTCCAAAGAATGATCTAGAGAGAAGCAGTTTAGAAAACTTAAAGCAATATAGAAAAGAGAAATACGCATGATGTGGGTTATAGACATAAAGGGCCACTTATCATTTGCTGCAAATCAGCAACTTCACTTTCTTGGCACTACGTGAATTCCCACCAAATGACCATCTGGTCCACTTTAGGTGTCAGGAAAAAAATCCAGGAAACATGGAAACCTTCTTTGTTTACCTCAGACATGCAAGATCAGCATTTACACTTTGGAACTAGCTTGTTTTTACTGTGCATTATTGTTAAATCCCATGTTCCTACTTTCTAAACCATTCTCGTAGTCACTTCATCCTTTGTTTTCTCAGCCAGTTTCTTGTCTGTCACAACATTAAACCTCTTTCTAAGTTTCTGAGAACAAAATATGTTTCTTTCAGTCAGTCATCCTTACCAGAGGGCATAGTGGTAAAAATGAGACGTGTGAACTGTTAGAAGAGGGATTATTATTATTAACTCTATACTCCAGACTGAAAGCATGAACCACTGCAGGAGTCCAGACTGATGGCAGTGGTTGTTTCCTTTCAAAGATCTGCCCTTGCATCAGAAGGTGTTGGAAGCTACCAGAGTCTGAAGCCAAATCCTTGGCAGAGGTGAAACTCAAATAGCTGGATTCTAATGAAACTACTTCAGGGATACTGAAAGGCTTCAGGGGAGTGGCTGTGTAGGTGTTTCATATGGACCCTAGAGAATTTTCTCAGTACAGAATTAAGGTGAATCAAGGTTAATCTCCTGATGCACAGAACAAGCCAAACACTCCTTTGGAGATATGCAGTAAGAATGCAGGAAGAAGAGTTAGTTGGTTCCCCATTCCCCAGTTCCTGCCACTCTTCTCCAAATTCCAAGTCAAATGCACCAGGAAAGAAAACAGATGCATGACAAGATAGAAGTTTCCATCACATTGCTTTTTATTGGAAGGAAACAGATTAATTCAGAACAAAAGATTACTCTGTCAGTGACAGTGAGGTAAAATTAATACAATGAAATCTCATTGAATGAGACTGTATTCTTCTCAAGCTGGGGATTAATTCATCCTTCACCCCCTTGTCCTCCAGCAGCATAACTTCATTTTGTTTGCCAGGCAGAAGACTCAGGAAATCTTTTGTCTGGATTTTATGACCATTGTCAGAAGCGTCCCCGGCCCCCTGGCCACTCTGCTTCCTTGGCTGTCTTGGTGTGGGAGTCTCCACTGGCTGCTCCCAGCTGGGGAGGCAATGTGGCTTTTCATTCACCTTCTTTCACCCTCCTCCTTATATCCCCATCCTCAGTCTCAGGAGGTTGCACTAGCAAATAACTTTCTAGGAAAATAATGCAATTTTCAGTCAAAAACGAATTTTCACATTATTAGAATATTCAGAGAAATATTTATTCTAAAACTGGTTCAGAAGAAAATCCTTCACTCTTTCCAGTTTTTTAAAAGAAACTTGTTAAATAAATTAAAATTCTTTTAAATTAAAAAAAGAAATACATTACCATTTCACACATACTACCTATTCAAATTTTGAACTATTCTTAGAAAAGCTCTTTTAAAAGTCAAGTCTTTAAAATTGGGTAAGTCAGCACGATTCCACTGAGGCCTGGCAGCAAAGGATCTGGCCCCAGGATCTGTATCTCCAAACCTACTGTGAACTGCAAACCTACCCAGCTGTGACATTTCAAAATGCAATCTCTTAAGGGCTTTTGTAAATTATCACATCCTGCCTGCACACAGTCTCAAGAGGTATTATTTGCAGATGAAACCTCTCGGTAAGTAGTGTACCTAAAGAATAACAGCTATTTAGAGCTTAGAGTAGTTCCATGGTAATTATTTCTCAGTTTCTCACAGAAGAGGAGCTGTACAGGATGACACTGGTTAGTGCTCGGGGCAGCAGCCATCATCATGAGATGAGTAATTCTCTACCTGTGGTTTCTCAGAGAGACATATGAAAAACAGCTTGTCTGTGGCTGACTTTAAACATATCTCATTATCTTATTCAATATGCACCTGTTTCAGTCTCAGAGGTTCTAGCAAATAATGAAGTAATTCAACCCCTTCCTCCAGCTTAAGGTTTGTTGTATATCTCGCAGCTTTGAAACCAAGCATGCCTTAATCAAAAAACCTCCATGCTTACAATCACCAAATACAGGGTAATAACCTTCTTAACCAGAGGAAAAACTAGGTAATTCTTCTTGGGCTGTGAATAATTTTAGATACATCAGTCTCAGGGAAATAAGAAATACACAATGAAGAAAGATCATCACTGGAAGGATGGTATGGGCCCATAATGTGAGTATAACTGAATCACAGAAAGGTTAAAGCCTTTAAAAGGTAGAAATCTTGGCACTAGCACAAGATACATTGAAGGTTTAAGCATCACCTCTGAAGTGAAGTACACACAATCATCTTAAAGCAAAAAGACTGCCTTGGGAAAAAGGGCTTGTGATCAAAATTCTCAGCAAGCACTTACAAGAAACAGATCCCTGAGCAGCCTCCTCTCAAACAGCTCCAGTCAGGAAACTTTTAGACCAGTGTTGGTGACCAACAGTTTTGTTATTCCTCAGAATCATTGGTCTGATATTCCTTCTGCAGTTGTCACAAAAGACTGCAGTAAGGAAGGAGAGGTCTCAGATTTTCAGTACACTAGCTCACCTACATACCTCCTATTTCTCTTTCATACATATTTTATTTTGTGTAATGAGATTCCATAGTGCAGAATGAATTAGAAGATACAGGCTATGCTGGAGAAGATGACATCAGAAAGATGGGAGACTGGACTGAATGAGCTGCCAGAACTATTTATGGAGGGCACCCAAAACCCTAAATAGATTTACTTCTGCTCCTTGAAACATTTGTGCTCTCAAGATGGAATCAGATCAGTCCAAGGTGTTATTTCTTCCAAGAAGTTCTTGACATCTCAGAATTAAACTACATTAAAACACTGGCAGAAGGTGTTAATTCTTCTAACATGTAGAACCGTGCAAACGGCAGGCACATAGTGTGCCCAGAACTGAAAACCAAGAGCAGATATATAAATGGTACCTCTCATCAGTGAAGCATGTCTCATGTGTCTCCTCAATACCGAAAGCTAAAGAGCAAGTTTGTTCCAGTCACAAGCACAGCAGCCATCCAGGAGTTAGTGACTCAGAACCACAGTCTCCTTTTCAGTTCCCTAAACATTCATCCTACATACTACACATGGCACGTGGCTAAAGCCTCTCACTCTTCACCTAGCACACAGTTCCATTGTTCTCTGCTGGCTTTCTGTCCTCTGCATAGCCTAACCCTGAATGCTTTACAGACCATAGGAAAGTGATTGAGTTACTTCCAATTTATTGCTGTCTAACAGCTCAAAGATTGTAGAAAGTGCTCAAATGAGCTAGGGGAGTGAAAAGAGAACAATAACCTGACATTATTTACAGGAGATATCATGATTGTTCCCTCTCTGTCAGCATCCTGCACAGATCAGAAAGAAGCAGAACTAAAAGAGAAGCATGTATAAACATTAAATGCCTTCAGATTTATATTCTGAAGTATAATACTCACTTCAGACAGAAGGTGATGTCACTGTGTATTTCCCAGAAATATTTGCAGTTTAGAGCTGAAGATAATGATCAAGGAAGTTGACTACAGATTTGCCATAAACTCAAGTGAAACCACAAAAGTCCACTGACTTCATATTCAGAAGGCAAGACTGTAAATAGTTTTTAAGTAACTATACAGGTAGAAACAAACAAACAACTAAACAAACAAACATAGGACACAGACCCATTTGCACATAATAGATATTTTTAGGAGGAAAAAGCATTGATAAAAGATATTAATATAGAATATTTTATCTTCATCCTGCAATTTTTTGGAGGATAAAGTTATTGCTAAAGACTGCAGCAATTGCACCAATTTAGGAATATCACAATGAAGTTTTCTTCCACTTGCAGACTACTGCTGACCTGTAAAATAGCAGGGCCCTGAGACAACTGAGAAAACCATCAAGGCCATAGACTTACTTTTACACAGCAAAGAAATTGTGGGATAATAATAATCTAAAAAGTAGCTTACATTTAGTTTCATGACGAAATAAAAGCATGATGGCAACACTGCTTAATGTGGCTCTTAAGACAATCTTTCAATTTAAAAGTGTTGAAAAATGGAGATACCATGCCCTCTTTTTTCTTTTTCCCCATTCAAGTTGCACATAACAGTGACACATTTATACCACCAGTAACTACTTATGTCTATTGATTTTTAAAAAATCCAAAAACTTGTGTAGCAAGTATGAACACAGCGATATTTATAATAGACAGCAGTGAACACTGCCAATGGATCAAATGGAGCTGATCATGCAGCTGTGTGATATCTCAGCTACTCTTTCCATTTAAGCAGAGTTATTTTGTGCCTCTGCTTTCTTCCTGATAACCCTGAGATATGATTATCTTTTTAAAGATCCAATGCCAGCATATTTAGTATATGGTCATTGTTCTCTACATTTCCAACACCTTTTGAAGCGTTTTATTATTGTAGTAAGAACAGAGAACTAACTAACTAACTAAATAAATAAATCTTCAAATCATTTAAAGAAACATTTTTCAAGGTTTGAAAATGTTCAAAGGAGTTTGTATCTCATGAAGTCTAAAATACATTTTCTATTTAACAACATCTAGAGGTATTATTTCCAGGTTTGATTTTTTTCCTAGAAACAGAACCCTTTTTTTAAGAGTTGGCTGGATATAACGTAGAGATTGGAAGGCTAAATAATTGAGCCCCAGTCAGAGATGATCTCTGTAAAAGGCTCCTTCTGGCAAGAATTCAATTTTTTTATTCTCAGTATTACCACTTCACTTTGAATGAAAACAGAAGTAATGTTAAATACTTTCAGTTAGTAGCAAGTGTCAGCTGCAAGATTCACAATTCTGTTTTGTCACTGAATGATTCTCAATTTTCTTCCCAGGCTTAATTTACAGAATAAAATGTAATTTGCTGTCTTTGGTAAAAAAAAAATTTGTTTCTTTTCTTAATGAGTTGAAGGTCTATATTATACTATTCAGCTTCATACATGATAAATTAAAAGGCATGCAAGTGTTATTACACACCCAGGATTTGGGATTCTCTTCCATGTGCAGGAGGGTACTTGGTGTGTGGAGCAGGACATCATTCTTGCTTGTCATTTGCAGTTTGTTCTACTAAATCTGGAACAGCCACTTAAGGGCAGGCAAAGTGCCATTTTATGAATGTGGTATGAGAACAAACCATCAAAAGATTATACATGAAAATCAAAGTTGTTCAGTGACAGCAGCATTTCAAGCTAGGAATGTCCAAGCAGCTGTGAGGGATGATATACTCTGCCTATTTTTAAGGGGGTGTCTCACTGGGCCTAGAATAATTTCAGAAATTAAAGATACTTATGTAGATATGTGAAGGGAGTTTCCACAACTCTGCTGAATTCAAGTCAGTATAATGCAATAATGGTGTACTAGTGGAGATTTCCAGGTGCTCTGGGGTGTTCTGCAGGGAGCAGTGCTGGGCACCCTGCAAAGCTGGAGCAAGTGTGCCACAGTGCAACAGCTCATGCACAACAAGCACAGCCTCTCTCCCAGACAGTACTAACAGGAAGGCTACAGCTCACTCTTTCCCTGGTAAATCCAGAATTACACATAATGTCTACATCCCATCACACTCCTGTTGAGATCAGTGATATTCTTCCACTAGCTTCTACAGAAATCTGAATGGCTTAACCTTGGTAGAGGGCCAGGACACATAAATCCTGTCCTGTAAATTTAGATCAGAAGACCATTTCTGTGACTTTCAGATTAGGAGATCTACATCTCCATTATAATACATCTGACTAACAGGATTTAAGCTTTATATGCAGTTAAGCTCCTTAGGGTTACAACCACTTGATTCCTAATTCAAAAGAAGTAGGTGTGAATGTTCACATACTGCTTTCTCATACTGTCATGGCAACAAAACCCTCACAGCTGCAATGTCATTGTTAGTCACATAGCAAAGGACAGCCAGAGGTTGCTCTCTGCCTCCACCCCTCTCAAAGGTTAATACCACAAAAAAGTCCTGTTCCAAAACACTGAAACATCTACTACTGGAACATCTATTTCAGGATCACTGTAATGCAATTTTTTTCACACACGCTGACATTGTCTATAATGCCCTGTGTTTTCTTCTCTTTTTTGATAAACCAATATTATTACTACTTAAACCTACCCGTTTTTTATGGAATATATTTTAATAAATATGAAAAGGCTGTCTGGGTAAGAATAAATATGTTACAGGGGACCTCAAGATTAATTTGTGAAATAATTCTAAGTAAAAAAGTATAGCATTTGTAAACAGATACCAGTCTGGTGTAATATGCTGAATGTTTATATGAACTGACTTCTACATACTAAAAGAAAAATAAAATTTAAAATTCAACTAGAGCAAAGTTTAAAATAGGTCTTTTAATAGATGAATAATTTTTACAATGCTACAGTATTAACAATCTCTAAAACAAATATCTGAATCTATATCTCAAAAATATTATAATTTTTGCAAATAAATAAGTTATTAGAAGTATCATATTGTTTTGCTTTCTTGTCCGTGTAAACTTCTAATGATAACACGTTTCAGAAGAAATAACAATAAGCAGTTGCAGTGCATTTACATTATTAAGAAACTTTAACTACAATTCTATACATATACATTCTATACACTTGGATACATTTTTCTGCACTTACACTTTTACAAAGCCGTAAACTGAAAGGCCATTCAAATACATTCAAGACCAAAAAGAGAGAGAGGCAGGAGCAGTATGAATGAAAAGACAACATGTTTCACGTGGTACAACCTGACACAGAAAAGTTCTGTACATCACCAGCCACCACCAGCAGGCATGAAGTTGACAGCAACTTCCTAGAGAGGGCTGGAGTCACCCAACATTCAGTCCTCTTGGGACAGCTCCCAGTTCACTTGTCAGATTTGCTTTTGTGACCTAGGAGTTCACCAGACAGCTCTTCTCCATCTGGTAAGTCACAGGGGTGAGTAGCTGGGGACATCTGTAGAGCTGTCAGTCCTTCTGAAGGCGCTCAGACCAGGACAGCACCGGTGGCACCGACCCTGACCCAGGAGTGCCACCCACTGTGGAGCTGTGCCCTCCTGGGAGCCAGCTCATGGAGCCACCCTTGGCAAAATGAAACCTGCCACCTTAGCAGCCTGCCAAAGCACCACAGGCAAAAACAGTACTGCAACTCACTTGAGCAGGAGAACACAGAGCTCTGCAGAAAAGTGGGGAGTTTGTTTTTCAAACACAGAACAAACACAGAATGAAACATTTTAATGGGCAACAGTTAATCATCTATAAAAACTGTAGGTTCAGCATGAATTTAAATTGTAAACTGGTAATAAATAATACAGTAAGTCTCAGCACATTTTAAAATATACATTATTAAATAAACTTTGATTTTCAGCTTTCACCTTTTTTGTTCAAAAAACCCAACTTAAAAATTCTTTATGAACTGTAGCCAGTTTGCCTGCCTGAAAATTTTGATTTATGAAGCCCTACTGCCTAATGCAGATCATTTACTTGTATTAACTTTCTTTTTTCCTTTTTAAGGCAGATTAAGCAAGAGCTCGATTCAAAAACTGTTAATGTAATTTAAAGTAATTTAAAATCATAAATTGATTTCATTCTGGTTTATTTAGTAACCATACACAAATACAAATATCCACTGAAGTATGCTACTGTGAAAACTGAGAGTACCAGAGTCAGAGCAGTAGCTAGACTTAGATTTAAAATGCACATATTTCCATCTGGTCACAGAAAAGGTCTCCATGCATCTTCCCGTTAACTAGCCTTGCAATCTATCCATGAGCATGAGCCTGGCTAAGTGTTATGTTCAATGGGAATTAGAAACAGCACCCTGCAGCATTTCTGCAAGGCAGTTTATGTTGAACTGTGCTGCTGAGATTGGTGTGCCATGCCCATCCTAGCCTGTGTATCTCAAGGCTAACAGATGGCAAACCACAGCTGAGTGGAGTGGGAAAGCCCTTCCTGCAACACACCCTTTGTGCACAGAGATCCTCCCTGCTGATCTCCTGAGCTCCCTCAGCAGATGGTAATGAGAGCACCCTGAGCTTACCCTCACCTCACATCCTGTGGGGTGGGAGAAATTACATCCATCAACTACTGCTCACCAGTGACCCTTGGCAGATGATGCAGAAGATGCAATATCGAGCACCATATTCTGTTCTGCTGCCCATACCCTGAAGCCAGGATATGACCTCCAAACATTCTGGGCTGAGCTGTGAAACAACTCAATCTGCCCCAAAACAGCTTTTCACAGTATGTGAGTGCTGGGGAGAACCTCAAGAAATCCATCTGCTTTCAGGTGAAGTTTATACAAAAGATGGTTTCTGTTTCTACCAATAGTAGGAAAGTCACCTGATTAAAAGGAATCTCCCTGTTTCTATGTACTGCTATTCAAAAAAGTTTTATAAAGACATACTCTATATGAATTAATTTCAGAAGGTCTATACAGAATAAGTAAGAAAATACCTTTATAAGGACAATTTGTTAAAGATTACATGAAAACACTAGAGATGCTGATGTTTGAATACATTCCTAATCTTATGTAAGCAGGAGTATTTAAATAGTTTAGAAAACTAGGAATATTGCAGAGAGGAAAACAAAAAAAGACAGATGTAAAAAAGAAGTTGGAAAGAGAGCACCATATGAAAATCATACTTAAGTTTTAATGTCCATTTAATAGGTTAATTAAATGTTTCAAGATGGTACACTGAAATTTAAATAAGCTACCTAGGATAAAATCCTAGCTCATCTGAAGTCAATAGCAAGAAGATTTTACCTGCAATTCTCACTATGTTTCAGAAGATATGTTAATAAAACAACCAGCAACCAGACAGGAGGAAGAGGCCAGGGGAGGCTCAGGTTGGACATTAGGAAGAATTTCTCCATGGAAAGGCTGGTCAGACATTGGAACTGGCTCCCCATGGAGGTGGTGGAGTCACCATCCCTGGAAGCATTCAAGAAGCAGTTGGACATTGCACTTAGTGCTATAGTCTAGTTGTGGTGGTGTTCAGTCAAAGGTTGGACTTGGTGACCTTGGAGGTCTTTTCCAACCTTACTGATTCTGTGAAAAGGAGTCTTCAATGAAAGCTTTCAGTCAAAAAAGAGAAGGAAAAAAAGAACATGTTGCTTACTTTTTTTAGGTAAATGCCATATAAACTAATCTACATGGCAATCTCTCTGGTCAATAAAACATTGAATGTAAAGTAATTTTTAGTTTTACTTTTATTAATTCATTATTTAGTAAGACTGTTTTCTAGCTGTAAATCCATTTTAAAATTGTACCATTACCTTGTACATTGTTGCTCCATGGAAGTGCAACCCACGATTGCAGCAGTGCAATCTTTTTTCATTTCACATGTACAAAAAGATATAAAAATAGGTCCTTGATTAGCATAAGATAATATCCTTAGGCTACAATGAAAACAAATATAATGCATTTTTATAATGCAAGTATTCCTTTTAGAAGGAATACTACCTATGGGATACACTCATCTGATCAAGGATTTCAAAATCACATCCTTAAGTATCCAACGCATTTTCAATTAATTGATAGCTACAGCCTTCAGTGAGCTCCCCTGACAGTAAAAAGAGAGGCACAGAACTTAATCTAGTTTCTCATATTTCATCACACTGTTCTGCTTGCTAATTGAGATATATTTCCTAAAACTGCCAATATGTTCCTCATAGTTTATAAAACAGTACTGAAAGAATGTTGAACACATACAGCTGCTAGTCTGAACACATGTAACACAACTATTCTGTGATTCAGTGTTGTAAATGTAGTTTATAGTTTAAACTTTTAATAACTGTAGCTGCATATAAAACAGAAGTAGTAAGTTAAATTAGAGCACCTTTTGTGAAACTTAAAGAATACAAAGATTAAACCTTTTAAAATTTAAAGAAAAACAACTGTTCTGTCTCAAATCCACTATGCACCTGTCATATAAAAGGAAACTCATTTACATCTAATGAAGGCATGCATAAATATCAGAAATTCAAGGCACAACATGGAATTTGGAAGTTAGGGATATAGCAAGTCCTTGCTTTTTTATCAAATTACCTTATACACCTTATTCTGGCATATCTTCAAATTTCAAAAAAGCTGTATTATCCTAGAATCATTGAAGCTAAAAATGGAAACTGCCTATTCAAATATGTAGCTCAATCTCTTGCCAACTCCACCTGGAAACCTTCCAAGACACTGCATGCATTGACAAGCACTACTAGGTCATTCCATAACCTAATTGATCTTACTGGTAGGACCTTTATTCTGATATTCCTTGGCTATTTACCTTGTTTCAAATTCACCATAGCTATGCCTCCATACTTAGAATAGCTCCTCCATGTATTTATCATATAACAAAGAATTACACATATTAACAACTCAATCTTTTCAACTTCTTTATCACTTCAACTAGGTTCGTTATTGTTCTCTGAGCTTTCAGAAGGTTATCCAATTCTTCATCCCTGAGGTAATGAAAATATAAGACTGTACTCCAGAAATTACTCAGCAATCACAATTATTCTGATTTACAGCTGCCTGATGCAGCTCTCCCACACGTTTACACTTGACATCAGTGAAGCCAGAAGCAAGACAGGCTTGTTGCCTACATTTTCAAGGCTCCGTACCACATTACTACATTTCCATCTTCTCTCTCTCTCTAAGTATCCATGTTTCCTCAAATGCATCACCTTTTCTCTGAATCTGCTAGGCTGTTAGACCAAAATCTTTTAATTTGTTGGATCTCTCCCACTCAGGCATCATACAATGTAATATGATCTGTAACTTCAATCAACTTACTGTAGATCCTTCTTGCAGATTATTGAAGACATGAAGTAGAATTAGGTCAACACAGTATAAACAATTAATGGGGAGGGAGCAATTAATATTGCCCAGTGGGATGAATCAAAGCACAATTTATATTTTAAGATGCTATTTTAAATATATTTGAGCTATTTAAAAGAAATGAAATATCTCACCATAGCTAGAGTTTTTCAATGCAATACTGATTTTTCTGCATACATAATTTAAATGTAGAATAGGAAACATGCTAACAATCAGCTTTGCTCTGCAAAGGAGTCTCATTCCAGCCTCTGATTAGAAAAAGGTAGGCACATCCTGTCTACTCCTCAGCACAAACTTTTAACCATTTAATATTATATCTATTATTCTAAGTACCTTTAAAATTACAAATTAAAATACAGGGAGGTCTAAATTTGCACTGACAAGCAAGAATTCAACTCCTTTCAAAAGTCCTTCTGGAATTTTGCAGTGTGATACTGTAATTGAAAAAATGTTGAACAACATGCTAGAGTACTTATAACTGGAAAGGTATTACTTAATATAAAGCTTAAATACCATTCAATTCACCCAGTCTATGAAAAACATCATTACCTAATTTACACTCTGATTTCCAGAAGACTCACTTTCAGTACAACTTATCAACTCTCCTTCTGCTCTTGATAATGACTACAGGTCATAACAGAACTTTCAGAACAGAAAGCACAGTAGCCAACTATTCTAATTCTTAAAGCTAATTGTCAACCTATTGAAAATAAGAAAATACTTCTTTGAAGAAATTAACAATTAAAAACCAAAGGTGAATCTGAGGATGAAAAGGTAGCTCTGAAAATATATTAATTGCAAAAATAATACAGTCCATGATATTTTAGGCACAGTTGTTTATTCTTGTTCCATGTTTTAAAACTTGGACTCAGAAAAATCAGAGGAAGTTTTGGGTTTTTACCCTCTCTTCTTTTCCTTTCCACTAAAAGCACCATGGTTGCACAGCGTGATTCAGTCGTCCTTTTCCACAATCACTTCTCCATGAAGCACCCTTCTTCTCTGCCGCAGCATGTGGAAATAAAGTTGTGGAAACACTTGATCAAAGCATAAAAGAAAGCAAATTAGATGGAAAAATTCAACAGATCACATAATGGAAAACCACAATTTTACAGAATGATGAACTGAGTAAAAACTACAGCACACAGTGGTTGAGTTGATTGAGGTGAATAATAACAAGTCATGAACATTGTAGTGATTTTAAAAACAATAATTACTCAAAGGTCAGACAAGGCCTCCTGAATAAATACCCTGTATTCAAGGAACTTTACTTCAACAGTTTCCTTGTAGAAACAGAATTTAACCATATTCTGGTAGTACAGAGTTCAAATCTGTCCTAGGCATTTTTTAATTAAGACTTGGAGGACACAAATTTATCTTATTTGCTCAAGTCTGGAGTAAGAAGATCCCTCTTCCCTGTCCCTCTGTCATCTATTATATTACTGTCCTGCTCACAGAGTTGATCCTTACATTTAATGGCTAGAAAACTGGATTTATTCCTGAAGTGTTGTTACATAAACAGATGTAAAACTGTCAGTTAGCTATCACACCTTAGAATATTTTTTGTTGACATAAATATCTCTTGTCGGCCTTCATGATTTTCTGGGACAAAAAATTTCAGTGTGTATGTATATTGTAAAAGTCTATATTGAAGGTTGCCTTCTTAAATGAATACCTTTCATGAATGCAGATCACAGACTTTTTAACTTCAATTTTCCTGCTTCAGTTTCTCTCACTAATCTGCTGCCTCAATGTACAGATGATTTAAAAAATTATATATTCTATTATTAATATTATCTAAAATATTACATTTGCCTAGTTTGGTCCAGCCCTATTCATAGTGGAATATCTGGTATCTCAGGTTGCTTTCTCCTTGTCTTCACTGTTTAAGTAGCAGTGGAAATAACACTGGAAATGAAAGACAAATACTCTCTCTACTGTTACCCCCATAGCTTTTGGTATGCATAAATACAAGGACAAACTGATGAAATCAGGGACTGCAGATGTTCAGAAAGGTTTGGGGAGGTTGATTTCTGTGAAAATGAAATCTTAGAGAATACTGATTCAAGTTTTTCCTGAGCATGCTTGAATGGTGATTTTTCCAAGGTGAATGGTTATTAGTAGCAAAAAGCCACAGCAAATCTCTGCACAGCTTGCAGGACCATTTTTAAGCCATGACTTCAAAGTGGGAGAGGCATGAGAAAGTCTCAGTGACAAAGTTACAGACATTTCTGTGTGTAAGCAAAAAGTTTTCTTACTTTGTCAGGGTCAGAGAAATAATTTCAGCATTTTCATTGAAATTTTTAAGACAGATTATGTTCCCAAGCAGATCACAGGACAGAAAATTTCAGCCTAATCAATTAAACACAGTAAAGCTTGGAACAACAGAAAGCAGGCTTTTACAGTACAAATTATTCAACAAATTTTAATACAGGGAGTGTTTATAGCATCACTGAAGATTAATTATGTTGTTTAAAATGCTTCTACAGTTAAACAGTACTTACATGGCACATAAGAGAACATGACAATAATAAGGAAGTAATAGTAGTCAAAGGAGACATTGTACTTGTTGGGAAGTCTCAGTGAAAACATTCCTGTTTTCTTCACATAGGGTAAAGCAGCATATATGGTTAGCAGTTCACCTGCAACTCCAGCAGGATATAAAATGATAAAAAAGTTGTATCTGCATTGAAAAAAAAACCACAACAAAAACAACCTTGTGAGAAACACCCCATAAATTTAAAATTTTCTCTTTTTAGTATTATTTAGTATTTAGCACAGCAATGTATTAAAGTAGCTCCTGTACCAGATTCAAGAATCACATCCTCACTTGACACAGAGTTGCTTAGATTGACAACAGAATGCATTCCTCAGTGCTTTCCTTAAAAAGCAGTGAAGTATCAAAATGTTCTTATGTCTTCCTAATAAAAAAATCCTAAAATTTTTAGTCTCCAATGATGATTTTTTTAAAACGTACATTCTTACTCCTGTTGTCACTGACAGGATTCAGACCAGAACTGAATCTCAAATTCAGATGATCCTACATATTATCATCCCAGTGCACACACACTGGGTCCACTGTATGTACTACAATTTGTTTGAAGATAATGAAAATGTTGAAAAACATCAGAAGCCTGTTTTACTCACTACAACATGGGAATACTGCATTTACCACTAATGGAAACTGGAATAAAAGAGAAAAGAAAATGACAGTGTCAGAAACTTATCAGATCCATTTTAAAATGACATGATGTTCAAATAAAAGGCAAAGTATCCAGTTGAAAGAAAATGTGGTTTGAATGCCAAAGGCCACATAGGTAGTGACAAAATGAAATTTGTAATCAATAAGCTTTGTGTTGTCCTCTCATACAGTGCACCATGGATAGGCAGGTTCTCCTAAGGAATTCTCCAGTTCATACAGGGAACAGCAATGAGAGCTGTCACACAGAGAGAAAGGTACAGTGTGCACTCCCTGACCAAAAGAAATAAGATCCTAAACACCAGCAACTAAGCATGAAACCCTCCTAGAAGCAGAAGGGCTTAGAAGGCTCACAGAGGAAGAGAATCACAGAATAGTTCAGGCTGGAAGGGACCACAATGAGCCATCTGGTCCAACCTCCCTGCTCGAGCTTTTATCCTAAAGCACACAGCACAGGATTGTGCCCAAATGGCTTCTGAGTATCTCCAGCAAGGAAGACACTGGATTGTCTCTCTGGACAATCTGTTCCAGTGCTTGGTCACCTGCACAGTAAAGATGTTCTCCTTCATATTCAGGGGAAATTTCCTGTGCATCAGCTTCTGCCCTTTGCCTCTTGTCCTACTGCTTGGCAGCACCAGGAAGAACACAGATTAGATAAGAAGGAACTGAAACCTTATATATAGTTTGTCTCTATGCACTTATGAGGTAAAGATCAGAAATTCAATCTCTCTTGGTACTGAATTCATGCCCAGTTGTGCTGTTTGCTTATCCATAAATCTTGATGGGATATTTTAGACTCTAAGAAAACACATTTTCAAAAGTTTATTTACATTAATATTTCAACATATGTCTCTTCAGTAAGAATGTCAGTTTTCCCTATTGTCTATATTGAGGAAACAAAATTCTGTTGTTCAAGGCACACTGAGCTGATGGCAAAAATTATTACCTGTCAATGTAATATGTTCTGTTTTTATATATACTTCTTTTTGAAGTCTGTATAAAAACTACTGATGATAGCTGATTTGACTATCTTTAAGTTTGTCACTTAGTGCTTAAACAAGTCTCTCAGCTAGGCACTAGCAAAAAGGTAACATTTTATAAGAATGGACATAAATATCAGACATATCAGTGTGTTAGAAGCATCAAATCTGCATTATCTATAAACCAAAAATAAAGGAAAATAACAAACAAACTCTTTAAAATAAGAATTGCCTGTACTGAATGTAGGTTAGATATTTCTCTTCTAACATAGTAAGTCTGCCTTACATGTATTTTTCAAATAATGACTACATAGAGTACCATTCCAGTTAAGTCTCCTGATAAACACACACAGTGTATGTGATCTAGTTGCCAACCTTAAGCATGCTTCAAAATCAAAACAGTTTAGATGTGGAACACAATTTTGGGTGGGCTAAACTAAGTCAGTATTTAACTTTACTACATACTACATATACTACATACACTACATACACTACATATACTACTATATATACTTACTACATACTTTACTATATGATATAATCTTTGAAAAGCCTTGATAAAGCAGAACTTCTTATAAAGTAATAACAGATTGAGTGACAACAACTCCCACATTTTTAAAGAACTAACATCCACAAAGACTAGCACAGGTGCTTAATTTTGGCCACTGTATTCAAGAGCATTTTAAAGAGTCATACTGCAAATTAAAAGATCACTCCAAAGATAGAGAAAAAAAATAGAGTAAGTGAAAGCAGAGTTCAAACTGTGAGACACAGAAAGCAAAGAAAAACCATACCACAAAAACCTCAGCTAATATATTTTTTACATTTTAAACCAAGCAACAGTGATCCCAAGGACAGAAAGCAACTGACTTGCACTTTGCTGACACAGAAGCAAAGCTCAAACATCTGCTCTCCTGTGTGTTAGCTCAGCATGCGTGAAACCAACATGCACAGAATCATGAGAAACTCAGTGCAAGACATCTCCACCTGGCCCATTTAATGAAGTATGGCAAATGGTTGAGCAGGTTGAATGTGTAGAAGGAATATCGAGTAATCTCTGTCACAGTCCATACGACCAGAAAAAGAATAACGCTCTCCTCATTCTGGATCTGCAGAAGTATAAAGAACCAACATTTTCTTCATCCTTAGGCTTCTGTTCTGTGCAAACTGCAACAGACTTCTCTTTAAGATACACAGAGCAGAACTAACATTTTGTAAAGAAATAAAATTTTGGCACAAAAGTGATATGCTGAAACCATTACCGTGTACAGTTCATTATCATATGTATATACAACATACAGACATTTGTCAAATGAGCAATCTCCATCCATTATGCAAATATCAAAATATAAAACCCTACAATTATACTTATTGCTCCTCTTTATTCTTTGCCTACATTCCACTAGACTATCTAGCTACCCTTCTTTCATTTTTGGTTGACCTACTTGTTTACATTCTTACTCCTCAAAACAGCAAGAACAACAAAATGCTACAGAAGGTATGTTCTTCCCATAATCACTTTTTAATCATTCTGCATTTCAGTACTCTATTTCCTAGACTTTCTCTTATTTTTTATCTTGCTTCTTCTTCAAAGTATAATGCACATTTCCATGAGACAAAAGTAATTGCTTTATATAACCTACTAACTGGAACTTGGTCACAGAAGACCAAGTTTGGCAGACTTCGGGGAGTTCTAAGATAGTTAAGGTGCTGGAGCACAGACAGCTCACTAAATGAAGAGTAGTTAGTAGATCAGGAGGTTTGGGTAAACTCACTCAACAATCCTATGTAAGGTTTAAGTTCTGAGTCATTAAACTGCCTCTGCTGTTTCAGAACACTGCTTCTTTTTCATTCTGAGTGAACAAAAAAACAAAAGTCCCCAAATACAAAGAAGGCACCTGGGGATTTATTTCAAACACTACCATCTGTGAGGAAGAATTACAAACAGGTAATTTTCTTTCCTTTAGGAGGGAAGGAATTTTGTAATACACTATGCCTGAAGGCTGAAAAGCTCCAGGGATGTCTGTGAAATAGAATAAAGCAACACAAATTTTGTTAAAATTATAAAAAAAGGAAATGATTTTTCAAAATAAAATGCAACAAGGTGACAAAGCTTAACATATTTCCAAGATGTGGAAAATCCACACCTCTGCCAAAAATTAAGAATTGTAAATGCTCATAAAATTGCACCCTCAATGTGTCAGTCAAAGAAGGTGCACTTTTAGCAGAAGGATCTCACCAACATCATAGAGAAAATGGAGACATAAAAATAGCACCAAAATCACAAATTAATAGCACAACTGAAGTGCAAAGTCACCCAAACAAATAAGCAAAGGTAAAGACAGAATTAGGCTGTTCTTTGCCTCATGCAGTTAGAGACAAACATTGATAAGTCAAACTTGGATCCATGTCACAGTGCTAAATCCAAGCAGAGAGCTTTAAATAAGTATGCAGAGAATTCCTATCTGCTGTCCTGCAAATCTGCAGTCAAGTGGGGAGGTCTGGCTCTGGCTATTATCACTGATGTGCCTCTCACCACCTAAAGTGACCCTGAACATTCATGCCTGCTAAGCAATAACAGTGTGAAATACAATCAGACACACATTCAAAAGTATTTCTTTTTGGACACAGCTACAGTAGTGTAGATAGAGGAAATAAAATAAATTGCTAGATATACTAAAGATTTAGTCCACTGCAGATAATAAAAAAATGGGAAAATGCAGTGTTATAGTCCAGCTCATGTGCAGACATTCAATAGAAAAATCTTATTAATCTTTGACACATTATGCCTTACAGAAAAATATAAAAAGTTTAAAAAACAAAAGCAAACAAAAAAAGAAACCAAAAACCAAAACAACAAGAAAAAAGAAAAATAACAACAAAAAAACCCTATGAAAAGCCTATTTAATTTATTCCATGTTAAGAAAATTGAAAGAAAAGTGAAAGAAAAGATGCAGTGTAGAAAACAAGTGTCTTGTGAAATGAAATGAAGATTTGATAACTGAGGCAGGTGCTAGGATAAGTCATCTACAGAAAGGCTTATGCCATCTGCTGGCAAGACAGTTTAATGGCTCAGCTTTTCAAGTTCTGAAGAAATTCAGGAGAACAAAATCTACCACTTATTTTTTTTACATGCCTTTCATAGAAAGCACACCTCAAAAACTGAACCTAATGTCCTACCTACCAGCTTCATTCTGCTAATGGATCACCAGCCTTCCAACAGCCACCTACAGCCAGGCAAATAAACCATTGTCACTTACACAGGTCCTTAAGTGCCAGTGTGACATACTGGGTGTTATCGAATGCTAATACTATGATAACATTAAAATTTTGAGATGGTTTCTAAAAAGACTGCAAAATTGCAACCCTGTTTATTCATGTGAATTCAACTGAAGACATAAATTTAAAGACATAAATTTACATTTTATTTAGATTAATTCAGCAAGTGCTTATTAAAATTTTTGAAAGGGAACTGTAAACACCAGGGTAGTTTTGCTTGCAAATAATAGGATTAGCCATTGATTTTATTTAGGCAGACCACAGAGGGCACAATGCTGAAGACATTGCTGATTCACAGCTAAGACCCAGACTCAGCCTCCTGGCAAGAATCACACAAATTTTGTAACGGTAACTTCCAAAATTGCACTCAAATATATAAGCATTCTCTACAGGAGTATCATTAATTTTTAGATTGGTCTTCCTTGTGAAATGAGAACTGTAGTAACAGTTTATCCTTAAAAGCAATCAAAACATAATTTGCTCACACACATACCTGTTTTATACTATGTGCAATGAACCACACCATGAAGATTCTTGAACTCACTTGGACCCCAGTCACAAGCACAGATGTGCGAACTATTCCTTAAAAAGAGAAACATGTTATCTCTGTTCCACAATTCATGTTTTAACTAGTTACAGGAGAAACTAAAACAAAGAACTCACCAACTGCACAGTGGATTACCTGTGAATAAAAATAAGTCAGAGGTTACTGACGTGCAGCATGTTACTAACTACCCTATAAACATGGGCTTTTGATATTAATATAAACCTAGGCTCAATTCTGGATTTTGTCTCCCACTAACAGTCTTAAAAAGATATACATGGCAGAGCCCTGGCAATCAGTGTTGAGATGGTCTCAATATCTGAGCTATGCAAGCACATGAAAGACATTTGTTTTCCTAATTAATTGTAAATATTAGATTTAGATACTTACAATGCATTTTATTCAACTAGTAAGCTTCTCTTCCTTTACCTTATTCTAAGAAGAATTTTACAAGACAGTGTAGAGGAAGTCATATAAGGAACGCTAAACACACAGCAGTTTTGAAGTGTTCTGCATTCATTACAGTTCAGTAACATTATTACACTTTTGTCAATGACAAAAAGCTATGAAGCTTTAGATACAGTACGTTTTCTGGTCAGTAATGTTTAGCAAATAAAGTGCTTTTCATTGTTTTGGCAGGGATGAATAGAATTACTGTGAAAGTTTAACAGCACAAAAGCCTATATACAGCTGGTGACATGATTTTAACAGTTTGAACTAGAGATGTTGTAGGCAGATTGAGAAAAAAAAAGTTAAAATGCAGATAGACACCCTTTGTTGTGCCTAGGAAAGAACTGCAACTGCTCCATAAATGCAGCAATGAAGCTTCATTCCACAAATATACCAGAACTGAGACCACTAGTGCATAGTTTGCATAAGTATTACTTAAAGAATACTTTGCACTTCTTGCACAGACCCCTTGTAAAGGATTATATGGGGTTCGTGAATCCTGTCTCAAAATAAGCAGAAGCAGGAAAGGCACAGGAGGATCATAAATCCAGTATAAAGGATATAAGGTAAGCTATGCTCTCTGAGATGGTGATACCTACTACACTAGAGGGCTGATCTCCTGGATGCAGTGCCTTCGAGATTTTGTCTTTTGCATTAAAGACTCTCAAATCAAAGCAGTTCCCAGGCACTGATTTAAAGAAATTAGAATTAAGCTTGGAAAACACGTGCCCATTTGTTTCAAGTAATCACCTTGCCCCACCCCCAAAAGTTCATTAAATAATAAAGTAAAAAGAATTTTTAGTACTAAGATAATATTTTTATTTTAAATTCAGGACAATAATGTGTTTTACCTATGATATGCAGCATCCAGTAAAGCAAACTAATGTTTAAAATTTACCTCAAGCAAAGCAAATGTCTGGAAAAATTTAAGCGTCTTTTGAACGCTTCTGAATAAGCCTCTATGTGTTCCTTTCTGTATATAAAACCGCACCATGGCAATACCTAATACCAGCCACCTATAAAAGAAAGAGAATGGATACATTTCAAATTAGAATTCTAGAAATATCCATCCATCGTAAATAATTTAGTATTTTTCTTCACAGATTAACTTTGATTCTTCACTTGTCAATGTTCTTAGAGCATAAAAAATATCTCTAGACATAAATAGTATATAATATTGTGTACACATTACACTCATCTCTTTACTTGGAAAATAATGGAGAATAACTTGCTGCCTTCTGAGGATTGATGTAATTGAGGGAACCCCCCCAAAATCACCCATCCATCAGACTTTTCTCTAGAAGTGACTACATATTTTTACTATTAAATCCTCATGCATCTTGACTATTAAATACTGTTATTTGAAACCACAGAGCTTGGCACTGAAGCCACTGTTCAGGTTACAAGTTTGTAAAAGTGAAGGACTAGAATTTATGCACATCAGTTTTACATTTTTCATGGCCCCTCAACTCACCAATTTCTGGACTGACTAGTGATCTTAATGCTCTTGTTTGTGATTGTCCACATGAAATTACCACTACAATTATGTATTTCAAAGTGTTGAGAAGTGTTTTAAAAGTTGACTTAAAAATCAGACTCCAAAGTGCTGAGAGATGGGTGTTCTATGCTCCTGACTTCCAGAAGCAGATATATATATAACTAGCACATTTGAGGGGGTTGGATAAATTTATTTTTGTTCTTTTAGGAAACTGAACAATTATGCCAACTAATAACCCTTCCAATGTAAAAGAAAGAAAAAGCCCCATCATATTTTATTCGTAGCAGAATTTGACATAAAACTTAAATTGAGATTTAGAATGGAAATTGAAATAAAAAAAATAAACGTCCAAACTGTGGGTTGATGCCACCACCAGCCCAGACTCTGTAAAATAATCCAAGGCCCAAGGAATTCTTTCCACGTAATAAACCTATTTTTATATAATAAGGGTTTTTAAAACAGTGTACTATATCTTCCTTAATCACGGGATTGATTGGGTAGGAATGGACCTTAGAGATCATCTAGTTCCCTCTGCCATAAGCAGGGACACCTTCCACTAGACAAGGTCACTCAGGGTCCCATCCAACTTGGCTTTGAATACTTCCAGGAATGGGGCAGCCACAGGTTCTTTGGGAAACCTCTGCAAGTGCCTCATCACCCTCTGAGTAAAGAATTTCTTCCCAGTATCTAATTAAACCTGCTCTCTTTCAGTTTAAAGCCATTATATCTTTTTCTATTACTATAGGCCTTGTGAAAAGTCCCTCTCCAACTCTCTTGTGGGCTCCCTTCAGGAACTGAAAGGTCACAACCATGTCACCCTGGAGCCTTCCATTCTCCAGACTGAAAAATTCCAACTCCCTCAGTCTTTCAGACCTATACCTCATTCTTAAAACATCACATTAGCAAGAAGACTGAAAATTTCAGGTTTGAATCCAAAAAGACTAAGAAAGTACAAAAATTATTTAACATAGACATACGCATAACAAGAGCTATGGATGGCTATTTTGAGAAATAAAAATAAAAAATGACAAAAATTTTAGCTTAATGTCTTGTCTCTTGTTGCTGAGAACAATCACTCAGTCCTTTCATTCTCTATAAAGCCATAGCAAGTATATTCTACAGCAACATGAGCTCTGGCTAAGGAAGGGCCCAAGTGACAGAGCAGAAGGGTCTCAGAAATACTCAGAGGCAGATTCAGAGAGACGCTAAACATTTAGAGAAATATTTACATAAACATTTGGATGAATATTTAACTCATGATCCTGTAGTCCTCCCCGAGCAGAAGATCCATTCTGCTGTAGCAGTGTGGGAGCTGCCTGGACCCTGACAGCTCCCTGCTCACCTCGGATGGCACAGACTTCATATCAGCCCCTTAACTGCTCCTACGCACGGCGGCCACTGCTATGCAGCCCTCGGCGTGCCCCATTCCAGCACTCCATGACAGCATTTCAAACTCACATGGAGCTAGTCAGGCTTCCCCACACTGCAGGAATGATTCCCCTCTTTGATCCCTTCTAACTTAAGCCCATGAATCCGATCTGTCAGCGCTCCAAAATTTTCCCCTGCAAGTGTTACTTAGAGTTTATAAGAGATTTTAAATATGAGTGCCTTTATTTCAGGTTGTCTCCCACCACTGTGGAAATAAGGAATTATTGGAATATGACTGGCAGTCTTCCACAGTGGAGCTGCCCTGCTCTATAGTGAAGTGTTTGACAAGAGGAAGGTGACAGTGAGTTTACATCCAGCTGGCAGCACAAATATGGCAGCAAGAGCTCTGTCCGAGACTTAGACTGAGAAGTCACAATACATTTCACTTAACAAGGCATTTTCTGTAGGTCATTCCACAACCAAAGCATTGCAGAGAGACGTAATCTTGGACTACACTCAAAGACAGCAAATGTATTTTTCTTAAATTATTTTTTATGTGGACATAAATTTCTGTAGATCGATTTATTTAGCTGTCAGTGGCTTTGACTTTGGATCTCAGGAAAGCCCTTGTACTGATTATTACAAATCACCACGAAATGGAAAACACTTTCTGTAATAAAGGCAGCATCTCCAGTTGGGACTTTCAGCAAGACTAAGTATTGATCTGTCATTTCAGTCCCTTAAATATGTTTAGAAACAAAGATAAGCTGCAGGGGTTTTTATTAGAATAGTTGTTAACATGTAGTTATGCATTCGTCTGTTAAAATTCCAGAAATATTTTGCTATATTGCACTGCCTGGACAACTGGACAAATATACTGTTCCAGTTAAATATTTATCCTGTGTAGCGTCTCTGTTAAGTGTAGCTGTATTTCAAATATGTATTTTTCTCTTAAATTGTACCCATAAATGATTATAAGAATTTATTTCTATCTCTTTTTTTTCTGTTTCCACACAAAAAGTACAATTTTGCATGTCTTGATTTCTTTTGATATTAATGGAAAATGGGAGAGAAGGAAGTTGGAGATACTGAAGCAGCACCTAAGGTCAAAACTAAGATGGTTCGATAATCTTTTAGATACATATAAAAGTCAGTGGCAAGAGTCAGTGTTCATTAGCAAATTCACACATGGAGCACAAGACTGGTAATTCAATGAGGTAACATTAACCTCACGTAAAAGCACTTTTCAAAAAGTGCAGTAGCAATATGTGAACAGACTTGAATTCACATTCAAGATTCAGAGTTGCTAGTGAGAAGAAAGCCACTACGGTCACATTCCTGGCTTTTTCCATCCGTGCTGGAGCTCCTGCCTCAACTGCAGCGTGTTAGTTTTAGTCTATGGGATTCAAAGGGCAGTGAGATCACCCATCAGTAACCAAAGTAAAACTCTTCTCATGATGAATGTCACACTAGAAGTTATATATTTTTTTAATTTTTCGCTTTCTTTTAAGCATGTGGAAATGTTGGGGTTTTCTCCCCCGAGAGTTAGTGAACAGGGAAAATTTTCAAGACGTGAGAATATGTGCTTCGAGTACTAACAACACAAACCTGACTGCTCTTATGACCCGTTATTCCAAATAAAAACCCTCTTTCCTGAGAGCAAAGCCTCGCGGCACGGAGCAGAAGCCCAAACGAACCCCCTGGGCTCCTGTAGCATTTCCCCGGTGCCGGTGCCGCGCTGGCTTTGGACAGCTCAGCGTGCCGGGAGCCGGGGCGGGCTCTGCTCGCTCGGAGCCGGGCGCGCCGCCCCGCGCGGCCCCGGCCCCGGAGCCCCGAGCAGCGCTCCCGGCTCCCCGCGGGCGGCCGCAGCCCCTCCGCATCCGGCGGGGCCGAGCCGGGGGACGCGGCTCCCCCGCACGGCATTCCGGTCCCGGCTATACTTAACCTCGGCGCGGGCAGGGGTGACACGCCGGCGGCCGGCACCGCTGCACCGTATTAGGCAATGCCCGGCAGGCGAGGAGAGCCCCGCTGCCGGCGGCTCTCCCGCGCCCCGGCTCTCCCGCCCGGCCCCCGCCTCGCCCCGGCCCCGGCCGCGCCGCCCCGCCCCGCTCCGCGCCCCCGCTGCCCGCTCACCCCGCGGTCATGGCCACGTTGTAGAAGATGAGCCACGTCGTGGCCAGGGCGCCCAGCTTCTTCTTCTTGCCATTCTCCTTCTCCTCCACGGCGCCGTTGCCGCCCCCGTCCTCCTCGCTGGACGCCATGGTTCCCCGGCGGGAGCGCGGCGCACACGGCGGGGAGGAGGGGCTCCCTCCTTTCGCGGCGGGGCTGGGGCCGCTGGCAGCCGGGCCGGGCGCTGTCTCTCACCCCATCTGTCTTCCCGCGGGCCCTGCCGCCGCCAGCGGCTCACATGGCCCGGCGCGCTCCTCCCTCCGCGCCGCGGGTCCCCCCGGGTCAGCCGGAGCCCGCGGGGGCGGTGAGCCCCCATCCGCGGGGCGATCCCGCTGGGATGGTACCTGGCTCGCTGCTGACCGTCAGGCAGCGGCAGCGGCCACAGCCCGCCTCAGAAAAAGTGTCAGGAAAAGCGCAGGTCTTGGCAATATAGAAATACGTGTCTGAGATTGAACAGCTGGGAGTCTGGCCAGAGACCGACGAGTGGGAATATGACCAGGCCCCCACCTCAGAGGCCAAGCAGCCACCTGCCAGGGTGACCTCGAGACCCCTCCATAAATACCACCCTCAATACGAGGAAGACTGAGCCTCATACCTCAGAAGGGGAAATTTCTTCCAAGGGTCTGAAGAGCAGCCCGGTGGCAGACTGAAGGATGAGATTTGAGTGTGCATGTTACCTTGCTTGTGTACTTTCCTGTGTACAAGCGCACAGGAAAGCTAAGCCAGCCCAGGTAGCATTGCTGGGACTGGCTCTGGGAGGGGGACAGCCTTAGCCTGAGTTAATATGACATGATGCTTCAAAAGTGTGGGCTGCACCCACTATCCTGACACGCGGCTCAGCCTCTGCTAGCCTGGGGATGCAGGCTCCTCATTTCCTCAGCTAAGCATGGTGACCATGGCCTCAGCCCAAGTACCTCAGACACAGGCATATACAGACAGAAGAATTCCAAAACTGGGTCAGGATGTCTTTGAAATGCTGCTTGTTCAGTAGAATTTAAAGAGTCTGAGTCTGTCTACTTTAGAATGGGGTGGGTATCTCAATGTTGAAGACACCTGGATGTCTCAGGTCGAGGGCCTTCATGTAAAGATAAGCAGACGTTCCAAACAAAACCTAAATTTCTCCTTCCTCCTCACCAAAGCACACAAGCAGAGGTTCATCTTTCTGTCTCAAAACACACACCCAGTGGCAACAGCAAAAGTATAACATGCAAAATGAGTAGTTGGCAAAAGAGCACATTATGTATGTTAGTAAGATTACAGTAAATACCAATATTATAGATGCACAGATATTTTTTGTGTTCAAGTCATAAATATAATCCATTTTGAGAATCTTGTAGTTAAAAAATCAAGACAGAGAATTTCCACACAAGAGTGAATGACCCAACTCAGAAGTTTTTGCTGATACAGGTTAATCTGAGCCTACGTGACATTTCAATGTGAAAGCTATAAGTTAGTTTAAACTGTAGTTTTCCAAAATATTTTTCAATATTTATTATTTTAATTCTGGATATTCCTGCTATCTTACTTACACATTTTCTCCACTTGAATTCCTCTTCTCTCTTCAAACCATTCTAACTTTTTGGTTCTGACAATGTAGTGTGGAAAGAGGCATCAAAAATTAACCATATACTATGAGAAAAGTAGGTTTCTTTCTCATTTGATTTTGTTAATTTATAAATTCATTAACTGATGAAAACTTTCTTAAATTATGATACATGGAGAAAGGCATGGCTCAAACACAATTTTTAATACTAGGTTTTATTTTTTACTACCTTTAGCTGTCCTTTACCATTTTTCTTCTGAGATTTTTCCACAGCAGATTTGAGGCAAAAATCCAATTTTCTTTTTGAAGTAAAAATTTT
The DNA here is from genome assembly GCA_030060385.1 of Muscicapa striata striata. Lineage (NCBI taxonomy): Eukaryota > Metazoa > Chordata > Aves > Passeriformes > Muscicapidae > Muscicapa > Muscicapa striata. The sequence goes on from JAREIS010000102.1 coordinate 2,489,344, forward strand.
CCATTTTAAAATCCCTTCTTGGATGTTTTCCATGCTTTTGCTCAGAATCTTTTGAATTTGATAAGCAATGTTTGTCTATTTCTCATTAGAATTCTGTATTATTTTCCTTCCCCTATTTATTTGCTCACATGTATTGATTTTGGATGCACACATTATCTGCAATGATGACTGGGTTTGTCTTCAGTTAATTTAGTCAATTCAGAACTTACTGGTGAGAATAAGCATCTCAATGTGTTTGCTCTAATATTGTGGTTACTATTTATTAAGCTTATAGTTTCTCTTGCTATCACACTACTCATTCACCCAATTGATGAAAACTTTCTGAACATCCCCATAATCTTTTCTTGATTTAAAAAAACTAAAGATTTTGTTCCATTTGCTAGTTTTGTCATCCCCATTTGGCTATGTTTCCCAACCACTTATTAAAGTATTAAGTACAAAACATATTGCAGAACTTTCATAAACACCCCACTGCTCTAATTTTGCTATAATAAACTTGCTCCTTGTTTCAATTTCCCATGTTTTACTCCATGGAGATATTTTATTCCTTAATCTGTAGCTACTTTGTATCCTGGGTAATTCCTGTGTGACATCTTTTCAACAGTACTTCCAAAACGTATTTGTTGTGTTAATAATTTTTTTTAATAATCTGTTTTAATAATTATATGTTCCAGGAATTGCAATAAATGAGTTGAAATGTAATTTCTTTTTCATACATTTCCTATTGTTATTCTTTAAATCATGATTTTTGTCAATTACAATGTATATATGTGATTACTAGTCTTTATTTTCTGACTACTTCATTTAAATTCAAATATTTAAATACTTCATTTAAAGTGTCAGCTATTTTCAAAGTATTAAGTACAGTATCTTTACTTAATTAGAAATAACATTCTTTTATAGTAGCAAAATTATTTCATCTAATATTTCAACTTTGGCTAGCACCTTTTGACCCCCAAAAAATCTCAAATTTATTCATAAGACAGATTTTCTTTACTTACAGAAATTTAATCAATAGAAGTGAACAGGCTTATATATTAATTGCATTATCTAAATTGGCTTTTAAAATCAATTATGATTGGCTTATCAATTGAGGTGAATTTATTCAAACACAAACCAACCTTTCCAATAAATTTCAAGACAGTCAGATCAAGGTCTTTTATGTTGCAGGTGAGAGGTCATTGTGTTTCATATTCATTCTCAGCCTTCCCTGGCAGTTTACCTTTATTTACTCTAGTTCCAAATTATCAACACTGCTATACTGTTGCTACAAAAAATGAGTGGTTTTCTTTGTCTTCTTCATGATTGATATTATCAATTTATATTTTACTTCTAGATTCCTATTGCACACTCAGATACTCAAAAGCTTATAAAGCTGAATGGTTTTTACTTCCAATCTATTTCCAGAAATACAAAGTGAAGATTATATGACATTATTTTCTAATGAAATGTTCTACAGTGTTTTGGGATTTTTGTTACAAAATTTATTTATTCAATATGGGAGCACTCCTATGGAATGAAAAATTGTAGTGCTCTGAAAATAATATAATGACTTATCAGCTCCACTATGACAGGGGAAGGTCATCTACTGTTGAACACTTCAAGAACTACTTGACATGAAGAATTACCTTTATACTTCAGACTAGTTAAATGCTAGACAGTAACTTAAAATCCTGGAAAGAGGAATTTTTTTAGACAACAGATTTTATATATACTACTTGCACACATTCTAGGTCAATGGTATATAGGAATCAGTGAGGTATTCAAGGATAGATGCAAGTAAACAGAATTTTGTCTAAATTGAACAACAGTCTGTATGTGTGTGTGTCCTTTCGTGTATTCATGCAGGTGTGTATATCTATTATTTAATTTACTATGCTATGAATTTGGTAGAAGATGCTTCCAAAAGATGTGGTGTAGAATGGATTGCATAAATCTTGTGGGAAGAACTAGAGGATCTCATATTTGGCACTTCTGAAGCAGTTGGAGTTTTGCAGTGCTACTGCAAAATAAATTATTCATATCAAGCCTCTGACTGTACAGCTCAGTAGTCATCAAAGGAAAAGAAGTCATGATCATAGGCTGATGTGGAATTTTATATTTCTGCTATAAAAATACAAAAATTCTGGTGTGAAAATTTCAAATTTTTTGTATGAGAGCTATTGATTCAACATATCTGCGACCCATTGGATTATTAAATGTTCTGAAAAGCACATTAAGTCAGGGATGCTCTTGTGCATTGTTCTATTTAATCGTCTCCAGGAAAAAGCCATAATGCAAACTGAAATGTTGAAGGACAAACACATGTTGAAGGGAGATGACTATCTTGCTCATTTGATTTTGGTTTATCTGAGTTTTTGATTTAACCAAAATCAGTGTAATTTTTGCTATAATAAACTAATTGAACTCTGTACAACAATTATTTTCTTTATGGGATATTTTAGATATGATGTGATCTGTTCAGTTGGAATCTTTGCATGCTGCAGACTGGCTGTGTCAAGAGGCTAACCCCATTCTAATACTCTAATTGTGTGTGCATATATATATAATGCTTAAAACTGAAATTAGTACCATTAACTTAAATTGTACTGTTCATGTGAGTAAAATAAAATACACTCTGGAAATTAACTGGTAGCATAAATATATTCTTAAATTCTCTTTTCTATATTATGCAATAAAAGTAATATTTTTCTTATAAAGAAATTTTTCTACCTTGCCCAACAGGTATCAGGCAATTTTTTCATAGGGTTTCACAAAACACACTTCAATAATACTAAAAATTCCTTCTGATTTTCTGTATATTTCAATGGTAGCTTGTTTACAATCTCTATAGAGGAGACCACTTCCATTATTAGTTTCAGAGCAGACACAATCTAAGCTTGTTAGTTTTATTTCAAGAGCTTGAGTTAGAAAGGGCTCTTTATCAAGTGAGTACTGTTCCAATCTGATGCCCGTTGTGGCCAGTAGAAGTATTTCTATTTCCTTCTTCAAAGAGTGGTGGAGAACAAAAAGATTAATTTTACCCTCATCATTGGTTGAAAACTGGTCTGAGTTATCAGCATGAAAAAGTGACCATATTGGGTGCAGTCAGTTTGGCCACACTGAACAGGTGTTTGTGCCAAAAAAAGCACTGGGACAAGTGGTTCCCTACAGCAGTGTTGGGAAGCTGGCACAGAGCGATGCTCTGGCCAGCATCCCCAGGGAAGCCCAGGCACCTAGAAATCCCAGCAGCCAGCTCCTTACAGGTGATCTGCCTTTCACAGGTGTATCACAATACATTACCATAAGATTACTCAAGCAAATACCATAAACACATTTTTGTGTTTGACTTCAATTAACTTGTTATCCAAAATAATTTAACAAAACTTCAGTGTAAATATATGAAATATTACTTCATGTGAGTTGCTTTGAAATTACTGCTTTGAATTCAGAGAGATTGAGGAAGATATAAACCTTTGTTTCTGGCACTTGTGTGCAAACATTAGCTAGAAGGTTGCACATCACAATTTTTATTGTGGTCAGGGCAAAATGAACTATTTTATAAAATTTATTAGTAGAATCTTTGCCTAGTTCTAAGATTATGTGGGTTTGAAGGAACTCCAGTTATATGCTTCATATAATCCTACTTACATACTTCATAAATATTAGGGTAAAAAGGGACAATTAAATAATTTTAGCCTGATTTCCTAACAGCAGACACCAGACTTACTGTATTGATGTTTCATATATTTTCTCTATACACAATGGAATAGATAAGAATACTGTAAGCCATGCTGCTGGGACACTTGCAAAATATTAAAACATATACAGCAAGTTTATAGATGGGAAGTAAATCACTGTGGTCCAGTAGTTAAAGCATCTACAGGTGTCCTTTAACTGGGAAAAACTCTGCCTTCGTCATATTATCGTATTGTTATGCATTACAGCATCTTGTATGCCATCCAAAACATTTTGTACTTGCCCTGTCAAAGACAAAAAGTTGTGATTAAATGGATGCCTGGCACTTGCACTGCACTACCCTGAATCTTTCTCTCTTGCTTTGATTATCTTCTATTCGCAGATTGCACTTCCAAAAGCAATGTACACAGTAGACTATAATGAAAATGCAGTTAAAAGAAAGGCCAGTGGGACTGATGTGTGAGACAACCATTCTTCTTCGTATCTGTCTCCTTGCTAGAAGTGTGCTGGCCCAACTTTTTCCTGGCATCATACACCTTTTTTTTTTTGCTATCCAGCAGCTATAAAACTAAGATATGCTAAAATAAACAGGCACAACAAATAAAACACTACCCCAGCAATCTGGAACTGCAGTGGATCTCCATGGCTACAATGGTTTTGCCTTATTTTAAGAAAATGCTTGTCTAATGCAGATTGGTGTCAACTGAGTGATTGTAAAGAACATTAGAACTTCCCCAGCAGATCGTTATTTACAAGTTACTGCTCCTAAGTATCCTTTCTACTGAAGACTGTAGAGAAAAGTATATAATCAGAATCCAGAATTTACCTTCATATGGATAAACCCTTGTCATAATTTAAAAAAATAAGTAATAAATTATATAAACAAACAACATAAACAAAGCACCTAATGAAATTAAGAAGTATGTCACATCTTTAAAATCCAGGAAGTGTGTTATGCTGGAAATTAATTGAACAGCTGCATTTATGAGACTCCACCTTGAGTACTGCATTCAGCTCTGTGGACTCCAACATAAGAAGGATGTGGGTCTGCTGCAGTGAGTGCAGAGGAGCCCATGAATATGATCAGAGGGCTGGAGCAGCTCTGCTATGGAGATGGGCTGGGAGAGTTGGGGCTGTGCAGACTGGAGAAGAGAAGGCTCTGGGAGACCTCACTGCAGCCTTCTGGTATCTGAAGGGTGCCTACAAGAAAGCTGGAAAGGGACTTTTTAACAAGGACATTGTAGAGACATAGCAATAAGACAAGGGCTTTAAACTGAAACAGGGTAGATTTAGATGACATATTAGGATGAAATTCTTTACTGTCAGGGTGGTGAGGCTCTGGAACATGTTGCCAGAGAAGTTGTGGATGCCCCAAACCTGGCAATAGTTCAAGGCCAGATTGAACAGGGCAACCTGGTGTCATAGAAATTGTCCCTGCCCATGGCAGGGGGATTGGAACTAGATACCTCTAAGGTCCATTGTAACCCAAGCCATTCTATGATTTCTTAGCTGTATCTGAACAACAGTACTATATAAAAAGAGCAATGTGCAAAGAAAAAAGAAGCGACTGCACCAGTCATCTGAGACTGCTTACTTCAGACAAAAGTATCACATATATTAAAAAAAAACGCTCTACTTAAAACTTGCTGTAAGGCTGTTTGGAGACAAGCCCTAAGTCAGAGAACAGACAGGACAGATAGGTTTATCTGTGAAATCAACAGAGTCACTGCTGCAGAGGCCATCTTCCGAATGAGATCCAAAATAGAACAGATGAATAATCCTCTGGACATGCCTGTTTTTCCCGACCCAGACCGCTGAAGTACTGTCCCCAGCCATGCCTTCCCACCTCTGCACATGCCTGATTTAATTCCAAGGTGAGTCAGAGGTGTGACATGATCCAACAGGGAACTTCTCTGCAGTGAGGTAGTTTTCAGCTGGATCAGCTGATTGTGCAGCCACAAATGAAATGGATCAAATTCCAAATCTAATACAAGAAATGTGGTGGCAGCACATAGTTGTGGGCACAGGGCAGTGTTGCTACATTCTCTTTCAGCTGTAGATACCCCAAAATTAGATGCAATTTGAGACCGTACCTTTGAACTAGACGCCTCACTTTTAGATAGCTAACTTAGGCAGCAGTAGGAAATAATATAAGCATTTTGAACTACATCCAGTAAAGATGTAGTTCACACCTATTTATTAATAGCATGTAGATTAACACACCTGTTTTTAATAGCATATTCATTATACTACTCACACAGAAGGTGGAAAAGTTGGTTTCTATAGCCATTTATGTCTGAGAGGGCAAACCCCACACTTCCTGGGAGAGTGCTCTAACTACCACCCATTGTTGTGCCATGGAAAAATGCTAGAGCCATGAGACAGGGAAAAGAGGGAGACACAATATAACATGGAGTTTTGGAAGGACTTTAGACTGTGTCCAAGAATCAAAATATTAGCCATTATTACAGAGCATTAAGATACTCATGGTATAGACTGCCTTTTTTCAAAATGTTGAGTAGGGTATTGGGAAGGAAAGTTGGGTTGGAATGCTTTTAGGCTGAAGGCAGTCTAAAACCCCAGTTCCTAACAAGTGTTCTGTTAGCTCTTCCCGCAGGACTACTGAATAAAAACTCTGCTTGTTTTGAAAGGATTCCTATAATTAGTTTTGAACCCATCAGGAGGAAGGGATGAGAAAGGAGGGGATAAAAAAGGCTCAGAGAATACCTAACATATGTCTTTTGTGAACATAATGGGGGATGACGAATGGGGAGGAGGTAAAGCATCCTCTGAGAATATCTAGTTGTTGAATTGAGATAGAATCCACAGAAAACATGCAATTCCTTACAAGCAGTCAGTTCTACACAGCAGATCAATACTGACCTACATTAGCTGCTGAAAACATCTGCTATGAATAGGTGAAAAAGCAGAACTAGAGCTCTGGGAGAAAAACCTTAGTAAAATAGCAAAGTGCCTAGTGACTATAAATCCTTGTGGGAAGAGGCTTGGTGTGCAGTTTTCATTTGATGTGTTAGAAGTCTGCCTGATGCACACAATCACATTCATTATTGAGCATGGTTAGTGCTATTGATTGTATCTAGTGTTTCTGCCCTGCAAACAGTCACAGTACTTTTTCATTTCTTGTTCACACCTGTGATATGCCCTTATTGCTCTGTGTCTGACTCTTTCCCCAAGTGTATCCATGAGCCTAGTTTTACTTAATTTGCAATCCTACTGGTACAGAGTAATTGAACTGAACTAAAAGGCCTTAAGGATAACGACTTGAGTTTTATGTGACAGCAGGAATAGGCAGAAAGCGCTTTATCCTGTGAGTCATATTGTTAACGTGGGACACACCCCACCGTAGCCAGCAACATAGGCTTACAAAGCGGAGCAGCAAGATAGGCAAGCAGAGGTCACGGCGTATTCCAGGCCCTGTGACCAGCTGTAGCTCCTGCTTTCCACGGGCTGTGACCGCGGACAACTGCTCAGTTACCGTGCCATGCTGTGACAGATGCTGGCATAACCACCAGCTACACTTGGCCGTCAGGCTAACCCATGTCACAAGCACCACGGCAATACCAATGAAAATCTTCAGTCAGCCCAACGCAGAGGGAAGTTCCAAAAATCTTCCACAGAAAGCAAACATCTCTGAGGACAAAACCGTCCCGCCTCCCGAGCGGGGGGCGAAAGGACTCCATGTAACTAAATAACATAAACCTCCGCCTAGGGTGGCCGGTCTGGGGTGCTGTGGCGGGCCGGGCCGGGCCGGGCTGGGCCGCGGCCGCGGGGACTCCGGGCAGGCCGGACGGCGGCGGCGGCGGCGGGCCCGGCCCCGGTTCCCGGCGTGCTGCGCGGGAGGCGGCGCCGGCCTGGGCGGAGGCGGCGGCGGAGCTGCCCGGGGCGGGAGGAGGAGCCGCCGCCGCCGCCGCTGAGGGCTGCTCTCTTTCTCGCCGCCGCGCTGCCGGGAGGGCGGCCGCCCGCGCCCCCGCCCCGCCATGCCGCTTTTCGCCACCAACCCCTTCGACCAGGATGTGGGTGAGTGGCTCCCGGGGCCCGGCTTCTCCCAGGGTAACCCGCGGCCGGCCGGCCCTCCGACCCGCTCCATCCCCATCGGGCAGCCGGCCCGCTGACCCGGCCCTGCGCTGCCGGGCTCGCTGGCGCGGCGCGGCCGGGCCGGCCGGGCCGGGCCGGGCCGGGCCGGGGGGACAGCGGCCGGGCCCCGCGGGCCCTCCTGGCCTTGCGGGCCGCGGGGTGAGCGGGGATGCTCGTGGGGAGCGAGCCGGCCTGCTCAGCACGGGTAACGCTGCAGCACGGCAAAACAAGTAGTGACAAAGGTCCGCGCTGGAGTGTTTTTGAAAGGACGAGCAGTAAAAAACACCATCTACAGTTGCTTCACAGACAGGCATGAGAAAATCGTTAAAGCGTTTTGTATTTAGTTCTTTAAACGGGATTCCTGTGGGAGCTTTCTCTTTTCCTTTCAAGTAAAACTTGTGCTGAGCTCAGGTGTTATCCCCACCTTGCTTGTTCCAAGGCCAGACTAGATGGAGAGAAACTATCTGGCTTTTACTTGATAAAAATTGTGTTTAATGCTGATGTGTTGAAACTGAAGATAAAATAACATATAGACAGTTAATAATTAGTTTTGTGTGTCTTATGTGAGATTGTGTAATATGGTTTGTTTTTGTCCTGCTGCAGACATCTCTTACTTTGGTCATAAAAGCTTTGTCTGAGGAATCCCATAATATAAAGGGAGTTTTTCTCATGTGTGGATAAGTACACCCCTTCTTTCAGCATGTAGCATTGAATAAGTCTGTTGAAACTAATTTCATTATTAGCTAGACTAGCTGTAACTTTCAACTACAGATACATTGTTTCTTAATTTTATCAAACTTTAGACGTTTAGGCTGCAATTTAAGTCTTCCTGCTTTTCAAAGAAAGACCGAGTCAAAACAATCAGAAAAGTGTGTATCTTTTCAGGAGAAAGGATTAGTGCATAAACAAAGTACTGAGACATAAATTCTGTATGTATGTTGTCAGAATTTCTTAGTCTGTTGCATCAAAATAAGGCATAGTTCACTCTTCTCATTTTGCACTCTGAACACTTTTAAGGTGAAGACTGTGCTTCAATAAATAATTTTGTTGGTAGCAAACTTGGGTGACTTATTTTGGAAAGTAGTAAATAATTCTTCTTAGTTGTTCTGCTGTCTTCTAGTGTAATTTGACAGCTGAAAGTGAGGAAGAGATTGTACTGCTTGCCAGTTTTCCATGGACTATTAGAGAATGATTTGAACTAATAAGATTAAAAGTGATAGGCTCAGGTTCTGGCAGGTGCTCACTTTTTTTCTTCCTAGTGCCTCTGGCTGGCAGGGAAGCTGAGACTGCTTGAAGGGATGTCTCTAGAGCTCAGTTCACTGGATGTGCTTCTCAGCACTGCGAGTCTCAAGGCAGGGCAGTAGCACCCAGCAGTTACTTCAGTGGCTCGTTTGCTCTTTTCTAGGTGCAGAGGATGCCAATGCCTTACCTACTGTGCTTGCCTAATGTGATCACCAGTAAATAACATTCAAAAGCGTTATTCTGTAAGCTGTATGAGGAGATAGAAATAATTGCTTAGTACCAAATTGTTCTTGGAAAAGCAGATAGTGGGTAATGGGCTCATTTTCACTGGTAAACAGCCTCTTTCTTTTGGCCCCTTTCATGGTGTCCTGAGGGAGACTGAAGGAGCAGCAGTAGGTGACAGCCTACTTTCAGGACGCTGCTGCCTTTATCCATCATTTAACTGGATTTGTGCCAAGGAGATGGGAATGATGAAGTCTCCTGGAAAGCATCTCTGGGCTCTTCTTCTTCGGAGCCCCTTGGGAATGTGCTATTATCTGGATGAATTTTTTGGCAGGCTTCATAAGATAGCATCAGCTGTAGAGTAAGCTCTCATGTTCTCAGGAAACTTCCAAAAGTTGTCAAGCCGTAGTGATATTTTTCATTTTCTCTGAGTGATAGTTGAATGCTGTGCTTTTGTTCTTATCCAGCAAGAAAGTTTTCTTTTTAAAATTGGATGAAGGAGAAAGGCAGTCAGCAGCTATTCTTAATTTCATATTAATTTGGGCATTGGTGTAGTTGTTAGTAGTTGTAATAGCTGCACATTCTTGTCTGTCAAACAGCTGATCAGTACTGTGGAGTAGTTGGAAATTATTTTGGAACCATTTAGGATAATGGATTGCAGAGAACAACATATCTGGAACAAAATTGTTTTCTATCATTTTGAGGAGTATGTCTTATGTTCAGGACAAATCTTTCAGATTTCCTGGGCAATTAGCAGCATTTGGCTAGTCCTGTTAGCATGCTGCTGCAGTGGAACCTAGTCGTCCATAATAGCTTGCCATTTAATGTCAACTTTTACACCTGTTTTTTTAGGTGTGGTTGGCTACATGTTTTTTTAGACTGTTATTAAATTAGGAATATTAAAGAATGCCCAGAGATTTGAGGAGGTTAACCATTGCCATCCTCAAGAGTCCAAATCTTTGGATGAAGCCCAAATACTTTTCATTTGCTGAGGTTTCTTTTTACCATATTTAGGAATATTTCAACAGGAAGGGATGCTAATCAATGGTGACACAAGTTTTCACAATCAAGTTGGGCAACCTTTGATGATGTGCCCAAGCAAGAAACATAATAATGGAAATTTAAAAAAGAAAAAAAATCTTCAAGTCACTGGACCTTTTGAGAGTATAATTAAGAAACCCTCATTCTCCATTTAAGAGGTTAGAATTAAAAGTGTCATTATTGGGTTCATGGGTTGTCTGTTTCTGCTGTATTTCTCAATCTTTATCGTAAAATTATTCCCAGGGAGTTGTTCTTGAGAAATGTAGATTTATCTGTAAGTTTGACTCAGGTAAAATAATGGTGAAATTTGCTTTAAGAACCTTAAGACTGTCTACTAATCTGTCATGACAGGCTAATTAGTAATCTAGTTGTGCTGAGGCTAGGTTTGATGAAGAACTTACTGCTAAAACAGTTCTCAAGTGTCATTTAGATATTATCTCTAGAATAAAATCTGTAACTCTGATTCTGGTATAAGTTGTCATAAAAATCACACGTGATATTAAGAGAAGGTGTTAAAAAACAAGGAGGTTTAAATTGGTTTTCTTTTTTCCTTACACACAGTAAAGGATGAAGGTATTTGCATTAGCTCTGGATGTTACTCTGGTTCTTACTGTGATGGTTTGAGGCAGCACAGGATTGGAAGAAATTCAGGATTGTTTTTTACAGTAGTAGGAAATTAAGCAGGTGGTTTAGTAAGGTAGTGGAACTTGATGTGACTTGCAATCATTTTCCTCATGTTTTATTAACTCTAGCAATTGTTGGTAATTTTATGCTATCAACTCTTCAAATAATTAATAATATGCTTGAATTACATATGATCAACCTATAGTCTGATGCTGTTAGAATGTAAGAACATAATTCCCATGGTGCAATTTCTTGAAATAAAATCCTCTTGCTGTTTAAACTCATTGTTCTTTAGATTTATTCCATTGCTAAATTAACATTTTCAAAACACCTGATTTACATGTCTCTTTGAGCTGGACTTTTTTTGTTGGACCAGGTTTGCCAAAAGAAGAGAAAGTTGTCACAGGTTAGTTTCTTGACCCCAGATTATTATGGAGACTGCAGACTGTGAGTTAACATCTGTCTGCAAAGAAAGATGAATTCCAAGGATTGGTTCAGCTTGTCGTGAGATTGGCACTTTTTTGCCTGAGCTGGTCTACTGTTTTTCTCAGCTTTGTTTTAAATGTCCTTTTTGAAAGGGACAGGGAGACCAAGTAGAAAATGTGTGGAAAAGGAGAAATAGCCACTTCCCTTTTCAGTAATTTATAAGTATGGAAAACAAGAACTTCTTACTTAAAGATACCTTTGGTGATAGGTTCTTCGTGAAAAATGGCAATGCTGACAGCATAAGACTAAGTGGAATACCCCTTCAGTACAACAGCCAACAAAAGAAATCTTTTCCACTATCAGGCTTCCAGTTCAGCTGGGCACTTTGAAGCCAACATAGTATGTTCCATAGTCCAAGACTACTTTCTGGTAATTCTTTTTCTTTCCTCCCAGGAAAAAACTGTCACTTAAGTGCTTCTCCTTTCAGCTGTGACAGTGTGCACTATAATAACAGATATAGAAGAATCAAACTAGATCTTCAACATGTAAAATCTGTTTCTTTAACTGATAAAAATAACATGCATACATGATGTGGAAAATTAAATTTCTTGCTGATCTTCCTTCTGAAATGCTTCTTGTACTGTGGCTTGACTTGTGGGCTTCTGCAAATATATCCTGGCATCATAGTTCATATGACATGCCTGTGATACACCTTGTTTACAGACTATTCATCCTTCTCATGTGTCTCTGATGTGCTCACCTTCCTGTTATGTTGTAATATTTGTGGGGGAAAGGTAGTTTGAGTTCTGTGCATTTATTAGGGTTTGTGTGAGATATCTATACATCTAAGTTATTTTTGCTCAGCTTGTCTTATGATTTCAGCATTTTCTAACCAGGTTGTGAATCTTTTTGTCTTCATTCTGCTCAGTTCATTGAGCTGAGTGATGTTAATTTTGTTCATTTTCATACACCACATGCATGGTGAGATCCTACATGGTTTTCTGAAGGAATGAGTTGAGGTGGCCTCAGTCACTGCTGCTTCCTTTGCCTCGGATCAGCTGCAGTGCTTTCATAGGACACCTTCTACAATTGCCCCCAGAAGGACTTGGGAACACTGTAAATGTACAGTTTAACTGCAGAAGTTGTTTAATAGCTTTATCAAAGTTAATGGTACGTGGAATTCAAGTTTCTCTCCATGGTGTCTTTGACTGTTAGGGGTTATTTTCAATCTTGTCTAAATGGAATCTGGTTGGACATATCCTTCTTGTGCAGTTCTGAATATGTTAGTGAAATGCAAAGTGATTAATATTCAAATGGTGGTTTTTGTAGAATGGACCGACAAATGTACTTGTTCTTTTTATTTGTCTGACAAAAAGAACAAAATTTAATTGCATTTAACTTCAGTGATGTGGAATGGTATGGAATCCAAATTTATCAGCAGGTGCCTGCAAAATAAAGAAAAAAATGCAGTCACTTTCAGTCTTCAAGGGCTATTTAAACTATATTGTTTTAGAGTTTTATTGTTAATAATTTCCCCTTCTCTGTGAAATTGCATATTTAGCCTTGTGAAGAAAAGAAAACTTTGAACAGGAGAGAAGACTGAGGGGAGTATTCAATTTTTCATTAAATCTATGTTATTTACGATGATATAACAGATTTTTAAGGAATTTTTTATCATGCTAGAAAGTGGTTGTAATACGAGTCTGTGAGTTGAAGACTTTTCTTTAGCTATTCTTTTGAAGACTTTCTGTAGCCATTCTTCTCTTTGTAAGTGAAGTTACAACTTCAGTATTTCATTTTAATGATGTCCAACTGTGAAAATGATGTTACATCCATGAATAGAGTAAGACAAAATAATAAGTAGGATGTTTAAAAAACTTAGATTGGTAAAATTTTCTGACACTTTTTACTAATGCTTGTTTTAACTGCTTCAAATAATGTACATTTTAAATGTTGGATTTGAGAGTGTTTTGATGTAGATTTGTTATTTCTTGAAATTCTACTAAGACTTCATTGTGGAAAAATAGCTCAGTTCTGAGACTGTGGTTTTTCTTTCAAAATAAACTTCAGTAAAAACTAAAGCTTGGGAAGCTCAAGCTTGCCAAGATCTCCCTCTGCAAATGATGTTAGCAGTGGATAGTCATGAAGCTTTCTGCCCCTAATAAATGCATCATGTGATTCATTGCAGTATCTGAAAGTGATGAGAGTATTTACTCTTGCGCATTTCTAACAAGGCAGTAAAATGCTATTGTTAAGATGCAGAACTAAGGCAGAGAAATCATATTTCCATACAAAATCTTCAGTAATATTTATATTCCTTTTACCAGCACCTAAATCATCAACCACTAAATCTGGCAATGAATTTCTTTTCACTATGCGCTACCTTTCTTCTGTCTAACAGTATTTGTAAATCTGATGATAACTTTCTTTTAGGACAGGCATGAATTTTAGGAAATTTTTATTTTTCTTCTGATAAAAAGGTTTTGTTTTTTTTTATTCTTCTGTCCTAAAATAATCAACTGCAATTGTGTTTTGTATGTAATAGGGAACTTCAATAGTGCAAATATTTTTGCTTTGCTTATAATTTATAAATAATGCACAAAACCAGAGGAGCAAGCAGAATTTTATCAATGCTCCAACATTCAGGTTTGTGTAAATTAAAGGGAAATGGGGCCCTGAACACACTTGATGAACTTTACAGGAGACAAGGAGAAGCAGTTTGATTTAGGTATCCCAAAAGAGCCTGTGCAAGAGCCTGTGTAATTTCAACCAAAGTATAAGTAATTAAAGTCGTACATTTAGATCTTTTTTTTGCCTGGCTTCTCATTCAGTAGGTGTAATGTTGTCTTCTGTGTTTTAAGTACAGTATTTCAGTGGGAGTCCTGTGGCATTTGTAATGAGGAATGATGTTTTCCTTAGAAGTTGGGTGCTATTCAGTGCCATGTAGATTTTATTCAGAGGTTTGCTTCAAAAAAGATACAATATATGTTTGGAAGAATGATTTCAGCATCTAAGTGCTTTATTTATTTGAAGGACATTATATTCTACAAATTAATAAGAAGCTAAAGATACAAGCACAGCTGAGTTTCTGTCATAGGAGATGCATTTTGCTTCAGAACGCTTTATTTGTTCTATGTGTGATTTATGACAATGTGTGGCTGAAGCACCAATTCTGACTCAGGAGTTGCAAAGCTGCAAATTGTTGGTCACTGAAAGGTGTGTTGGTGGGGAAGTACAACTAATGCTTACCTTGTTCTCTTTCATGTTTTCCTAGGTATGTTTTAGGTATAATGTATGTTTTAGAGGCTGAATGTTGGGCAAGATGGAATTGGTCTGGCCCAATATGGCTAGTGTTCTGAATGCAGAAGTATAAGGAGAGAGGCCTAGTGATTCCAAGCTCTGTGCCTTGCAAAATGGCTAGAAAATAATACCTTGGTTTTGTCTCTTTTGTGTTTGATTTAGGAACTAAATAAATTGTTGAAATAATTTAGAAAGGTATTCTTATATTGTGCCTGATCATTGTTGTTTTTGACCAAAGAAAAGATCCAAGTATTGTTTTCCTCTGAAATTATGGCTCTAATGAATATGTGTGTCTGTCTTTATGGAATTACTGGTAAAAAAAGAATATTAAATAACTACTGAAAAAATACAGGTGAGCGGTAAAGACATGAAAGAGAAGGAAAACTAAGGGAAAAAATACAGTTAAAAATTATAACTCCTATTTTACTAACTACTATTAATAGTAATTAGGATTAATAATAACAATTACTACAAATTAACCTGACGCAGTGTAAGATTGTACAGTCTTGCACTGCTTGAAATTACTATGTTTAATTGTAGGCCTTGCTTGTGCTCAGAAAACAATGCCTTGAATTTGAGTGGTGCAGCTTCATGGAAGAGAGCTGTGATATAGTCCTGTTTCCTTTGTGTTTGGCTTAGCATTAATAAGCTTTGAAGTATGCTGATTTAATGAAGGAGACAGTGCTTTCTTTTAAAGTTGTTTTTGTAAAGTTTGAAATGTTATCTGATCCTGGCTTGGCATTTACTAAGTTGACTAGGATTTTGAAGCAATGATGAGGTAGAGGGATAGGATATCAACTGAACATTAATTCTGTTATGGTGGAATTATTTTCAGTCAGGGATAGAAGATGAAGAACATTTCTTCTTTAGGTTATTTTCTATGTGCTGTGCTAACCTGTCCTAAGACTGTAAACAAAAATATATGTTTTTCCTCCCCTCTAAGAGTCCATTCCAGTACTAAGACAGTCTGCCATTGACACATCAACTGTACCTGAAGGCTGGGGGAGTGCCAGCTGTTAGGCAGGATAGGCAACTACCGAATGCATGGGTTTTTTTCCTGTGAATGTGTGTCTCATGTTAAAAGAGAGAGTATTCATGGATTTTAAGTGATAATAGTGTAAATAAATTAAGTAGATTTAAGTAATAATTTTGTCTACAAAACATTAATGCAACATAGGAATTTTGTCAAAGCATCTTTGTTGCTCCTGTTCTTAGAGTGGTGAAAGGCCATAGTCATTTGCTAATACTCTGAGAGAGATAGTGGCCTTTTTTGTGGACAGTCAGCTCAGACTGTGTGCTCTTAACATTCTCAATATGTTCTTAACTTTTAACTGCCCTTGTCTGAGACAGAATTTAAGTAAAATTCTAGAGGCAATTTTTTGTCTTTTGTCTTATAATTAATTTTATTATCTAATTGATTTATTGGATAATTGCTACTACAGAAGACTGAAAGTATAGAGTGAAACTTAGTCTCAGGCTGGAATTTAGTAAGAAACTAACTAGTGTTTGTTGGTGGAGGGTACACTGGGGGAAGGCATTGCAAGCAAATGCACTTTTTATATATGACTAACTTTGCCAAGAAAGAACATGGCCATAGCAGAAAACTTGTAATTGTACTCATGGATAAATTTGGAAAATGTTCTCATTGAGAATTAAAATAAAGGCTACCAGTGTAGGTAATGTGGATCAGGGTTTTCATCAATCGCTATCTTACTTGTAATTTTAGCCAAAGTATTTAAATTAGCATAAAGCATGCTCTGCTGTTATATTAAAATATTAAGTTAGTTTATTCCTTGGATTGTGGAAGACATAACTGATTGCTCTGCCATTTGTCTTTGCTGACATTTGCTGAGGAAAGAAGGATCGATTGTTATCAAAATTACAGACAACTGTCTGTTATGTAGAACAATGGAAAAGACCAAGGTTTCAGTTCCATTGGATTGCTCATCTCTCTGCTGAAGAACGTGCTAACTGAAGTGCAGCATTAGGCAAGAGTGACCGGTCTGGGTTTGTGAGCTCAGAGCCTGGCAGGAACTTAAGGCTTTGGAGAGAACTGTGCAAGCATACTTTGACTGGAGCTGGCCCAGCTGCAGAACTGGCAATGAACTGAAGCAGTGGAGTCCTGGAAGTAAACTGCCTCCATGTGGACTCTTCTTTGTGTCTCTGGACTGTGCTTATCAGCTGCTTTCAGTTTGAGGAATGCAATGTAGGCAACTCAGGCTCTTGTGTTTCAAAAAAGCAGTTTTGGTGCTGCAAAGTTGAGACTGTCTTTGGTAGTAGAGTGGCTGCTGTGTGCATACACTGCAATTTCAGAAGACTGCCTTGGTCTGTGATGGTTCAAGCAAGGCACTGAGTTCAAGTGTCTTATCTGAAAATCACATATTTCTATGATTGTTGGTCATAAGCATGATTTGGAACAAGAGCAGACTGAAAGGAAAATGAAATGGTTGGTTGATCCCCTGGTTTAGTGCTAGATGTCAACATGGTGTCTGCTTGTAATTTTTGAAGTTTCTGTTGATTATGAGTGCTTTTTTAAATCAAACAAATTTTCTGATAGGATTTAAAGAGAAGAGATAGTGCCCTTTTACTTTATCTGAGAGAACATACAGAATTGGAACTAACTTCTATTTAGGATTTCCCTATACTGTTTTGCTCTTTTCCTTGCACCAGGGAGTACAGCTGATGTGTTATCATTTCAGTTGTATGTATGTCAGTGTTGAATTTTTCCTCAGAAACACTTTGTGAGCACATAATCGTAGAGTTTTGCTTTTCTGCATTTTTGTTCTGAATTAAGAAACTAATTAACGGTAATCTACATCAATTTGTAGGACATAGGAACTGATTCATATGAAAAGCCATCAACTTTGATATGAATAATCCTTTTAATTTCTGGAGATTAAATGTTTTGCTTTGTCTTTCTCTTTGCAATTTTGCTGGTGCTAATCTAGATAATGCGTCTTTCCCGGCAGATAAGTTTTTATTGGAAATCTTTGGTTCTTTTCATAAGACTAAGTAGTCTGAGACATTCCCTGGAGGATGGTATTCATTGCTAAGACATATTTTGTGTTTTGTGGATTAAGCTGTAAACACTGGACGAAGCAGGGATGGGAAACAAAGTTTCCATATTATTCTGTACCAATTCTCCTACTGTTTGCTTACTAATTAAAAATGTGTATGCATTCCCTTATGCTCTCCAGTCTATCTATCTATCTGATCTATCTATCAGTATTTAGATAATCTTCTATTGAGCTGCAGTGTAAGGCTCAGTTTCCTTTAATGCTTTTATTTATTGTTATCCTTACTGTAACTGAACTTTTCTGGGGGAGAAATAGGGAGGGAGTCTATTTTTTCTTGTGACATTGAATCTATTTCTTTAGTCTTCACTAGGGACTCTTGTCCTATTAAAAAAAATTTAGAAGGAAGAGTCACAATGGCTTCTTTGAGATTGTCTTTGGTTTAACAGTCTTTATGACTGAAAAAAAGTGAAATATATCACCCAAAGCAGAAATAAGAATGGGAATATAGAAGTTTATGATTATGTGATTATGATTATGATGACTTTTTAAATCCTTCTTGTTGAGATGTAATACATAAAAGGAATTGCAAGACTCAACGGTTTAGTGTCTGGGAAGGTGATAAATTCAGTTGTATCTGACTTTGCAAACAATGAACCGATGCCTTGGGTATTCATATCCTATTAAACTTTATAGTTCAAATGGAAAAGAAATCTGTTGGTAGCTATACTACTTGAGTCATGTTCTCTGTGCATCTATGATGTAACCCCAAAATATGTTTGCTCATTAATTAAAATTAATAGTCACAAGTGAACATTAGAAAATTAAAAAGAATTAGTTATAACATTGTTAATATATGAATTTTATGAAGTATAAGGATTTGTCATACATTTAAAAATATGCAAAGAGGTAATACTTCAACATCTTTGTTGACAATTTTAAATTTTTTTTAAATTTGTATTTTGATTTACTTATACTTTATTTATCAGAAAAAGCAACCAGTGAGATGAACACTGCAGAGGACTGGGGCCTCATCTTAGACATCTGTGATAAAGTTGGACAGTCACGCACAGGGTAAGTGACTTTAGGAATTTTCTCCCCAAATGTTTTTAATTCTGTTATTTCAGTCTCATACCCAGGTGAGAGGAATTATTTTTTAGTTATCTTGTATAAACTTCTGCAACAGCTGAATTTTACTTAAATTGATTACAAGTGAAAGGAAAACAAATGAGGTTTCTACTGAAATATTTTGCAGTCGTTCCTTTGGCGATCTGGCTGATTTGTTAAAATTAGGACTTGTGTATGGCAGCTTTTTGCCAGTGTGGCAGATAAAATAAATTGATATGTTTTAGCAATAACACTGTAAACTCAGGAGGCTTCATGAGGCATTTTTCTTACAGAATCATAATCTAAATTGGAAGGTCATCTAGTCCAACCCCTCAGCTTCAAACAGGTCTAATTAGATCAGGTTGCTCAGGACCGTGTCGAGTCTTGAATGCCTCCAAGGTCAAAGGTTCCACAACTTCTGTGGGCAACATGTTTCAGTATTTAACTAGTTCTACTACCTAAGTAAGGAAATAAAAAAATAATCTTACAATTTGATTACAGTTTTCTCTGTTCTAGTTTGTCTGTTGCATCTTGCCCTGTGACCGTGCAGCTCTAAGAAAGAGTCTGGCTGTGTGTTATGAGTCTACTCTGTTTAATTGGTTGTTGAAAGCAGTAAGGCTCATTTTTTGTCTGTTTTTCTCAAAGTGGAAATCACCTGTCCCATCTTTCCTTTTATGTGCCCCTCCCTGACCATCCTGGCGACTTTGGACTTAGGGCAGTGTGTAAATAGCCTTCTTGCACAGGAGAGCCCCAAAGTGGACAAAATGCTCCAGATGCAATCTTACAAGTGCAAAATGGAGGGAAAGTGTCACTTTCCTGACCTTGTTGGTTGTGCTGAGCAGTAGATCAAGCCAGGATATGGTTGATTGTCTTAGCTGCCAGGCTGCGCTGCTGACACCTCTCAACCAATAGGACCTGCAGATCATTTCCTGCTTTTCATGTGGTCAGCTCCTGCCCTCATTTAAAATGCAATACCTTACCCTTGTTCTTGTTGAAATTCCAGTCTGCCCATTTCTCCAGCCTGTCTTGGTCCCTCTGAACATTAGACAATCCCTCCAGTATATTGATTATTCCCCTTCAACTTGCTCTGGTCAGTAAGTTACTGAGAGCACTGTTGGTCCCAGCAGAAATCCTTGAACGACACTGCCTGCTAGCTGGAATTTGCACTACAGGTGACAACTCTTTGAGCCTAGGAGACCAGTTTTCCACCCACCTTTATCCAGCCCTCATTTCACCAGCTGTGTAATAAGGACACTACAAGAGCTTCAGCTGTATGTCAAAAATTTGCTAAAACCAAGGTATGAAGCATCAGCTGCCCTTCGTTGTTCTCACCATCAGACCACCAATGTCTTTGTCATGGAAAACAACAAGGCTTTGTGTTTCTTCCCCTTCTTTTCAGAAGCCATTCTTTGTCATCAGGGCTTTGATAAATGTACATTACGAAGATGTAATACTAAATCAAACACATCTTAATATGGGCTGCTAAAATTTTCATTTTTGACTATTTACTGAGCTCTTTCATAGAGTTTATGCATGAACTTACTTTTTGGACAAGAAAAGATAAAGTATAGTTTGAGCCAGCAACTAAAAATACAGTTTAAAGACATTATTTCAGTGTATTTGTAGTGCTTTCTGTCAGTGTAGTATTAGGACTTGGAAATGTTTTAAATACATCTTCTCAAAGCATTCCTTGTAACAATTCAGGTAAGGGACAGACTCAAGAAGAGAGTTTTGCCGCTGATGCTGTGAAAGGCTTCTCTGAGAATGCCTTTAAAAACTGCCAGAAACACTGTGAGATGTCAGACAGCAAAGTCCCACCTTGGACTTTTGTTGCAAAGGACAGGTTTGCAAATAAGCTTATTCCTTGGGATTAGAGATGGTTTCTGGAGGAGTACTTAAAAATAGCACAGCATATTGAGACTTCTGTGCTGTTGTGTATAACTGTAGTTAAGATAACAGCTGGCAAATATGTAAAACTGCATTTCTATTATTTGAGCAAGTTGATGCTAAGCTTGTAACTGTAACTATATTATTGAATGTTTCAGTGTTCTATTTAATCACTGAAAACCTTTCCACAGATGAAATTTAGTCTTACAGCAACATAGCCTGAGCGGTCCCTGAATGTGTGTAGCTGCAAGAGACAGCAGTACAGACAAAGTTAGAGCTCTTCTTGTAATGTGCAGCTTAATTCATGTTAGGATTTGTGAGGTTTGTTTGTGTTGGTTTTGGTCTTTTTCTTTTGTGTGTTTGTATTTTTATCTTTTTCTTAATAAAACTATTTTATTAAAAAAGTGGGACTTTAACGTTTGTAATATTTATCCTGCTTGTAATAGGCTGCCAGCTGACTTTTTGCTTAAATTCAGATTGTGTTAAAACTTGCTGAGAGTGGGTTTTCTTTGTTTTTGATGGATTATGCCATGCAGTAGCAAGGTAAAGCAAGAGCATGTTTCCCATTAAGAAGTTTAAATGAGATATGCTTAGCTGTTTGAAATTCTCCTGCAGTTTAAGTTTCTCTGACAAAGATGCAGGGATCGGCTTTAATCTTTTAACCAATTTTGTTCCAGTACAAGCTGTTTGTTACTGTTCTTGGCAGAAGTTTAGATTACAAAATCTCTCCTTTGTGTATTTTCTTTGTATGAGTCTGTAAGCTCCATTGTATCCTGCTGCATTCTAGATGTGTGTTGCCTTACACCTGAGGCCACAGCAGCCTAGAAAAATGTATTCATTAAGATTCATTAAGTAGCATTCTGGTATAGCACATTATCTGCCAATTTGTTGGTAATCAGAATAACTGTTGGAAACCCATTATGCTGCAAAGGTGTTGTATTTTCTCACAAGATAAATTAGTTACAGTTCCATAACATGATTGCTACTGTTGTTTTTTACATGATAATACTTTCCATACCAAGAATTACAAACTGATGAAAATGTTATCTCGCTTCCTTTACAAACAACTAAACCAGATTTTTAGCAAGTTGGAATTCTACTGAATCCCTCTCTTTGACTGCTTTTTTTTTTTTTTAATTTCAAAATTAGAGTTATTAGAAATTTTATAGAAAACACAGGAGAGACAGAAAATATGTCAATATTTTAAGCAATATGACTTGTTTACAATAGTCTATATGAAATACTGCTCTTTCTGCACATTTCACATATCAGGTTCTTAAAAGACCTGAAATTTTTCTAATGATGAGACAACACATTTTTCAATCTCTGAATTTCCTTTAGGAACTCATACAGCTTAGCAGTTGCACATCACATTGTTTGCATTCTGTTTTTTGCCAATATTAGCTCAGTGAGCAAGTTGCCTTTTCAACATAGAAACATAATTAAAACCAGTTTTACTGTTAGAGCCAATCCTTTCTGTCTCCTGGTTTTGTACAGCATTATTGAAAACTTGTTTATTTTTAAAACTTTCATCACGTGGTGTGATTCTTGAGGGTGTCCTTTGCAAAGCCAGGAGCTGGACTTCAGTGATATTTGGGGGACCCTTCAAACTCAGGATATTCTGTGATTGTATATTTGACTGACATTTTAGATCTGCCTACAGGAAAGGTAAAGATTTTTGCATAATGTTGCTTTTCTGCAATGAAAATGCTTACAAAACTGAATCTATAGTTTATAATCTCAGAATAAAATAACATTATTGAATTTAAAAATTTGAATGGTTTATTTAGCAGAATAAAAAAAAATAAATTAGAGGACATATATGGTATATTTTAGCAAAGATGCCCCCCCTTCTTCAGTCATTTCAGTGCTAGCCAGTTCCTAACTCTAATCGTGTTTGCATTTGGCTTTGGGACATTTGTACTGTTTATTTCATGAGACATATCAGTCTACACTGAAATTATCACAACTTCTGTTTTTTTCCAGAAAAGTTGCTTAATAAAAAAAAAAAAAAAAAAAAAAAAAAAAAAGATGGCTGAAAAAAAAATTAGGTCAGTGGCTGACATACTACACCAAAGGTTGTGAAAATAGAAATGTTCATTGCAGAACTCTCCACTCCCACTGGGGGTGGGTATTGGAAAATTGTCATTGAGAAATAGTGTGTCCATATTGCTACTTTACTAACTTTGTCTTGATTCCTTAAGGATTAATCACTGCCTCAGCAAGTCAGTGTTCTGGTTAACTTTTTCTTCTTTGGATGTTTTTGTGCCTGTTCATGCAAGAGAGAGAACAGCAAAGCTTCTTACTTGATAGTTTTCTGATGTGTGTTCCCTCTCATTTTTTCCCCCTCAAATTCTGCAATCTTGGGAGCATTTTACATTGTAACTGCAGTGTATGTCTAGCAGGCTGACCAGGAAGCTTTATGACTAGCCTGTTTTTGAAGGAGAAACGCAGAAAGCTGAGTCCCACAGAGTTACATTAGACTGTAAATGAACAATAAATTCCTGAGCATATCTGAAATGTTTTGTGCAGAGTAATATTTGTTAAATAAAATACAAACAGAACTTTTTCTACTTTCTAAAATTAAACCTGAAATTCACTGTGAATGTTTTTGTATGTATTGGTATATGACACCATATGATGCCACATATTATAGCTTCTATTTTATCTTGCCATATTTTCACCCTACTTATTTGTTATTGCTACTCATTGTGGTTCCTCTGAAATTCTGATCATAGAATCATTGGAGTGGAACTGTGGCTAAATATTTGTATAGTATGATTTGGAGAGATGCCTAATAAATAGAGAGAATTCTACACTCATAGAGTGCATGCTTCCCTCTGGTTTCTGCATAGTGCTTCTCATAATTTACACATTAAATTGAATGATGAATTAATTAGAAGTAAAAATAAGAATTACAGGCCTGACTAGAATAGGTTTTTCTTGCTCTGTGTGACTAAAGATTGGTACACCTGGATTATTTTCTTTATCTACATGTAATCAAAAGATTTTTTATTTTAAGCATTTGAGTATTTAAAAACACTTAACACTCAAGTATTGATCATTTCTGTTAAATATATGAACAAGTAGATTGTACTTGAGACGTGGATGATCATTTGGCTTTGAGGCTTTCTTATTACTTTTAATAAGACTTTGGATTCCTTTGTAAAAAAATAAATTCTTTTTTGTAAAACAAAAAATCTTAGACTAATGGTCCTGTTCCTGAACTGCTAAGCTCTTGATCCTGCTCCCTGCCTTTATAAATACTGGCTTCACGATGGGCAAGCACCTTTTTGAGCTTGCAATCATATCACATTGTTAATGCTATTCATAAACTAAGGTTAAAGAAAGCAGTTATTTCTAACAATTTTAGTCTGTATTCTTTCTCAATTAAAGTGAACATACGAGAAGTCTTGGATAATTAATAGATTAAAGGTAGTACTTGCCTTAAAGCCTTCATCTGTAATAATTGGTATATGAAGGTATACACTGCGTGGTATGTACTTGTGTTGTGTGACTGCACTTTCTAAAATTAGTGCCACTAAATATGAGGTGGACATTTCTGTAAAATGTAGACACTGCCAAATATAGTATAGCCAAGCAATGGTGTAACTTATACCTGAGTTTCATGTTAATTTTTGGATATCAGTTCAACAGAAAAATACTTTTGCTTCCAAAGACAACCAGGCTATAAATGTGTGAACTCCGTAAATGTGTAAAATCTCTTAGTTTAGATTTACCTCCTGTTTTTCTCTTTCTTTACTTACCCTTTTCCAGGGCTGTCTTTTCAGGGCTATTCAACAGATAATGATTATATGCCCCTGATAATCCTACCTCAGCCTGGCTCAGCTTTCCACTACTTTATAGATTGAACAAAGTATCAGAAAGTCACATAGATTTTAATATGCTAAACTCTGAAATCCCCTTTAAAATTCTTTGTTGAAGTTGTTTTTCACGTTATTTTTGTCTACCACAACATAGGTAAGACTTGTATTCTGTATTTAATGGTTTTGAAACTTTAATTTAGATTGTCTAACTGGTAGTTGTTTTGTTTTGTTTTTTTAATTATTGGCTTATTACATATTTATAAATGTTATTCTGTAGATTTAAAGTGACTCTGAGGAACATGGTGGTAATTCAAAATAAAAGTAGTGTTGGTAAATCAGTATTTAAGGAAATGTTCTTGCATATATATATGAAATATAGAGTAGGTGCATGGAGTACAGAGAATTCCAGTTCTCTTATTGTAAGGCATTTCTGAAATATTTACAGTAATTTGCTTGAAGTACAAGAGGTTAAATAAATTACTGAGAGGTTTTGTTAATTAAGAGGGCTACAAATCCTACAGATAGAAAGAGCTACAACTGTTTATGGTGTTTATATTTTTAAATATTGTTGTTTAAAAATTTAAACTAAATACTGAATAATTTATGGAGGTCTTTCTGTTTGTTAATGTTGTAAGCATTATCATGTGTGCAACAGGAAATGTTCATTCCATGCCATATTTTTAAAGCTATCTTGTGTTTTTTAGGCCTAAAGACTGCCTCCGCTCTATTATGAAGAGAGTGAACCATAAAGATCCGCACGTCGCTATGCAAGCATTAACAGTAGGTTCTTTTTAATGTAGTTAATTTTCTTCCTGAAAAGTTACAGTGTAAAAAAAATCTCTAAGTTTTAATCTTTCTTTCATTAGCTTCTAGGAGCATGTGTATCAAACTGTGGCAAAATCTTTCATTTAGAAGTCTGTTCAAGAGATTTTGCCAGTGAAGTAAGCAATGTGTTGAATAAGGTAATGTATTACATTGATTTATATGTTTCACCTGTAGGTGAATTTAGATAAAGAATTGGGGTAATCTGTAGATGGAATGGAATCTACATTTAGAGGACTGGAAAGGTGGAGGAGGGGAAGGAGAGATTACTGTAAAGGCTGTGGCTGTCAGAACTTGCTGAATGCCACTTCATACTAGTTAACATAGGTATTCTGTTTCGGGGAGGTGTGGTGTATTAATTTATAAATAAGCTACTTTATTTTCACTTTAAATAATATCAGTAAAATGCTAAATACAAATATAATGACATGGAGGTAAAATAAGGTTTCTATGTAACCTTATTTTATTTTGGGCCTAGCACATACGGTATTGGCACAAACACAATGCTGATGTATTATTCTCCCTTTCTAATAAAGACTGAGTGCTAAACTTGACTACAAAATAACATATCTATATGCTTTATATTGACAGTCACATGCAATTACTTGAAATTAAGATCAGATTTCTACATTATTTAACTAGTTTCTACTGTCCGTGCAGGGTCATCCAAAAGTTTGTGAAAAGCTGAAAGCTCTTATGGTGGAATGGACTGATGAATTCAAGAATGACCCACAGCTTAGTTTAATATCTGCTATGATAAAAAATCTCAAGGAGCAAGGAGTTACTTTCCCAGCTATTGGTTCACAGGTACATTAGATTTTTGTGCTTGTTCTCAAAGTTCTTTTTATCCTCAGCTCTGTATTTTACAGTTTGTAGTCTTGAATTCTAGAATGTTTGGCAGACAAAATGAAAACTACCTTAATAAAACTTTCCTTTGAGGAGTGAAATTCTCTCAATTACTTTAGATTTTTATATAGTAGATGAATACAAAGCAAAATGGTGAACTTAATGCACTGTCAGTTTTTTGCTGGATTCATTTTTACATCTTTTACTTTTGGCTAGGCTGCTGAACAGGCAAAAGCTAGTCCAGCTCTAGTTGCCAAAGATCCTGGTACAGTAGCCACCAAAAAGGAAGAGGAGGATTTAGCTAAAGGTGAGTGCATTTATTTGCTGACATGATGTGTATTGATTTATTTAAATAGCCATTTTGTTCAGTAACACTGTATATGTTACTAATGGTTTCTTCAATAGTCAATTCTCCAAAGTCTGCTTTTAAAGAGATCTGTGTCATGCATGTCTGCATGAGTTTCATGTTTGTGTCCACCCTGCCCCTTCTTAAATACGATCATTTTTTTTACACAATTGAACTGAGTTTTTTATGAGTGAAACTTCTCCAATCAATCAAGCTTAATTGAAAATGACCCAGAAATGTGAAATTATTCAAGGAATGATAGGGAGGAAAAAAAAGGAAGGGGCAAATTTTTGCTTGTTTAAGCAAAAATAATTTTGTTAATTATGAATTAAGGAGGGACTTTACTGTGAAGGTGACCAAGCACTGGCGCAGCTTGCCCAGGAATGTCATGGTGCCATTTTTCTTAGAGATATTAAAAAGTTGTCCTTGGCAGTCAGCTGTGGTGACCCTGCGTGAACAGGGGTATGACTTCCAGAGGTGCCTTCCAACCTCAGCCAATCTATGTAAAATTTGATTCTGTGAATCCAGACTAAAGGCTAAGAGAGAACCAGTGTGCACTGGAACAGCAGTATCTTTTTAATGTTTCAAGCAAGCTGGAAAAGTTCAACATGGTGTAAGATGTAAAATAAGAATGTAAATATTTTACATCAGTTTGAATTTGTAACAATAATATATTAATGAAATTCGATGACTTTGTAGAGTTATTCTATTTGTGCTTTAATGCCATTTATTATCCTGTCCATGTTGGAAGCCTCAGTAAATCCATAGGCAGAACTCTGCTCTCACTTTGTTATTTACCATTAATTCTAAAAGAAAGACAGAAAGTCATTAAAATGCAACAGGAATAGAATTACAGAAAAAGTTTTCACATAATTAAATTTTCATATCAGTCAACCCATTTTTATAAGGAATTTTCATCTGATTAACTCTTCTTTTGTAGCTATTGAGCTGTCACTGAAAGAACAAAGGCAACAGCAAGCAACACTTTCGAGTTTGTATCCAAGCACCTCAAGCCTTTTATCAAACCACAAACATGAGGGCCGAAAGGTTCGTGCAATCTATGATTTTGAGGCTGCTGAAGATAATGAACTAACTTTTAAAGCTGGAGAACTTATAACTATCCTTGATGACAGGTAAGTTATATAGAATGCCTACTATAATTATTTTAAACTGCAAAAATTAATTAGAAATAATTATTATCTTCTATGTAGAAGCATATCTTGAAATACAATGAATGGAAACATATTTTTGTATTAATACTTTATTTTGTTATCTCCTAGATTTTTTACAAATAAATGTATAAAAATTCTTGTGCAAAGATTTCTGCATATTTACAAATTATATTTATGTGCTAGTAATGTAAAAGCCTTTACTGTGTAATTCCTGGGAAAGTTCCATGTGAGTATGGGATTTCTGATGTATGGGTGCTTTATTTATTTATTTTTTAATCTTTAGTGATCCAAATTGGTGGAAAGGTGAAACTCATCAGGGTATAGGATTGTTTCCATCTAATTTTGTAACAGCTGATCTTTCTGCTGAGCCTGAAATGAGTAAGTAGTAACATTACATTTATGTATATATATTTAACCCTGCCATATCAATGGGTGATTTCCTTTCCCTTAAGATGGAGTTCAGTTGCAAGTTAATGTCATAATTGAAGTAAAACAGAGGAGCCCTTGCTATGCTGTCACAAACAATGGTCAGACCAAGGTTCCCAAACTCTTCTGCTGAAAAATCCTGCTGTTTGCTGCTGCCTTTGTCAGCAGCTTCTTTGAGACTCATGGAATCGCTCATTTGACACCTAGATAAACATGGGCAACAGCAGCTTTTTTTCCAAATTGCCTTTTTGTCCAGTTGCATTGGTGCATATTTAATTGAGATGAAACCGCCCCATGGCAGATAGGACTTGGAGACAGATTACCAGTGTTCAAACAGTTCAAGAAACCTACATACTGTAGGTATGAACATGTGCATACTTGACAGAGGGATTTTCTGCATGCAGCTTATTTACTTGTATTTATTTATATCCATCCAATCTGCTTTAAATATTAATAAAAATATTAAATATTAGACAAGACTTCAAGATTCTAGAATTGATTTCTGTAAATTTCGTGGGTTTGCAAGATTAATCTTCTGTGATCTCAATTTGAGGGTGCTAAAAGTATGAGCAGGTCAACAGAAGTACATGATGTAGTAGTCATTTGTGCTATGTTAAGACTATCTAGTAAGAGTGTATGATGAGAGTTGTATTTGGCTTTTTTGCTCAATATAAAACTTTTTTGTGCTAGTCTCTGGTGAAGATGGAATAGAGAAACTTGAGACCTTTCAATTGTGTACTTTGCTCTGGGGAAAGAAGGCTTAGTTTGTCATAGATGATTTTGTCAGTTTTATCTTAAATTTGACTTGCTAGCCCTATTGTTTCCAATCACTCTTTCTGAGTCTTTTATCCTGATGATTTTTTAATAGATGTATTATGTGCAGGGAGACTATGATAAAGCTATTTATGTGCTAGAGCATATTTATTCTGAGCTTGTGTGAACTGGTCTATTTTTTTTTTATAATGTGGTTTATAGATAGGAGAAGTATTTAGGTCTGTGGCTTTCAATTTTTAAAAATTCTTTAATTTTTAAAATTTTCACAGTAGAGGTTTCAAATGTAAGGAACCAGCCGATATACTAGTTATATAAAATTTATGCCATTGTTTATTTTTTCTTTTATAACATTAAATCTGGCTGTTTTTCTTACAGTGAAAACTGAGAAGAAAACAGTGCAGTTCAGTGATGAAGTTCAAGTAGAGACAATAGAACCTGAGCCAGAACCAGTTTATATTGATGAGGTAAGCATGGTAAAAATACTGATTGGTATTAAATGTACTGCTGGGACATTTAAATGTGACTTTTAACACTTTCATCTTGTACTTCAAAAATATGATAAAAAGAGAATGGAAAGAGAGGTTTCTATTAAGTAATAAAAAAAAAATCTGCAGTATTCTCTTTTGTTTAGGAGTCTTGAAGGAATGAAGGAAATTCTTAGGAATTTCTGAAACTGAATTTGGAACTGCATTCCGTTTAGGGCCCTATTCGGGTGTTGTACATCTTTTTACCTCCAAGCTAGAATCTTAATGTTGAGTGGCACATCTACTTTCAAATTTTGCTTAAAGTACTTCAGGATACCATAGAGATACCCATCTTGACTGCTTACTTAGATCTATTTCCAGTATAACCACCACTGTCTGTCCTCAGACGGAAAGATCTCTTTCTGTTCCTGAAAAGTCTGAAATTCTGTTTCTCTGTATGTAATATTTAGTAAGATATTTACAATCTCACCTCAGTGATCCTGTAGGGTTTCCAGGAACATTCAGTCAAGGAAGTTTTTAGTTTTTCCCCTGTTTTTTTTTTTCCTCAACCTGGGTTCTGTCATTGTTTTTTTGGAATAAGAAATCAGTTACTGCCTTCCTGAAGTCCTATTTAGGTCCCATCTCAAAAACTTCTTCCCAAGAGATAGTACTTTGTAACCTGCTGAAATAGATTATCTGAGGCCTGCCTTGAGGTGCCTTCCAGCTTTTGTTTTTCTGAGTCATTTTTGTTTTAGTATCTTATCTTGTTTTTAAATTCGCCACAGTGTAATTTTTAAGGAAGTAGTTAACTTGACTTTTCCCCATCTTTCCATGGTTTAAGGAGGAGAAAACACAGTGTTATTTTCTACTTTCATATAACCTATATAACTTAGTGAGAAAAATGCTATTTGTTTGATAGTGCTCAGTTAATAAGCGATTAAAAATAATTTGCATGTAATGTTTTTGGTACTTTAACCAATATAGTCTACTCCAAGACGTATTTTTCAAAGACTTTATGCCTGTTTGTTTTCTAACCTTTGATGTTTTTATTATAAAAGGGTTGCACTTGAACTCCTTATTTAAGCTTGACTTATTCTGAAGTAAATCTTGAAAGCCTCCAAACATCATCTTAAAACAACACCTCCATATATATTGGTAATGACATGGCTCATGTACTGAAGAGGTTTCATGCACTTAAAATTGCTTTTCACTGAATTTGAAGTACTCTTTCAAGGTATTCTGTCAAAACATTTCCACTAATCCCACTAGGTGGTGGTATTGCATATGTAATAGCTAGTCTGGATAAACAGGAACTGCTCAGAAAATAATACGTTTAGAAGGACTTTTAGGAATGAAGGAGTGTTCTGCACGTTCCACTTGTTACCACTATTTTTTCTCATTTGGCTTTTCCTTGTTTAAGCATCTTCATTCCTGTAAAGTAGCATGTATGATTTGTATTTCCTTAAAGTAATCTAGTTGACTCTCAAGTGCCAATAGATCAAAATGGCTGTTGTGAACAGTTGCTTTAGTTTACTATCCTGAAAAGGCTAATTCCCTTGCTGCCACATTTGCCCTAATTATACAATTTGTGTTCTAGGATAAAATGGACCAACTCTTGCAGATGCTACAAAGCGCTGATCCATCTGATGACCAGCCAGACCTCCCAGAATTGCTTCATCTTGAGGGTAACAAAAAGGAATGAGTATTTCATTGTTGTTTTCCTCACTGGTAATTTTCTGTATCAATGCAAATTGGAAGTAAGCTGAAACAATTTCAGCTTCATGTGCATGCGAGAAGCATGCCTTAGAAAAGTGCCTGAGCCATAATTATCTTCTCACTTCTTGTTTCCCACAGCTATGAGACCAAAGTGCAAAATTTTAACTTAAAACAAGTCTACTTTTCTCTAAAGAAAACCGTTTCCTATATTATTTTATTTTTCAAGACACATAAATACTTAATTCAATCATATTCATCCATTATTTTTTTCCTTCATAGAGTAGCACAGCATGAGTGGCGAAAGGAAGATTCCATGAGAGGAAGCAGAAATGCTACAAAGGTTTAGAATAGACCTGTGGGTGTCCCACATGCTTTTCACTTGCATGTGTATTTATGGAGGAGTTGCATATTAACAAATACCTCATAGAGTGCTACGAATTATCCTAATCTTTTAGAATCAAATTGGTCAGGCTACCTCTTCATAGAGGCATTATAGTTCATTTTACATAGGTTGATAGATGCACAAGAATTTTTTGAATGGAATTTGGAAAAGGAAGAAAGGGAACTTCCCAGTTATGAGACAGAACATAGGCTTAAACTGACAATTCAGATGATACCAGACTTTTATTTTAAAATATACTTTTAAAATTGTACCACTACTGAAAATTTTAGCTGGGTCTCATTCTTAAATTGTTCATACTACCTCTGTTATTAAAATTTTTTTTACATACATATTATAGTAGTAAACTAAAAAAAAATGGACTAGCATTTATTTCTGGCTATTTTTTAATAGCTTTCTGACTTGGCAGTATGGAAATGTTTATTACTCTGATATATTTCAATGTCTTTCTATTCTAGCAATGTGCCACCAGATGGGACCTCTCATAGATGAAAAATTGGAAGATATAGACAGGTAAAAAGAAATATCATATGCACTGACCAAAATCAAATTAAAATTCATTCTTAGAAATACCAGAGTTGTTACTTGATAATATCTTAATTTCTATGAATACTGGCCAAAAAAACCCAAAAAAAGTGTATTCTTTAGTAGTTTCTCTGAGAAGAGGTCTGAAGATTGTTTCCCATAGTCACATAATAATTTATAGTGTTGTACTGTTTGACTCTCTGGCACTTGTTAAGCATCACTTCACAATATGAAAATGTTACTTAACAACCTCATGAAATGACTCTGTTTTATCTGTCCTATACTAAAGTTATTTAAATTTTAGAATGAACTGTAAAATATCTTTTCTAGGAAACATTCAGAACTTTCAGAGCTCAATGTTAAAGCCATGGAGGCTCTTTCTTTGTATAACAAATTGATGAACGAGGACCCAATGTATTCCATGTATGCAAAACTACAAAACCAGCAGTATTACATGCAGTCATCTGGTGTTTCTGGCTCTCAGGTATGGATGTAACCTTTAACAGCCACCACCTTATCAAGTTCACACTGAATAAGCAGTGTTTTCTCTCGGGTTTTTTGCACTGTTTGTAAAAAAATAAAACCAAAAATGTTTGTTTTCAGCTAAAAGCTTTGGATGCTCTCCTTTTGTGTGTTCTAACACTTTTAGTGTTTTTCTGTTCAGTTCCATTTGATCAAGGTAAACCCCATCCTGGGCTTTAAGTTGTATAAATTTAAAAAACCAAACTGCCAGGGCTTTGCATAGTGGATGAAAGAAAATAACCAAAGGAGTATAATTTCTCCCCATCTACTCATAGTTATTTCAACATGAAAATGATGCTATGAAAGAATTACCATTTTTAACTTCAGTAGTTTAAATGCTAAATGCTCTTCACAGATATTTTTTTTAAAAATAGGAAAATTAAAGATTTGAGAAGATGTGTTTAAGTTCTATAGTCTGCTATTAAATAGCAAATTTTCTGGTACTGTATTTCTAATATTTTTTTAACTTCCTAGGTTTTTCCAGGGCAAACTCAAGGTAATGCATATTTGGTGGCAGGGAGTGCACAGATGGGCCACATTCAAGGTTACAACCTTCCTCCAGAACAACTTCCTTCTCTCAGCCAAGGCACAGTTACTCCATCTGCCAGCTCAGTAATTCCTGGTCAGCCTGCACAGACGTCTTACACAAAGTAATTTTAAATATTTTTCTATTCAAGTTTAAATCAAATTAAACAGAGACACTTTTAAATTACAGAAGTATAATTATAAATACAACTGAAAGATACTTTAGTGCAATTGTTTCCAGAGTGCTTCTTATTGGTGTCCTGTATTTAAAGTTTTATCTAGTTTTTAATTGTCTGAATACGAAATGTAGTCTATATAGCTCTATAGTTTTTAATAAAAAAACATGGAGAAAATTATACAGACATGATTTAGTAGTAGTAGTAACTTTTAATATACTTTTAGTGATGATGGTTATCTGGTGCTCTGGCTGGCTCTGCATAATTTCTGAGAGCAATTCTGTTCCTTTGTCAAATATCTTACCATAGAAGAATGGGGAGAATTCTGCTCATTTTGGGAATACTTACTAAGGCTTATACAGCTTACCCAAATAAGGAAGCTAAAATAAGCTTTCTACCTTGGGTAGATAGCCAAAGATGCTAAGTATTGTTTATGCTACCTATATTGTGAAAAGGTTTGTGGGTTTTTGTTAGTTGGTTTTTATTTGTTTGGGTTTTTTGTTTTTGTTTACTCTCTGTGGAAAGTAATTTTACTTTAAAAAGTTGGGAGAGACTTCCATCTTGAGTCATTATTGTATTTGTTAGTCTTTATCCTCAAAAGTACTAATTTAGGATAGTAAAGCATACAATGATAAGGTGAGTTTCTGCATATTCATCTGACTTGTTTTGCTATTTAAAACAGTTTGCTGGGTTTTTTTTTTTTTCTCCATGAACAGAATGGAAGATAGATGGTATTCCATGTTGTACCTTAAAATAAAACAAAATTACAGATTCATGGTCTAATTTTAAATCCATGGGGAGTGTCTATTTTATGTTTCAATCAGAGGAGTGTTTGAGTTTTAATGGGAATACTCATTGGCTATAGTTTTAAATATGCAATATGTCCAGAGATAGAAGATTTTTGTGTTTGTAAATTGAACAACTGAAGAAGCAATAAAGTTTTGCTGTTCTGTTGTTAAATTGTTTGTCAATTCTACTTCAAATATTTTTTTCTCTTTTTTTTTTTTTTTTTTTTTTTTTTTCAGTGCAATGGTTGGTTCTGTTGCTGGAAGTACCTACTCTAACCAGCCTTCAGTGTACAGTCCACCACCTGGTACTGTTGATGTTGCTGCTTATCAGAATGCTGGAACTAATATGTCCCAGGTGCCAAACTATAACTTAGCACCTACAGCTCTGCCACAGACAGCAGGCAGTCAGCAAGCACCTCCACAACAGCCACAGCCTCCACCACCTCAACAACCACAGCATAGTTACTCACAGAAGGCTCTGCTATAGGATCCAGGACTTCTGATTCCTAATCTTCTTTAACCTCTGCTAAAGGCGGTTGGCAATTCTATGAGTTTCTTCATTTAGTCTCTTAAACTTTGTTTATCCTCAGCTTAATAAGAATCTCTCTTGGTGAACAAGTTCAATTTGCACTGACTTTTTAGAATTTTTTTTTTTTTAATTTTGCGGAGGAACTGATATATTTAGGAAATTTAATTCCTTTTAAAATGCCTAAAAATTGGTACAAGATTATTTATGTATGGTTAAATTGGCTAGTTTGTGAAAACTCAACCATTGCAAACTGTTGTGGCATATATGTTATGTACATATAGTGTGTGATTGCAGTAGTGCCCATTTCGTATAACTATGGTGGTCATGTGAATATATTTAACACAATGTTTTAAAATAATTTGCTTTACTATTTTATTTTAATCATGAACTGACAACCATATTTCATGTCTACTTTTAAGACAGATGCAATGTCTTTTTCCAGTGCAGGAAAAACAGCAATTCTGCATATCATGGTTACAATTACAAGCTAAGGTCTATATATAAATTTACAAACTTAGACAAGTTTAACTACTTCTTGAATTGAACACAAGTGTATCATGACTATTAGATAGCTTATCTACCAAAGTAAACTTGTTAACTAGAAAATTATTGGGGGGGATAACAGCAAATTATGATTCTGCTTCAGACATAATTACTAACTTAAAACTACTATTCAGAGGCTGCTAAGGTATCATGGGACCATGAAACAGATCAGGATCTTGCATTTTATCATGGAAGCATGTAATTTATTTTTCCAAGTTGTTTTTTAAAATGAGAACCAGAACTATATTCTATGTGTGTTGGTAGAAATTACACCAAAGAAAGACAGAGGAATTTATTTGAAAGAGAAACAATGGAGTTTTAAACTGGACACACAACATGAATTACACTATTTTGTTCAAGTCTTGTTAATTAGAACATGGAGAATTATGGACATGTAAATCCCTTTGCTGAACAAACCTTCAGGGCTTCGTTTTCTCTCTTGTGGCCTTGCTTAGAAATTTGTTCTGTTTACTGTTCTAACACAAACACTTCTGCCTTAAATGTCTGTTTCAATTTCCAGTTGTACCATTTGAGTTTATTAGCCCTTCTGTAGTATGAACAGCTTATGAGGCATCTCATCTAAATCCACTTTTAGATTACTTTAAATTCTCTTCTGCAGCAACATGCATTAGCCTGTTTCATACCCTTGTGTTCCTCATAACTTAGCCACATGGCTTTGTAAAGCATGGCATTTTCTTTCTGTGGATGAGGTGCTGCAAAAGAAACATGGTAATGGAAGGCAGCATTTCAGCTGTGTTTGAGCAGAGTTTCTTGTACAAAGACTGTTGTTACTTTGTGTTTCTATTCCATCTAGTAATGCATCCTGGTTTCGTCTTTTCCAGCAACTCTAATTCCACTACAGCAATACTTGATGTCTTCAGCATCAGATCTACTTTTAGTCCTGTGTATATGTCAGAAGTTGTTTGTTTTGTGTACTGTATTTTAGTGTGATGCTTCTAGAATTAAATGTTGCAATTGTACATTATACTATAAAATGAGCTCTGTTATCCCATATACTTCTGCATCTGTTCACAGTTATCTAACCTTTGTTTCACTATTTTAATTGATATCAGTGTTTTGCCAGATACCTTCAGATGACTGCTTTGCATAACTTCTGACAGGTGGTTACAAAACATGCCCATGGTTGACCTATTCCAGTTGGGGATGTTCTAGCCAGCTGGTTGATCTAATGCTAGGATTTTCACATATTTGTTTTCTCTAAAATTTTTAAGCATCCTTGCAAACTGTCATTAATTATTTCAGTACTTGGTGTCATCACAAAAGCCTGTGGAATTTGAAAGCAAATACTAAAGCAAGAATAATAATCTGACATACTGCGTCATGGATGACTTTTTATGGATTGAAGAAGTGACGTCTTTAGAAAGGACTTGAAGTATAATTTAGATGGTGTTCTCTGTATGCATTAGGTATCTTATTCCAAAATCAGATATTCAATGTGTATAGAAGTGTATAATTTATACACAAAAGTGAAAATTATTTTTTATTCCATTGTTCTTAGTCCTTGATTCAAGGAGAAGCTTGAAGCATCAAGATAGTCTTTTTGATATTAAGTATTGTATTCTTAGGTTTTCACATGTTGGGTCACATGTTCACTAATAAGGGCAGGTGGAACTTCTGTACAGAAATAACCCAGAAAAAATACATTTTGTTAGTGATTTGTGATTGGTTTTAAAATTTTTTTAAATTTTTCCTTGATATACAGAAATGCTAGATCCTGGTTTCTCATTTGAACTTTGTATATCACAGTTTTTCTGATCCCAAACTTGCGTATTTTGGCCATTCATCTGTTTTTATGAAAATTAAAATCACCTTTAATGTTCATCATGACCAAAAAAATCCCACTTCCTAAAATTCAGGGCCTCTTTAAATTCAATATAATGAAAGTTGTAAAAAAAGATAGACACTTTCTATTTTCCTTCATGCTTTTATTAAAGTCACTGCTCTCAGGTATCTCCTGTAGCAGGCTGGGTATTTTAGCTGACTTTGAATCAGAGTTCATTGTCTACAACTGGTGGAGTAGGTCACTATAATTTTAGGTTCTGAGTCTTAGTGTTTCTGTTGCAACCTACGTTTTCCATTTTATGTGAAATTTTCAGATTAAATTGAATTTGGAGCTGTATTGCTCCATGTTGATTTTTCTTATCAGAAAATACCTTCCTGCTTGGTTGTGCCCTGTATGCTCAATACTCTGAAGTGATGCCTTCTCCTACTTTGCTAGATGCTGTCATTGCATGAATTCCTACAGTCATCCTCTCACATTCTCTCTTATAGCTTAGAAATAATACTTCAGTTCACCTCCTCTCTGCTGGTTTGTTATCATGAACCTAGAGATGCCATTCCTGGTGCTTCTCTGCCATGATTTATTCTCAGATTCCTTGTTTATGCATTGTTTTGACCAAGTTCACTTATGTTCTACCTTACTACGGTATTGAACACTGAAACGTTAGTGAGCAGAGGAAAGTACACACACAGCTACTGTGTGGAAAAGCTTTTTAGCAATTAAATAGTGTCAGAATGTAAACTATTTGAAAGTAAGGAATCATTGGAAATGCTATTCATGGTCCAATAGAAGACATGATTTTTTGATGTCTTGTTTCTTTACATGTAAATGGTCAATTTAGGGTTAAAATGTGTTCAGGATATTTTGTATAACCCTTTTTTACTTAACCCTTTCATTAAGGAATACAAAAATTCTAATTAACTTTGGAAGGGATATTTCAGTGGCCTGGTTAGCATGAACTGGAGCAAACTTGGGAAAGTGCCTTCTGTGCATTTCACTTCTATGAGCAAAATTTTTTTAGCCATTTGTATCATCTCAATTTATGTGGGCAAAACAAAGCTGTCAAGATTTACTGTAAAACCTCCCAGGAAAAATACTGGGGTACTATGTTAAAATTTTGTGTACTGATGTCATGGCAGTGTGTTCCAGAGTGTGCAGCTGCAGAAACAGTCATGATGTATTTTCCCACCTCTGTTTAACTGGTGCTGTGTAGATGTGTCTGTAATGTCATTGGCCAAAGCACATAGAGACAGAAGTAA
The DNA here is from genome assembly GCA_030060385.1 of Muscicapa striata striata. NCBI lineage: Eukaryota > Metazoa > Chordata > Aves > Passeriformes > Muscicapidae > Muscicapa > Muscicapa striata. The sequence continues at coordinate 2,527,441 of JAREIS010000102.1, forward strand.
AAAGGAGCAAAGTACCAGAATTCCTGCATGCTACTCAACAGGTGTGGAGCAGCATACTGCCCTCATGGTATAGTTACTGTTCATGAGTTTTGAGGCAGGAGGAACTGAAATAAATCTGAACTTCAGAAAATTCTGCCAGATTGCAAATGGCTAGATGTAACAGAGATAGATTTGCTTTTAATACCATGTACATATTTTGCTGATTGAATCTAGGCTGCTACTATAGTTCTCAGATTTCCTCTAGATGGCAGGAACATCAGATTTACACTGGAGAACTGCTTAATACCTCATTCTCCATTTGTTTTTTTTTTTTTGTATTTTCTCTAATATCACTTACTTTATTTTTCACTTATATTTCAAAGATATCTGTGCAGTCTTTATATACAAAGGTCTTACCTTATTCCTTCTCTGCTGGGGTTCACAGAATGAAAAAAGACATCTCTAATTAGAGCAGCTACACTGGCACTTTGAATTACACAACTGCACCTTCCTTTGGAGAACATGTATGTATCTGTTTTGAAGAACAAGAGAGCATAGTTTTTCCAGTTAACAACCAGGAGAGATATTTTTAAAGGTAGGATAAAAGATACAAAATCATCAGTTGCCAACAGCAGGCAGAATCATTTTTTACTCTGTTATTCAATCTTAGTAAAGCTGATCAACTCCACACTACAGCTATTCCTTTCTCATTTTCAGCTGCAGTGAAGAATATTGACCTTCATACATAAACTGTCCAACACCATAGGAAAACATGAAGAAGGCCTTGACATTTGAACTTTTTGCTTCAATATGTAAAAAACACTATATACATTTTTGAAGCCTTGTTTCTTAATTTAAGATGGTTGTGTTTAAAAACATTCCATTTGCTACTATGTAAATTACAGATCTAAAGTTCTCTTTTCATGCTGCTACCTTGGCAAAAAGGTAGTAGGAGATTTTGTTCTATCCTGCATGTTCTGGAATCCAAATAATTTTTGTCTTTGTCATGAAAAAGAAAAACCTGCTGCAGTCTGCTTTGGTTTTAATAAAGTGTACACAGTAGCAAAGTGCATTTTTGTTTGGCTTTGTTTGTTTTTGATGCTCCTTTCGATGTTGGCATATGTATATATTTAGATATACTGGACTGTTGTAAAAGAATTGTTTTAGTAAATAACACTATTTGTAAAAACTGTTAATTGTTTTTGGTATGAATGCAAAATATTAAAGTTGGAGTATTTAGTTCATTATGTTGCAAAGTCAATTTATAAATTTTATGGAAGAATAATTGAAAAGGACTTCTTTTGCTGGAAGGTCTTAGAGATACAATAAGCAAGGTCTGTTAGAAGTACTTAAATTTTCTGGTGTCAGTTGGGGTAAAACTGGGGTTTTTGTTCTGATTGGGGAGAATTTGTGAGCTTTCTTGTTTGATGCTTACACATAAATTACATTATCTTTTTTAAAACAATATGTCATGGATTTCCTTCAGCTAACTCAATCAATTGTAGATCTTATTTCAAGTGTTCTGCATGTCCTCTTATCTTTTAGTAAATACAGCATGAGTATTTTAAATGGATTTTAAAGAGCATATGGAAACAACTGTGTCCGTACTGTCATGTATATATTCAGTTACAGATGAATAAGTAGATTTTATGGTAGCTTGACAGTTATTTCCATTTCTGATGACAGCAACACAAAGTAGTGTAGAACCTGGTGTTTGATCGATGGGAATGTCTTGAAGATCAGGCTAAAACGTGGTTTATGAATCTTAAAATGCTATCAGAGTTGAAGCTTAATAGACTTGACAGCTGTATGCTGTGTTCTTAAAACAATGGTAAGCTTAAATTTCTTGCTTAAACCAATGTTGACCATGGGACTTTGGGAGCAGTGGGCAGCAGTATGAGTTTGCCCTGTTCTTAGGATCTCTTCCGGAAAATGAGAGCCAAACCAAGAGGTTATGTGGATTGTGGTTTAGTTCAGTAGGATAATTTGTCTTTCAAGAGATTATTCAGTTGACAGAATTAAAAGACCTGTAGATTGTGCAGAAATGAAAACTTGTTCTGTTGTGGAACAGAGAGGGGCAATAAATGTTGAGTTTGCTTTACTGTTCTCTTAGATAGAAAGCATTTCTGTTGAGATGTCTATGATGAAAATAGATTTTGAGAGTTTGTTTCATAGTATTTAAAGTTTATTGTAAATCTGTTGCCATGAACATGGGCAAGAGGTAATATAAGCATTAGTCTATGTTTAAGGAGCTGGAACCAACTCTTAAACTTTTGAAAAACTTGTTCACATGCAATCTCTTCATAGCACTCACTTCGTATCACATTTATGAAGCTGGATGCCTTAATGAATTGTCTTATCACTGTAGCTAGTTTTTGAAATATTCTACTCTGTTGCAGGATAAAGATTTTTCTCTCTCACAATATTTGTAAATTTAAATTTCTGGATTATTTTAAGTTGAGTCTGGTTTTGTTAGTACTGATTGTGATCTATGTTTTAAATGAGAAATGAGAATTAAGCCATTATGAGAGAACTTGTGGAAGAACTTCTACTGATAAAGGCTGATTTTTACTTTTAAAAATTTATATCAACCCTGGGAGTGTACATGGGCAACATGCAGTAATGCAGATAATGATATAGGGCTAAAAAAGGTAAATATGTATTTTGAGTTAAAGGTTTAGAGCAGTTTTAGCGTATAATCCTCTGATATAACATATAATAAATGTGGTGATTGTAGCACCTAATATTTTGCTTTGACTTTGCTTAACACTGTTAAGCATGGGTTTTGAGACCTTATGCATGCATCCTTGATTGCTAACAGACAGTGCAGCTTGGTGCCTATGCCTCATGCTCCCAGGCTGGGTGACATCCACTGCCTTATCAGCTGTGCTTTGGACCCTCATAGAGGAGCAGGTCCAGCAGGAACGTGGTGGGTGCTCAGCAGAGCCTGCGCCATTGGGACACTGCTCAATAGTGCAAACTCTGACAGTCAGTGTCTCTGTTTATCACTTTCTGGCTGCAGGAAGCACATGTCAAGGAATGGAGCCCTTCAATATATACACACCTGGACCACTCACAGTTTTGAAGACTGGCTTGCTAATGATGCTCCGACTGCTACTGAAATCACACTGGAATCTATTTCTAGCCAGTTGTGATGGCTCACGCCTGTTGACTCATGCATCCTCAGGTATTTGTGGATTATGCAGAAGTGTTTTATTTTGCAGTCTATGTGTCAGACTATCCCAACTTACCGTGCTTCTTAAAGGAATGTGAACGTTTAGTTCCCTTGGTTTTCATGTCTTTTAGACTTGTGAAAATTTCCCCAAATTAGTATTTTTCTTTGCCTTGTTTATTGATATATGCTGCTAGTTCCATCCTACTTGCTAATTTTATTCATTGCAGGATTCAGAAACGCAAATACTGTAGTATGTGTGGCAAGTCCATAATAAAATTTTATGAGTAGTTTGCCATACCCTGTGTGTTGCTTTTAAGATTCACAGAATTATAGAATGGTCTGTGTTGGAAGAGACCTTAAAGATTATCTAGCTCTAAATCCCCTGTCATGGACAGGGACATCTTCCACTCTCTCAGGACCACATTCAGCCTGGCCAGGGATGGGGCATCCACAACTTCTCTGGACAAACTATTTTTAACTGTTGTTAAGAGCTGTTGTTATTACACTGCAATACAGTTTCACATGTAGGCAGCAGTCAGGTAAAAAAAAACAGTGTTGATCTCCTACATGTTCAATTTTTATTTTTATAATGTTCTACTTTTGTATTAAGGAATATGATCTCTGGCTGATCACTGCCAGACCAGTTTTTATCAGCAACCCTACTGAATGTTCCATAACAGTATATCCTGTAGGCTTAAAAATCTTTCCTATCAACCAAGTCAGAAAAAAGTCTCCCTTTCATGATTCCCTCTTAAACTCTGGGATCCTTCAGGACAGATGTAGCCTTGTCTACATATTCACAGAATATTTAAGCCTGCCTTGTACACAGAGTTTACTAGAATACCAAAAATTGCCTTTATTTTCTTTTTCCACTGGGATTACAAAGTCCTTTGGAAAATAAAGAACTTGGTCCCTGGGGTACAACAGTCTTGAGTTAATTTCTATTAAGAATAATAATCAGTGCTGCATAAGATCAGCAGCACAAGACTAGAGATTGTATTTGAGAAAGTTGGTAAGAAAGGATCTTTGCCTTCTTTGGTAGGAGAATGCTGTATTCATGTATTGATACAAATGTAATATTTTGGCTTATGCTTTGCATGGATAGTAATCTTTCCCTCACTGATTTTTCCAGCAATTGTGACTCCTAATGCAAAACTGTTAAGTGGATCTTGACTACAGATTCAGTCTGTCATAATTACCCAGAAATACTTTGTCTGAATTTCTCAGCTAAAATAAACTTGACAAGCTATCCATAGCTTGTTATAGGTATTCAGTCTTTTTTATTAGTAATATTTGTTTGTCTTGCAGAAATGAACAGAAGAGGCAGCTGTTGAAGGTATCTCTGGTAAAACAGAATGTAGTAGTCAATATTTTCAGGTAATGTTCTACTTTGGAATAGCAATGACAAGCAAGAGACCATCATGAAATGTTTTTAATCCCTATTCTTAGTGCTTTACTGCCAAATAAATTGATTGGGCATGACATGTGGAGCAGGGTCTCAAGGAATTGAGAAAGGTGGAGAGATTGAAAGAAAAAACCAAGAGAGAGCTTGAAGTGAATGATGCAATTAGAAGAGACAAAGCAGGAAGAAGACTTTGTGCAAATAAATGAATCTTTAATCTTTAATAATAAAGCTTTGTTTCTAGGAGGACACACATGCTTTGTATAGAGAGGATTCATCCATAGAAACCCTCAATTTCTGTGGACCAAGCAGTATTTTAAGTCTGTGTCAAAAGTAAACCAGGCCTCTGAGTGAAATCAGAGTTATGGCATGTTCTGTAATTTTAAGAGATTTACAGAAGTTTTCTGCTTTGGGTGCAGTAGTTAAACATCTCACCCAGGAGAATTACAAAAACAAACAAAATTTAAGGATGTTTAAGGCAAGCCTTTTTGGGCCATGCTCTGACTCCAATGGCATGCAATATCTTGAGCATTTAATGTTCATTTCAGTTGTTTACATTTGTTCGTAGGGAGAATCAGGTTTTAAGATTTATGAAGCACTTCAGCTTTCTTTCCCCCCTATACCTATGTTTTCTATTTGCCACTTGGGTCTCAGCTTTAAAAGTGTAAAGGAAGTGTAGGATGTATATGTGGAGCATGGTTTACTATATCCTGCTTCGCTGCCTGTGTGACATTTGCTGATTTGGTTTCCTGTGAAAACTGATGGATCAGCTCACTTCTGGTTGTAGATAACAGGCAGGAAGAGCTGCCAGGACTCCTAAGAAGAATAGTCCATTAAAATCCTGCATGTAGAACAGAGTTGAAGTGAATATTTTTATTTTAGGAAGAAAAAGCAAATGTCATGTTTTGATACCGCAGAAGGAAGCTGTTCTCAGAAAATACAGATATTTTGAGTTGTTCATGATTTCAAGCCCATTACTCTACAGAAAGCTTAGATAAGGTGACAATGTCAGAATAAAACCAGAGAGGACGAAGCTGTTGTCTCATTGCTGTCTGGGTTACTTGGCAGGCTGCTACAGTGGGGCTGCCTGAGCAGCTACACACTGTACTGGGGGAAATAACAAATGGCACAGTTACTGCTGTACCTTCAGAAACAGACTCTAGGATTCTCTTGTGCTGAACTGAGTGCTACAGATATCTAATTTCTGGTGGAGGTAACCTAACTTGGGTTTAAATGCAGATAGCATAGCTAGCTACTAGTCAGTGAAATATTAGTTTATTTTATCTAGGGACTGTCATAGCGCTTGAAATAACAGAAGTAATTTGAAATATTTAAAAGTTTCTTCTATGAAGTAGTGGAGATGGAAAATTGTAAAAAAGATATTGAAAAAATAAGTCTTGAGAAAGGCAAATACCTACCCTATCAGGAAATTATTCTTAACCTATCAGAGTAGTTATTTCCATTTATTTTTTTTTTCCTATTTAACTGCTATTTAATCAATCTTGCAACTTCACATTCAGGATTAAGCTAACATCTAGATTTCATATTTTCAGAGTTATTGTTATGCCAAACTTCCACTGAAATAAGGCATCAAAATAAATCAGTCACAACTGTGGCTGATCTCTTGCTATTAGCAAAGGTGCCAGGAAAGGCAGGTACCAAATCCAAATGCTGTCTGACCTGGGATTCTCATGCCTTTCCTCTAGGTATCTTCCATAGAACATTCTTTCCTAGTTGTGTTTTGAGGTTTTGGCTTGGTTCTCCTTTTTTTTTTTTTTTTTTTTAATTTTTTTTTTTTTTTTTTTTTTAATTTGACTTGCATAAGAAATGTTCATCTGTGGATATACCAACAGAAATTGGAGTCTAGGCCACCCATAGACATATTATGTGCATGAAAACAGGAAATTAAACTCTCCTGGTAACAGAACTACTGCTATTTGATCAGGGAGGAGGTACAGGACTGTTGTGTAGGAGAGATGGGGAGATTATATGAGGTTCCTCAGCTCTGCAGTGCTGTCAATATCAATGTGTGAGGGCTGATCTTCACTGCTGGTGCAAAAAATTTATATAAAAATCATAGAAAATACTGTGGAAGTATTGTACCCTGGATAGTTTTATTGGACAGGACATTTTTCAGCTAGGGCCCAGGTACTGCTGCCTTCTGTTTAGGCCTTTGATGTGGTTTTCAGACCCACCTGGTTCCCTGCTCATCTGAGGGAAGCTTTCATGATTTTACTTCGTCGCTCCATCTGCAAACAAGTTTTATCACGATGTAACTACCTCACCTGGGAATCTCCATTGTCCTGCAAGTACTGAAAGTCTTACTCAGGATCCTACATCAGCATGTTTTAAACTGGAGAAATGAGGCATGGGGTGACTGTGCCACACACCATGAACAAGCAGAAAAATGGAATCTGAGTCACCCACTCAGGTGCTTCTGGCCCGAGCCATTTCAATACTGCTTCACCCAGCACTTTTCAGGTGTAGTGCTGTACATGTATTTAGCATGCTGCTACGTTTTTTATTAACTTCAGAGCTCTTGCAAAACTACTTAAAATTCAAGGCAAGACTGTTGAATTTCACAGAAATTACTAGCTACGGACTTAGACTCACTCCTTCTATGTCATCAAAACTTCATAAGAGGAAGAGAACAATGTAAACTTCTGTTTTATCTTTGTCCCACTAAGCCTTGTGCAGGAGACACTGCATCAACAAGAGGTGGAAAACTCTATCTCTTGGAGCCTCACTGGCCTGAAGTTCAGTTACAGAGGTGCAGATGGAGGAAAAAGTAAAAATGCTCATTATTGCAACTCCAGGAATGCAGGCTCAGGCTCAAGTTAGGTAAGACCAAACATAAGAGTATGACATCTAAATTGCTGCTCTATTTATTGCTCCTACTTTGCTCCATCCACTGACAGCAAGGAGAGGTTAGGATGACTACATTACAGTTTTAGGACATGTAGGAGCTGAATACATTTAAGTGTTTTCTTATTTTTTTCTTTTGGTTTTCCTTTTGGTGGGTTTTAAAGTGATTACAGAACAATGAATTAAATTTATTGGCAGTGTATTACTGCTTTTTTTTTTTCCCCCCCCTCACTGGTGGTCACAATTTGTTGTTGAGATAATGGTATTATAAAACCAGTGCTGGACTGGATCCTACTTATGTGTTGTTTTGTTCACTTCTCCTATTAGCTGTGTTGTGTGCTTGCAGATGTCAACAAGATGAGCTTAAGCTTTGTAAAGCAAGAAAAAGTGCTGAAAGTGTTCATAACCCTTCCTTCTACTAGCTCCTGTATGGAGGAAATGTGTCTGATTCAGCTTTAGCTACACTTGAAATAAACTGTGGTGGCTGTTGATCCACACCCAGCATTCACAGGTTTGTGTCCTGGCACTTTCAATTCATACACAACACTATATGAACTAAACAATTTTGCCTCAGCTTCACAGATACATTTAGTTTGACTGTCATTGAAAATTCTTTGAGAAAATTCAAGATTTAACTCAATTTTCTGTGATTTTCCTATTAGCTCCTTTTGATCCTGGAAGATTCTGGTTTAAACGAAAAAAAAAAATTTCTCTCACTCCTAAATACTAATTAGGATGCATAGAATAGTAAAGTTCTTGAAACTATCTTAATAATTGTTTTAGTCTGTGTCTGTTGTAGTTAAACCCCAGCTGGCAGCTCAACCCCACACAGCTGCTCACTCACTCTCCTGCAGAAGAATGGGGGAGAAAAGGGTGAAAGTGAGAAAAATTGTAGGTTGAGATAAAGACACTTTAATAGGGAAAGCAAAAGGCTGCATGGACAAAACAAACAAAAAAAACCCCGAAGGATTTTTTCACTACATTCCAGTGGCAGATAAGTGTTCAGCTACTTTCCAAAGAAATCAGGGCCTTGGGAAGACACCATAACTCTGAATGTCCCCCCTTCCTTCTCATTCCCCCAGCTTTTATGGCTGAGTATGGCATCATAGTGTGGAATATCTCTTTGGTCCATTGGTATCAACTGACCTGGCTGTGTCCCCTCCCAACTTCTTGCCCACTCTAGCCTGCTCACTGATGGGGTAGCATGAGAGGCAGAAAAGGCCTTCAGGCTATGCAAAACTGTTCAGTAATAACTAAAAAATTTCTGTGCTATCAGCAGGGATATCAAAACTTATCACCATCTGAGCTGCTACAAAAAAAATTAACATCCCAGTCAAAACCAGTAAAACCTAATTTTAATTATCTTCTTACAACAGCACGATCTTCCAGAAAGCTCTCTCTCCCAAATAATTCAGTAGTGTGAGAATATTATTTAAATACTTTAGGATGACTAATGACTAAATACAAAAATGGTTTTAGACTTCCATTGCAGGTAACCCACCACAGCACCCGTGCAAATATTAGTGATGTGTAGATAACTATTGAATACTATCTGAGAGATACATGTTCCCATAGAAAACCTCAAAAAACATCTCAGATGCAAATGTAAAAGCATGGATAGTAATCCGCTTGTTTTTCTTCCACACATACAATACAGGCATATTGTGTTTCCAGTTTGGATATGATTTCATTTAGGACTGAACTTTCCATTTTTCCAGTCTGCTATGAAAGTCAAGGGCCACTGTAGCTTCAGGATTTCAATGTATTTTGCTGGGAAGAATGACCAGTTGCAGGAACTGGATGTGCCACAAGAAGAGAGGGTCTGACCTGTCTCAGAGGAATTCAAGCCTTTCTGTTCTGTGTAAATGTCAGCTGGCATCCTACCCACGGGAAAGATGAAAACATATGTCTATCTAGGACATGTACCCTGTCATTAGTTATTTCGCAGAATAAGCTTTTGGTAACTCTTTGCCTACAAGTCACTACAGCCTGAGATTTTGCTGAATCCTTTTGTCTCAGGAGAGAGAAAATCTTTCCCTTTGACCATATCAGACCAGAATATATGATTGATGATGAAAGAGGGAACCAGATCCAGATATAATTACTGATGAGTATGCTGCAGATGAGACACAGAGGCTACGTGAATAAGCTCATCAAGACCTGTGCTGCTCTAGACAGGGGTATGTGTAGACATATGTATACACACGTAGACTTACATGTCTGTATCACATAGGTCTGTGTCAAAAGGGCTTTGAACTGGTAATATCTCCAGTATATCCAGTGAGTGTAAGGGACAGTGAGAAAAAGGCAGTTTTCAGACCAGGAAGGGAGGCTGGAATATGTCCCTTGGAAGTAGTTCTTCAGAAGTCTCATTTTGGTTGGAAGAGACCTTGGGAGGTCATCTAGCATGAAGGGCTAAAAGGTCGTCTAGAAGGGCTGACTTGCATCAGATTGCTCAGCATTTTGCCCAGTTTGGTTTTGAGAAACTCCACAAACAGCCTAAAACAGTTTCTTCTGTCACTTCAGAGTATAGCTCATTCCTCGTACAGCCACTGACAGCCAAAGAGGTATCACTAATCATCTACTTAATTCCCTTTTTCTGCCTATTTGTGCAACACATCTATTCTCCTGAGTTACATGCAGCCTTTGCTGCACATAACCATGTAAAGACGTTGGTGGCATTTTTATTTTTTTACTTTGAGACTGAACTTCACACAGCATCTCCCTTCTCTGTTTATCTTGAGCCAAAAGAATACCACAAATACCCAAACTTTCAGTGATGGTCTTAGAAACAGCAGAGTTCTATTTAGGGAAGCAGCATTTTTCTGACTTGTTCCTCTTAGCACTAGATGTTTTTCTGGGGTTTTGGGTTTTGCAAATAATTAGGTAAAAATAATTAGGGAAAAAGAAATATGTCCCATACAGCGAGAGATTAAGTTTCCTACATGACAATTCATCAACACAACAATACAGAACATTGCTGATTATGGCTGAAATGCTTCCCACCTCCTGTCCCTGGGCCAGGCTGTGCCTGACCTTTTTGTGGTTCTACAGATGTTGAGAGAATTTATGAACCTCTTCCTCTTTACTCCCCTCACGTAGCTCCCAAGAGGACCCAGCACAGCTGGAGTGCCTAGCTGGAATCCTTTCCAATGTTAACAGGAGTTTCATCGACTTCCAATGAGCTTGTTTTTCATCTCCATTGTTTCTTCTCCTCTTATAATGGTGTCAAAGTACCTTCTTACTCTGCTCTGCCTCTTTCCATAATGATCTCATATTGATGTTTCCCTGGATGTGCTGTACTTTCCCACCCAGAACTTCCATCAATGAGGATTTTGATGACTGCTTTAATACTTATCAGAGATTTCCAAGTGCATGACAACACAGGGGTACAGCCTGCTGCACAACGGCTTTATACACACGGTAGGTTTACACGTTCATAGAATCATAGAATTTTCAAGGTTGGAAAAGACCTCTAAGATCAGTGAGTCCTGCCATTAATCCAGCACTTCCAAGCCCATCAATAAATTATGACTCTAAGCACCACATCTCCATGCTTTTAAACACTTCCAGGGATTCCACCGTTTCCCTGGGCAGCCTGTTGTAGTGCTTGACTACTCTTTCAGGAAATAAATTTTCCCTAATATCCAGTCTGAACCTCCCTTCCTTGAACTTCAGGCCAATTCCTCTTGTCCTGTCACTTGTTACCTGGGAGAAGAGACCACCCTTCACCCCACTAAGCCCTCTTTTCAGGAAGTTACAGAGAGCAATATGGTGCTCCCTGAGCCTCATGGATGCTCCATCAAAATACTTAGTAAGTCCCACATGTTACAAAACCCCCTCTATGTAAAACAACAGTAAGACTGATGTTTTCAATCCATTTGGGACTCTTTAAACTGTACATTGATAGTGATCTCTAAGAAATAACATGCTGCTCTCTATGCAGCACAGCAAGAAGCCATAAAAGCATCAATGTGGACTGTGCTCTAAAGCCACTTTTCAGAAAGATCATTTAATTTCAGGCAGGTGCTTCAGCTTGTGAAACTCAGCTAGCAGGCAAGGTTTTGTATTTCCCGCACTGATTCCCGCAAGATTTGAGTCCTGCTAACAGCAGAACCATCACTGTCAGTAGAATAAACAAAGAAACAAATCGACTGAAATTAATTTATTGGACTTGAGACAATGCCTCCTGGGGTTCTTTAACCCCCTCGTCCCCCGGTTCGCCCCTGGCAGCCCAGCCCCGGCCGCGCCCCGCTCCCCGCTGGCGCCCGGAGGAGGAGGGATGGAGGGATGGGGACGGGGGCGCAGCCCAGATCCCGGGATCCCAAAAGTAGGTCTGTGCTGCTTCTGCAGCCCTCGCTCTGGGGAGAAACCCGCGCGTGCGAGCAGGGGCTTGCTTTGAGACTTGGGTTTCTCACCCCTTATCCTTCTCCTTTCCTTAGCCCAGAAGAAAGGGAGAGGGATATCTTCCTCCCTCCGAGTGAGGTTGGCTAATTTTTTTGGAAGACAAGCCACTGACCCAGATGCAACGCTATCAGAGTCGCAAAGGGGATAAAAGAAAAAAGACAAACACCCCACACGACGGGAACAGCAAGAAAAGCAGCGCTTCTCTCAGCTATCACCGCTTTATCACCTGCACATGCCTGGAAGGAGGCTCTTTCCTCCCCTAAGGGAAAAAAAATCAGCTTAGGAAAGCAAAGTTTGAACAGCGAATTCCTGTTATTTCAAAAGGCCCCATGTGACAGGATATTTCCTTATCATTTGGAGCGCAGTTTTCCCCCGGTCCGGCCGCCCCTCGGGAGCGCGGCGGGACGCGCTCCGCTCTCGGCCGCGGGGCGCCTCGGGCGGGGCCCGGCCATGGCTCGCTCGCTGCTGCCGCTGCTGCCGCTGCTCCTGCTGCTGCCCCGCGCTGTGCCGCGCCTCGGTAAGTGCCCTGGGGCTGGGCCAGCCGGGACACCGGGGGGCACGGCGGGCACAGGGCTGCGCCTGGCCCGGGGCTGCGGGGGCGCAGGGGGCGAGGAGCAAGTGAAGCTCCCGAGCATTTTAACCCTCGCTGCAGCGGGCTCCCCTCGGGACCCCCTCCTCGCCCGCATCCAGAGGTGCCCGCCGGGAAAAGGTGCCCGGCAGAGCGGCCTTTGGGGTGCCCGTGGCGCGGTGGACACCGAGCAGGGCTGTCACCGGCGCTGCCTCAGTTTCCCCATCACTCCGATCAGTCCCTGAGTGATTCAGTAGCATCACCCAGCTTTCCCTCAGGGAGCAGCTTTGCAGAGCTGCCTGGTCCTGGGGCTGTGCCTGTCCTACAGCCCTCTTGGATGAGCCCTGCTTTTGGCAGATGGCTTTTGTGGGGGATGTTAGGGTAGCCTGGTGCTGGTGTGGATGGAGGTGTGTAAACAGGGGGAAGTTGTGTTGCCTTGTGATACCTAGAGTTTGTTCCCACTTACTCAGATCTACCATGATTTCCAGCTCACAGCTATTTTTCAGTGGAAGTTTTGCACCTGCCCTTCCTGAAAACCTCTCAGTGTCCTCTGCTCTCTAGATGGAGTTTTACCGATGCAAATCTTCCTAACACAGCCTTGTAACCTTTCTTCCTTTGTCTAATTAGCATCAATCAGTTCAGGCTATCTGGTAAGCAAGAGTCTGTGTAGAGAAGACAGTCATCCTACCTGCTTTTGCTTCCTTGCCCTCTCCTCTTTTGCTTGTGGCTTTTGGTCTGCTCTTCTGGTGCTCTCCATTAGTGTTTAACACTGCTAGCACTTCACTGGCTTAACAAATTACTTCTTTATTTACACTCACATAATCTGTGATGGTTTGCAAATGCTGCAGAGCGTGAAGTTAGTTTGGCAGTGTGGAAATCCCTACCGTGGAAATGATACTGCCCGGTGGGTTCCTGCAGTACTTGGCACAATTCTTAAAGTACGGCTTGGGGCCAGAGATAGATAGGCAAATAGTTACAGTGTGGTGAGTAAAAAAATGAAAGCCTGTGAGAAAAATTCTTTTGGGATTTACTTGGGACTTTCAAAGGGAAAGATGCTAGATCTCCCTGAATGGCTGGTTGTACACTGATAATGGTGAGGTTGTTTCCTAAGCCTGGCATGTTCTTACGCATTTTAAAGACCTTCCTTCCAGGAGTAAGTTTCAAAATATGAATTACTGTTAGAAATAGGTTTAATGCAAAGTACTAACACTGTGGTGGTACTCATGAGCACGCTGTGGTGGACCTTAAAGTGTTCCACCCACGGTTCATCTGTAGTGAAGAACAGCACCTATTACAGATCTCTATGACAAACGTTGCTGCAGAACAGTAACACACAGCTAATGGTGATATGTGTGATTCTGCTCAGCCCATTTACAGATACAGCTCATCATGTTGGCGAGAGTGGTATCAAGTGTTTACAGAGAGGAGTTGGCAAGGCAGAGGAAGTGCTGCACAAATACCTGGCTTGTTGCTTCTAGACTATCTAATTACTCACACAGATGCTGTTATGTGGGAATCCCCTTCGGTGGCCAGGATGGGAGAATAAACAGAAATAAAGATGTAAACTTGAGCAATACAGCACTAAGTTATGAATCTGCTTAATTGCCATGGACTAGAGAGGAGCAACACTAAGGGAAAGGAAATTCTGCAATTACAGCCTCAGCCACAGTTGCCCCAGCATACTGCTACCTCTTGTTCTATTCTCCTGTTTTGGTGTCAATTTATTTTTGCCTTCTTGGCTGTGTTGGCATTTTAGCTGCTTACATTGGGAATATGTCCTTGTATTAGCAGGTGTGTTGGGTTTACACATTTCTAAAGCTTTGTAAAGGCACCATCAGAATAGTAGAGAGCCTAAGTTTTGCCCCCCTCTCCATCCCCACTGGCCAGACTGCTTTGTTCAGCTTTTTAACTTCATTTCTGAAGCCAAAACTCTGCACCCTCTCTTGCTTGGATGCAGCAATCCAGGCTTTTTAATTAGGGATACCTTTTTCATCTGCATATCATCTTCTCTTTAACACCACAAGAACTGGAAAATAAGGACTGTTATTTTAGGCCACAGATACAATTTTAGCAGTTTGAAAAATCGGGTAGTGTTTTCTATATATGTGAAATTGTTTGACATCTCTTTTATCCAGAAACTTTAAACATGATTTCAGGAAGAGGAGAGTTGCAAGCACTGCATATATCAGTTTACAATAACATTGTGCTAAATGCTAGTAGAAAAGCAGAATAAAAAGAAGTTGTCACCCGTGGTGATAATTATACATTTCCTTGTATTGTCTGTGAGTAAATACATTGGCAAAAGACAACGATTTCTGCCTCCAGTGCTCATCAGTTTTACATTACTTGAAAGCCAAAGAACAAGAGAAGGAAGCTGAACTATAGATGAGATAGGTCTAGGTCAGCTCTTTCTCTGAGAGAGAGCTTATTTGTTTCCAGATTGTTCTTCTGCAGAAAAGTATGATCATTTCCACATTAGAGCCTCAGCAGAGGCTGTGGTTAACCTGTTTCTCCCTTAAATGTTCCTCCATTATGGAATTTGTTCAGTTTGGTAATCATACACTAAAATAAATAGTATTTTAATTAGCTACAATCCCCAGAGTCACATAAATTAATATTTCTCCTTCCCAGCTCATAGCCCAGTTAAAATACAGCTTTAACATGTTATGCATCCTGTTAACCTTAGGTGAAAGAGAATTATTAAGTTACTGTGCTAAAATGTATCTTAGGTGGATCAGAGAGGAGAAATTTTCAGTCTTGCAGCAAGATCAGCTCAGAAATGTTACGCTCCATAGCACATCCAAGTGCAAAAGATGTTGAAAACTTCTCCAGTGGCTATGATTCTGAAATCAACATTGAATACGTGTAAATGCATGTTGTGAAGCAATGTTTACTAAGAGGGAGAAATAACCTGGGAAGCTATGAAGAGTTTTGTATATTTTCATAAGTCATGAACAGGCATAACTGGTGATGGCAAATACCACTGCTGTTGTTATTTTATTCATAATGGAGAGATGAAAGAAAGAAGTCACAGATGACTGAAGTGAAAAGTGTTCTACAAGAAGCTTGAGTATAAAGCTTAAAAATGTATCTTTCTCCTCAGTTAATACTTTAAAGATTTTAGCAGGGCTTTTGAGAACAGAGCTCCCTACTGTGAGGAAATGGAGCCTGAAGAGCTTAGTGGCTGTTGTCATCTCCCCAGCCTGGGAGCCAGTGCTGCTGGAGAGTTCAGTGTCAGGATCTGCTCTTGCAGTGTCCATACTGCCTCATTGCAGTAATTCCCATGGGTGCAGGATTAACATTAGGATTAGGATTAGGGTGTTCTCTCTCTTCAGTTTAACCCATGCTTTAAACCTACAGGAGGCTCTAGGTCTACACCTCTGCTGCCTTGTGCTTTTGTGTGTAGATGCTTTCACTTGCACAAAATAGTTGAAATGTCCTCACATCTGAGCTAGTAGCATCATACAACCATGTAGTCCACACCTTTTTTTTGCTGAACAGATGATGAGATTTTCACACCAAGATGAGTGTCCAGATTCGTATTTCATTTAGACAGTAGGTAAGGTTGCTTCAGCCCAAATCATTCCAGTGTTATTTTTCTTACAGATACTAGCATCTTCCTAATATATAATGAAGATCACAAGCGCTGTGTACTGGCTCAAAGTTCTAATTCAGTGACTACTGCTCCTTGTGTTCAAGAAAATGAGTCACAAAAATTCAGGTGGGTCTCAGATCACCAGCTTATGAGCATAGCATTCAAACTGTGCTTGGGAGTGCCTTCGAAGAAAGACTGGGTTCCGATCACTCTGTATCCTTGTGACAAGGCTAGTGAACTCCAGCGATGGGAATGCAGAAATGAGACTCTCTTTGCAATCCAAGGGGAAAATCTGTTTTTCAACTATGGAAACAAACAGGAAAGGAATATTATGCTGTACAAGGGATCTGGTTTATGGAGTAGGTGGAAAGTCTACGGAACCACAGACGATCTGTGTTCTCGAGGCTATGAAGGTAAAGTTCTATAAATTATTTTCTGTATTTCAAACTCATTTTTATGTGTAGATAATTAAAATATTACATGTGTTGAAGAGTTTCCTTAATCTTATTGATGATCAGTGGGTGTAAATTCAGGTGAAGTCAACAATACTTGAGTGGGTATGCTTTTTGTTTCTTGAGTAGTTCATTTTGGTTTTTCTGAGACTTGTCAAAGTGCTGATAGATGATTAACAGTGCATGGTAGTGATTCATTTGGAGAGAATAAAAAATTCTATGGTTATTGAAAACATGTATAACTATTACACAGCAGTTGATGATAGCTTTTATTATTTACTACATGTGTATAGAAAGATGTAGTATGATTGTTTAGTCTGTTGGTTTTTCCTTGGAGTGCAAATATTAACTGACAGTAAGATATTAGTTAACTCTTGATATCTTCATTTCCAGTGTATTGTAAATATCTTCCTAGGTGTTTGAAGGGAGTCTCAGAGTTGGTGCTAAAATGTTAGACAAAGAAGTAAGATACTTTAAATAGTTAAATTTGAAAAAGTTGTGTATAATACATCTCTCTATATATATTCATGATAAGTATCTGGAAATACACTTGACTTCCCATTTAGTGTTCTTTGATAAACAGAAATGGTCACAGAGGGAGATGTGGATGCAGTTTCTGTGGTTTACACCACGGCTAATTACAGTATGAGTCCTTGGCCAGAAGCCAGAATAGAAGAACTCTAGCAAAGCAAATTATATGAAAGAAGGCAGGGGGGAAATGTAATAATGTCCTGCTATTCCTTCCTCCTCTGTTTTCTAGCAGCTCTGTGAGACAGTAACTCTGGTATGTCACCTCTCCAAAAATCCTTTTCAAGTACAGTTCCCCTGTAAGTCCTTCCATCACTGAATGTACATCACAGGTGCACACACTGAAACCTGTTTTAGTTACTTTCATAAGTTTCATTGAGCCAGGTTTCTGATAAAAAATATCTTCAGATGCAAATATAAAATTTATATGGGCATAATATATTGGAGTCACTCCATGGTATATATCCTTAAAGTCTACATGTACGTGCTTTTCCATGTTATTGACAGGATGCTCAATATTCTTTTGTGCCTTAAAAAATTGTGTAAGTGTATGTGGATTTTATACTTTTGATTGCTATGCATGGGAAATTTAGCATGGGAATGTACTTGTCTTGGCTCAGAGAGTTGTGGTCTGTGGTCCCTTAGCAACAAAATGTTGTCTCACTGTGAATGTGGGTAGCAGATTAGACCTAGAGTAAAATCATCAAATGATCAATATTCCATTTCTAGTACAGTTGTATACTAAGCTAGCAAGCTTTCCTTGCTATAA
Organism: Muscicapa striata striata; assembly: GCA_030060385.1. Classification (NCBI taxonomy): domain Eukaryota; kingdom Metazoa; phylum Chordata; class Aves; order Passeriformes; family Muscicapidae; genus Muscicapa; species Muscicapa striata. The sequence goes on from JAREIS010000102.1 coordinate 2,545,181, forward strand.
TATTTTGTAGTAGGATCATAAAGACGAGCTCCTATATATCCCATGCTTATTAATTTTTATGCATTTTTGAATTGTTGTGTCTCCTTAGATACCTACACAGTGAAAGGAAATGACAATGGAGCCCCTTGTGTATTTCCTTTTAAGTTTGGTGGTAAATGGTATGCTGACTGCACAGATGCTGGCAGATCAGATGGTTGGTTCTGGTGTGGAACCACTTCGGACTATGATGTTGACAGGAAATATGGATTTTGCCCAATGAAATGTAAGCTTTTTACATTCATGGTTCTGCTGTGCTGTTATTGAGCTGCCTGGATATATGTCCATAACATGTGCTTTTGAAATGGTTCAGTTTCTGTCTCTGTTCAGCCTGCTTTCCTTTTAAGAGTTACATAAATATCCAAATGTGGGACCCAACATAAAAAACATTACCCAATTATTTTTGAGTGAAAGTATGTTAATAGTATACTGGAATCTCTCCACACACCATTTACTTAAATACAAAGTCAATTGGATGTAAAGATGTTACATTACAATAAGTAGTAAATAGCAAAGGTCAAAAAGTAGAAAGTGAAGCGAAACTGAAAACTAGAATACAGTTTAGTTGAAAATTAAAATTACTTTGGAGAATGAGTTGTCTTCTAGACATGAAGGATCTTTCATGAGCTCTTTAGTACATCCCAGGTTTTCCCAAATCTGTGTACTATATTTTAGTTCTGTCTTTTAACACAATTAGAAGCATTTGTATTATAAATTTCCTGGTTGGAATATACTTAGTGTTTAAAATGCAGTATTATCAATATGTAGAACTTTATTTAGAAGTGTTGATCTTACTTTAAGTAAATAGGAGAAATTTATGCCTGTTTGTATTTGAATTCTTTTAAATTTTAATGAATTTTCTCTGGACCTCTGTAAAATATGTACTAAATATTTCGCCTGCAATCTGCTTCTTCAGTCATGCTGAGAAAGGTAGCACTTCTCCCTCCTTTTATTTATTTTTGTGTTTTGCTGTAAAGCACCAGATGACTGCAAGCAGAGCTGAGGAGAAAAATATGCCTTTCCTTTGATGTGAAGAAAAGTGTTTGGGTTGATCTTAACTGGTTTGATTGCAAAATACTCATGTCCTTGCCTGATTTCCATGAATTCTACATTCAATATTTCAGACAAGTAAAAATCACACTTCTTTTTCTTCTATGCCAGTATAATTTTCAAGATAATAAAAACATGCTGGGAATATCAATCCCATTAATAAAGCACATGCAAAGTTGACTTAAGAATACTCCCTGCCTAGTATTATTTGAGTTCAACAAATAGGAGGCATCATTAAATTTTTGTTTAATTCTTTGACATAATTCAAGGAAATCCATTCAGATGGCAGTGATTGTTTTTGGAAAAAAACTGTTTTATGCTGACTGCCTGCATATTTCCTTCCTGATTCTTCAGTACTGGCTATAAAATATTCAAGTTTGGGTCATACATGAGAGACAGGCCATGGTAGCAAAAATTTTTGTCATCCCTATGAAAGAGAAATGAGTGAGATATGAGTGTGATAAGTTAATAAACTTCAACAACACCTTTAAAAATAGGATGTTTAAGTCTGTGAGTGTTAAATTTTATTTACTAAGAGTAAAGTGTTGTTTCTTAAGCTGTCCATGGGACCAAGGGTGCCAGCATGAAAATATGTGATGGAAACTACTACAGCTGCTCATACTGGGGCTAGGACCATCAGTGAAATGCCTGTGGGTGACCCAGTCACTTCTCATTGTGACCAAAACCACTTCACATGTTCTCCAAAATTAAGAGGGCATGAGGCTGTACTTGCAAGAATTATTATAATCAATAGAGGTGGAGAAATTTTATCAGTGGAGATGACATAATTGTGATTATGACCCTTTATTTGGTGATTTAGAAAGAGATGCTGAGACAGTAACAGCAGAAGCTTAAACCCCAAGGAAAGGAACTAAGCAGTGCTGCTACAGCAAACAATTTTTAGTAGCCTAGGAAATGCTGCTTCTTTATAGCTTACACCATGTCTTTTTGAACTTTATACTGCACTTCAAAGAAGGTGTGGGGGAAGAAAACAAGTTGCACAGTGTAAGACCATCAGGAGGGTCACTCAATGTGTACCTATAGCTCTATTCCAGTGGGAAAAAGTCCACTGAGACCTTTTTCTTGATGGATGAAAGAGCCATATATTTAGTGAAGGATTCAGAAAGACTTCTAAGCAATGCATAAAAATGCTGGTGACTATGACAGAAACAAAAACTGCAGAGAATAAATGCATGCTGAATTAATCTGTGTAGGGATAGAGTCCAGATTTTTAATAATTTTCTACTTATGTACTGAAGACAGGTGAGATTTAACATTAATTTAGCTTAGGTGCTAAAATATATTATTCCAGAAAAGTTATTAATCTTTTCTGTTTCTCTGGGGAGCTAAGCTTTAAACAGTAGCATATAGATTTTCCAAAATCCTGCTCTGCAAAGACATTTGAATTCCAGAACATCTTAAAATCAAATTTTCCAAGTCTTAGAAATGAATTAGATTTTTATGAAAGGCCAAAATTCTACAAGAGAGCACCATATGGAAGTCAGCTATAAATTATGAGGCTGAGGAACTGAGGTGGAAGCTTGGATGAATGCACAAGACCTGTTTACCTTTTCTCTGTAATAATTGCACAAGATTTATAAATCCCTTACTATCAAGTCAGAGCCAGTTTTCTTTACTGAATTATAGATTTTACTATTTTTGCAATATTAATTTTATCCCAGGCATGTGCACAGGGATTTATGGTCTTTCAGAATGTAATGTAGCAAAAAAATTTTTATTCTGATAGTTATAAAATATTTTGAACAGAACTTGATTTGTGGATAATTTGATTATCAGATGAAAGTTCCCATTTTTACCAAAATGTCATTATTATAGGAGGTTATATTTTATTTCTTTTTTTAAATAAAGATAATATTAAAAGAAGCACTTTATATTATCTATAGATAATCAGATTTAGTACAGGAAAAAGTGGAACTGGTAAGTGATCTCCTGATATTTAACATGCATCATGCTTTGTTTTGAGTTTTGTTTTTTGTACTGTTTCCCTCTATTTGCAGACTGAAGCTTTCTGAGCACTCTGAATTCAGATGAGACCTCTTTCTCTCAATATTTTCAGATTGCAACTTGAGAAGCTGATAAAGGCTTCAGGAATTCAGTTGTTTTCTCCTTGGCAGACATGCAGTGTTCTCTGCTGTGTTCTGCTTCAGTCATGCAACTTTATTCCCTTTACGTGATATGTAGCTCAGTGTTGGGAATTCACGTGGGTTCCATTTTTGTGCAGATCAAGATCACACTGTTTTCTGTTGCTTGTTTGTGGAGATACAGTAGAGATGAGCCAGGAGAGACTGCAGCAGTCTAGTGTTGGGTCCTTTTGGAGGATGCTTTCACTGGCACTGCCTAAAAGTGCCAAGTTCAGGTGTCCAAGGAGTTCAGTCAGGCTACGAGGCAGAGGAGAAAGCCATACTGTGTCAGACACATGCTTAAGAAATTAGGAATTGCAGGGAAATGTGAGATGGCTGCTGATGATGTCAGCTTTGCATTCAGCACTTGGATCTGATTACCATAATCACAGTAAGAGAATCCATAGACACTTTACAAAGTGACCCAAATTAGTAAAACATTTGGGGTTTATCTCAGAGAAAAGGTCAGCTTGATATACACCTTAGCTAGCATCAGCCTGGAAGTTTGTAATCTTTTCCCCACATTCACAAATCAACTATTTTACTATGTTTTTAGCCACTTACTGTTTACCTTAAGCAGCAGATTTGTTCTACCAGAGAAAACTGACTATGTTTCATTGTCTGTCTACTGTCCTGGATCTACTGCAAGAACCTCAGGATTCCTTTCAAACCATTTGTCTATAGCAATGTTCAGGCATTTTGTGTCTTTTGCCATGCATTATTTTTAGTGTATTTCATCTGAAACTGTCTTCATGATGAGTTACATCTTTTTCATTTCTCCCTATAGTTACTAGTAATGATTTGTGGAACACAGACCCTTTAACAAATGTCCAGTACCAGATAAACTCTGAGACAGCTCTGAAATGGCATCAGGCAAGAAAAAGCTGTCAGCAGCAGAAAGCAGAGTTATTAAGCATCACAGAGTTACACGAACAAACATACCTGACAGGTAGGTTAATATTATCCTTCATTTCTTTAAAAAAGTGTATTATTGCAACAGTGACACTAATATGGCATGTTCCTTCTTGAAGATTGTATTTGTTCAATTCTAGTAATTGGTAAATTGAAATAGTTATGATTCATCTGGAAATATAGGAGAGATAATACTCATTTTGTCATGATTAAATATTGTCATAAACTAATAGTAACATAAAAAAATACAACAATTAAGTAATGCAGGCAATAAGGAATGAATGTTAGAATGCAGAAAAATGCAAACTAGTTTGTAAATGGAAGATGTAGATACCAAGATTGCATCCTTTTGCATGCTTCTTGTAGTGTGTCTTAGTCAGCAGTTTTGCCTATTTCACTAAAGCCATTGCCTCTTCAGTGTATCCTAAAATATGAAAATAAAAAGAACTAATAAACAAAAGGACTCATAAAAATTCTCTTTTAGTTTCAATCTCCTTCAGTGTTTTTGGAAGGAGTTTCCACACCTCTCCTATGAGAAAAGTCTTATATTTTACTTGAATATATTTACATTCTACATTGAGAAAATCCTCTTACCTTCTCAGAAATAGTGACATGAAACAAACATGAAATAGTCCACTGATTCATGTATTAAATAGATAAGAAAATATTTTGAATATGTTACATCAGTTGAAAGATAAAATATTCTATACCACAAGCTATATGTTGTACTCTAATTTTGTAGAATAAGAGGCTTAGAGAATGGTTTGGGTTGGAAGGAACATTTAAAGATCATCTAGTCCAACCTCTCTGCCATGCTATGGGACATCATGGATTAGACTAGGTTGCAAACTGGCTGAGGGTGCACCCAATCCCACTGTCTATGTGGCTGACATGGATATTAGTAACACTGGTCCCAGTACAGACCCTAGAGGGACACCACTGGTTACTGGTTTCCATTTGGATTCTAAGCCATTGACTGTAACTCTTTAGGTGCAGACATCCAGCCAATTCCTTATTCATCTAGTAGTCCATCAATCAAATCCATATTTTTCCACTTTAGAGGAATGAGAAATGTAATTCTATGAGCAATTTGTTCTGTATAAACTTCTGTTTTCAATTTAAAGATTTGGTCAAAACTTGGGTTGTTTTTTAAATGACTGTGAGGAAATGATCGGTGGAATTAGTGCTCAAGGGAGCAAACTGGTGCTGACACAGAAGGTATTTATTAGTTGATGTGTGTTAATTGCAAACTGAGAGACATGGATGCTGAATGTATTTGAAGATCAGTTTTTCATTATACAACTACCCTGGCAGTACTAGGATTTCCTGTCATGCTCAGTTCTCAGTTCTCCTAACCACAAACTGTTTGTCCAGAAGAAGTAACAGAGCATGTCACTGTGTTGGTGCAAAACCAGGTCTGAGATTCCAATCCTTCCCAGTCAGCTCCTTTCTCCTTTTAACTCCACCGTGCTTCAAGTGCTGCCCATCATAGTGGTGTCAAAGACAGCTACAAATTCCAACATCTTGGCATGATGCCGTCAGTAGAAGAAGAAGAAACAAATGATACTTATTGCACAATAGCTTTCTGTGAACTATGCAGAAATACACTCAAATTTAAAAAATCAGCAGACATCCAGCTGTGCTTCCAAGCCTTATACTAAGGACAGAGATAGAGAATTGATTTGTAATGAATATGAATGTTGTCCAGTAGTGCCATACATAAGCATGATATTTCTAAGTGGTTTTCAGAGCTAGAGGAATAAATTTGATCTAGTTTTTTGTTGAAGCCTGACTTATCATTGGTTAAAGAATTGAAATCAGATCAGTCTGAAAATTGCACAAGATGTACTGTTAAAAAGATGATGTGAAATTCATACTTTTTAATTCTATGGAAGAGAAAATACACACTGGGAAATTATATCTTTCATTTTAGAAAACTGATTTTTGTTTTGTGACCTTTTCTGCAACAATATCAATTTAATATTTGAATAGTTCTGAAAAAAAAGTTTCATATTGTGATCAATGATAGCAGAATAATTTTGTTTTCTCTTGTAATGAAATTCTCCAAACCTGAATATGTCAAAACTCTAAAACTAAAGTGACCAATGTAAGATGATCTGTTTTTCAGGTTTAGCATAACCACCTTAACTGTTAAAACTTGTACAAGGAGAAAGAAGGCTTAACAAGAATTCAGCTCTGAAGTTTTGAGGAGTGTTTGCTTTTGCTGTGGACTTCCAATGTCTCTCTCTGTCTCTGTTACCCAGGTCTGACTCGCACACTGAGTTCAGCTCTTTGGTTTGGTCTTAACAGTTTGAATTTCGACAGTGGATGGCAGTGGGTTGGTGGTGCTCCTTTTCGGTACTTAAACTGGGTTCCAGGTAAGGTTAAACTCATTGCTACTCAGTTCAAAAGGTAAAATTTGTTCATTGTGTAACAAATAGCTTTTATAGCAGTCTATTCTCCTGTAATTATTCAGCTGAAAGATTCTGATTGTCATTATAAACACTGTGAGTAATGGCCCTTATGCTAGGGATATGCACCAGGCTTAATTTATGATTCATAATGGAAATGATAGCCTCAAATTCCACAGGAAAGTTTTAAGTCATCTGTTGACACTTCATTTGCACATCTTCTTAATTTATCTTATTTCTGAATACAGAAGAAATCAGGTGCTGTAGGTGTTTTCATTCCCCCCCTCCTTGCGTGCAGATTCTCATTGGTGCACTTGGATGCCAGATGTATATCAGTGCTTGAAGCCAGTGATGTTTTTGTTTGTTCTGTTTTAGTTTTTGTGTTTTTCCCTTTTCTTTGAATTACTTTCCAATTTCTTTCTGTTCAATTTTTTTTATTTGCTTGAAGAGGCTTTTAATTTTCATTTGGGATTAACCTACCTTTAACAGTAACATACATCAAACCAAATATTTGATGCTAGACTACTTTGAAAGAAGCCCAGCTACTCCACAGCTGTGGCTGCAGGGTTGAGCTCTGCTGCTGTCATTAAAAGGTTTCTCTGCCATCTGTGCATGAATTGAAGGGCTGCATCTCTAGTTGACTATTCAGAGTTCCCATGTAATAGTGTGTTTTAGCAGCACCCTTGTCTTGCTCTGTGTTCCCTTGCACTGGGCTATTCAGGGAGCTTTTGGGGGCTAATTTAAAGTAGGTGTCTGAAGTTCTGCAGTGTAAATTCTCTTTATCTTCACTGAGCATTTAATCATCAGTAACTATAGGTGCATGCTCCAGTGTATCACCCAGGGCCTTCCTCATGTCAATAAGGCCAAAAGCACATTTTAGGTGGACAAACTTCTTTAGCAGGCAAGCTCTGAAGAGTGAATTGACCTTTTTATAACTGGCTCTCCGGTGCAGTGAGCACACAGGCAAAGAGACGAACTGCATGTTGCTGTGGAGGTATTTATAGGTCTGTCATCCAAGTGCACTAATGAGAATCTGCCCACAGGGAGGGGTGGGGGAAAAACAGTTGTGAGATGGAGCCAAAGCAGCAGGAGGAGCTGTTTGAGGTTGTTAAAACTGCAGACAACTCTCAGTTGTACTGTAAAGAATTAAATAAGTTAAGATGGGTTTTGATGAAACAAAATTGAACTCCATTTATCCTTAACTCCTCACGTTCCTTAATTTCATTCTAAGGTAATACTCTACTCTTATGTCCATATAACATTTTATATTTGTGCTATCTATCTCCTTCATCACTTTGTGTTGGTCAGCTTGCCTCTGTCTCATCCCCATTACACTGAATGTTTAAGAACTGACTATTTTTCCGTTAACACATTTTAAGGGAATTAGTGGAAATTTCATAATTTTTCATCTCACTAGCTCTAAAAAATAGAAAAAAATTGGAAATGTTATCAATGTTTAAAAAAGCCTGATTTTGCTTAGCCATTTTGGGGATCTAGCTGCCAGTAGCTGAACTTCTTTGTGCAATAAAACAATTTAAAATTATTTTTTTAAGTAAGCATATCTATTTCTCCTGTGCGAAGAAGACAGTACATGACTGCAAATATAAGACTATATTTAATCTAAAGTAATGAAATCATAATGTTATGAGAGAATTTCAATGAACAATCCTGGACTCTAAAAATATTGTTTTGTTGTGTTTATTCTGTGTAGTACCAATGTTTGTTAGGTATATAGTGGTATATGGTCAGAAATTAAAGACAAAACATGCTAAGTTTAATAACAGTATGTCAGATCTTGACAAGTTAACTTGGTTTATTGCTGAAATTTCTTCTGTTCTACAGGTTCTACTTTTCTTCTAGGTGTAACAAAAAAATATACAAATATGCTGATATTGTCATGTTATTTAGACAAATATGCAGGAAGTTCACATCAGTAAAATAATTACTTATTATTTTTTTTGTATCAAGTGCAGAATTTGACTAGCTTATGGAACAGGTTTTTTATCTAAGAAGTATCCTCTGAAACTTAGACATTCTCCATTTAGAAAAGGAAAAAATCCCAAAGAAAATAAACACATACACTGTAATACCTTCTACCAGGACTTTGAACATATAAAGAGTCTGTTAAATTATGAATTTGCAACTTGTGGCCACTGGGGAAAATTATCTGTTAAGGCAATGAACTTTCCCCTTCAGGCTAAAGGACTGTCAAGTACCCGAGTTTTCTACATGTAAATGAATTTTGTTTTTGAAGCATCAACCAGAAGGAAATGTGAGATTTGGGAGGGTAATCATGTTGTGCTTATACTCTGTTGGTGTTGAGAGTTGTGGTGGTAGTTTTTTGTTTTGCTCTATTTTTTTTTTTAAGGCCATCCTTCCCCAGAGCCTGGAAAAATCTGTGGTGCATTGAATCCTGGCAAAGGTGCTAAATGGGAGAACTGGGAATGTGATAAGAAACTTGGCTATATTTGTAAACGAGGAAATGCTACCTTAGGATCTTTCATTATTCCTAAAGGTAGGTTTGGTAATGAGCACTCAACAAATTCTTAGTGAGCAATGTTTTTTATCTGTAACTGGAGTAGGCATTATTGCATGTGGTACAGCCAAGCAAAGGACTCTGTAGACTGTGGTTTGACCAAGATTCCCTCTAAAATGAGCAGTGTGTACTTCCTTTTTTGCTCTGGCCTCCCTATTTCCTGTGTAATAATCTTTCTTCAGTAGTCTCGAGTTCTAAATTGCCAAATTGTAGAGTTCTCTTTCCCAAAATCAAGGAGAACCATCAGATTTTGATTATAAAATAATAAAAAATTAATTTAATATTTTTAAAATGATGTAATTGCCTGAAGCCCCATGTACACAATGAAACTAATCTACTTCTTCCTGTAATTTTTACTGCCTATGAGTTGGTGCAAGTCAGTAGTGGACTAGAAAAATTTTTTACAATTCTTTTGAATTAGGTATTTTTAATGTATCTATGTGTCTTACAAAAATAGAAATGTTTATATAGAAAGATAAAAATATTGATTTGTATACATATAAAAGCAGATAGAATTCTTTATTAAATTATTTAAATTATATATGTGGAGACACTTTTTCAGAAGAAATGTAATTCTGGAACTGGCCTCATAAGAAAGAAGAGAGATAATATTTATTTTGACCTCTTTCTTTATTATCTCTTTATGTACTATAAACATCTTTTAACTTAGTCCATTGTTTCATCATTCCTTTTTTTCTGTTCTTTCCAAGTTCCTTCCTTTTTCCAGGACATACCCGTATCTCTTAAATCCACTGATATTATTTTATATAAGCTTTAGAAGCAGAAGGCTGAACTGGAACTAGATTTCCAATTCATTTATTAATCTTCATCACTACTTGCAAAGCAGACGTTTTGGAAAATGTTTGATATTTGGCTTAAAAAGCAGTTGGTGTTTTTTAATATTTTTTCTGCTTTTGCCAAAATAGAATGAATCTTGTTAAAAGCATTTAGAACAGAAGATTCTGCCTCATTTGTTCTGCTTTGTTGCTAAGAGAAGAAATGAGCTGGTGTCTCATTAATTAAATTGCAAAATACATATTAATTCATTAATTAAATTGGTAATTTTGTGCTGAAATCAAGTACATTCATTGCCTTAGCTGAGAAAGACTTCAGTGCCCGTTTAAATTATTTCTAAATTTAAGATGTAAAATTTTGTTAGTATTTATGTACAGGTGATACCCAAATACTTTCATTTATATAGGTTGTTTTAGGTTGTTTGGCTGGCTACTGCTCAGCTTTTCAGGTTTCATACATCAGTTCTGAAACACTGATGCCTATAAATATACTATCAGTGTAAAGCTGGCTGCTATTATTATTTATATTTAAATTCAGAGGTTTTTTTGGAGGGAGGTGTGTGTCTAATGGTCATTACTCCCTTTTGCATTTGGCTTTTGAGCCTTACTGCCACCTCCACCCTCTGGTTTACCAGCAATTTGAAGGAAGGGAAAAAAGTTTTCAATTAAACAGAAATTGCTGCGTAAACACTGTGACAGATAAACCAGAGATTGGCGGTGGTTCACTTAATAAAATATTTTCCAAAATGTCCCATGGGGGGAAGTAATAAAAGGGCTAAGCATGGAATCATGCAAGGTGTTAGGTGCCCTCAGTTTCTAAAGGTGTAAAGGAAGACTCGTGGCAGATTATGTTTTCCTGAGTTGAGAAATAAATTAATTGCAAATTCATACATGCACTTAATTGTTCACCTGACATTAAACCCAAAACCAATCTCAAATGCCTTTGAAATTTTAACCCTAGAAGTTATAATTGTGTCTAACAGGGCAGTATGTGGGACAGAGGAGCATTTAACAACGGAATGTAATCATGCATATGTTCAAAACAAAGTCGGGAAAAATCTTTGTGGAATATTTGTTTTCATTACAGATGGATTTTCACAAAGCAAACATCTGCAGGATTGTTTTGCGTTTTCGTTTTTTGTTTCTTGTAACAAAATATTTTTTCCAGCAGGGGGCCACATCATGTTGTACATCAGAATATCTTTGGGTTACAGAGCATTCGTTCTGTAGTGCAGCAAATTAGATTTGCAGATTATAGAAATGCATTAATTTCAAATTCCAAAAGTACTGTTTCCAAATGTTTCTTTAAATATTCAGCTAGAAGAATTAAATGCTCTTACTGTTATTGCTGAGATGCTGTGTATCTCGGTCTAATGAGACCACACAGGATGGGTCTGAGAGAGAAATTTGAATGTCTGAATCATGAGACTGACCAGCTAGTGCTTTCACCCTTTTAGACACACAAGCCAAGCCTGGTGAAATTTTTCAGATTTCAGAAAGTCAAGCTTGCAAAAAAGTCAGCTTCACAAGAGTACTTGCTCTCTATTTGAGGAATAACTATTCTACATTTACAGGCCAATAAATTTATCAGCTTGACATTTGGAATAATATTGTTTACACATTAATGTAATATTACATTTTACTTTTTATTTGTGATAAATTGCATTACTTCTTTTGTTTAACTGATGTCCAGGGGGTAGTGCATGTTTCCATTAGGATGAAAAAGTAAACTAGATGGCTTTGAGTTCTGTAGTAGTTTCTTTAAAAGTAGAATGGGGAAGCACAGAGTAAATTTTTGCTGAGTAGTTGAAATGAAAGACTGAAGAGTTTCTTGTACTAAGAAATCCCCAGCAATGTAATTCAGTAAGACTTATGCCAAGGAAACTAGACCATCAACAGCAATTTTTTTTTTTTTTTTGTGGCCTGCAATAAGTTCCCTGGTGTTACTGGGTCTACAAACAAAAGTTTTGCTGCCCTGCCATAGCTGCTTTAGTGTTTAGTGAGTAATCACAGTCTGCATCCACTTGAAAAAGAGATGCTCATGGACACACTGAGACATAAATACCTTTGTGACTCTCTGTGGCCATGTCTGAACTGCTGATTTCTGTTCTATGCAGTGTTTGCAGTTTGAGAAGGGTATGTTGAGTATTCTCTAATTTATGGCAAAGCATTGTAAAGTGCATATGTTCAGAACTGAGACCAGGTGCAAGATGAATCAGGAGGCTGTCTGAAGCATCAGACCAACTTCTACAACAGCATTTGGCCCCTCTGTGCTCTCTGGTTTCTCCCAACATCACCATGTACATTCTGTTTGTTTTTCTGGCGTTCCCCCACCCTCTATTTCACTTTTTCCTCTCCTTTGACAGAATTGAGAAGTCTTTGACCAAGAATTGAGCCCCTTGTCCTGGGGGAAAAAGTAGAGTCTTACTAGAACTTTATGAGAATATGCTAACACTTTTTAGACACAGGTCTGAAAGAGCAGGTACTGTTTATAACAGGAATGTGTGTTGTGACACTAAGTGTTAACCATCAGTATAGTCCTGTTGATGTAGGATACCTGCCTGCAACATGGCATGATCATGAGTTTGGGTGCCTACTATTTAAACTTTTCTACAGAGTATATCCCACTGTTAAACAAACACAATTCTTCTTCTGACATACACAAGTTTTTTTGCCAGCAGAATTTCTGAAAACCTGCTGTCCTTGTTCTACTCTATTTGTGTTTGCTAAACCCATCTGCTGATTATAAATAAAGAGCTGCAAGAATCATAATTTGTTTCTACAACAGCAATACTCAGTTTGTTATATGTTCGTGTGGCACTCCTCCCAAGGCTGAATTGTTTGCTGAACAGTAATGTGTTTGTTGGCAATTCTCTGATGCTCTTCTACTGAGCTTCTGAAAGCAAGTTTTCAGCATAAATCATTTACTTTGACAACATAATTTTCTCAGTTAAGCTTCTGAAAAGATTCTTAAAAGCAGTAATCCAATTTGGTTTCTCTTAGGATTATGTATAATCAGTTATTTCTTTCCGTAGTCTAGCAGATGGGCTAATCCATAAAATGCCTAAGTTTTTGGGGTAAATAATTGCTCTCATAAATATGTTTTGTAAAGTCTGGTTCTTATATAGCAGGGGGTTAGAGAGAGGTGCTGACATCAGTGTAGAAAAAATTAGAAAGCACCACACTGCAAATCTTACATTTTAGTATGCATATATGCATGCATATAAAATAAAAAACTGTGTTTTAATTGTCTTTTCTCAAGTTGCAAGCACCTGATTGCAACTTTAGTGTTCTTAAAAACAATGTGGAAGTTTCAACTTTCAATGATTCATGCAGATTTTTATCACTGTACATATTTTTCATCTCTGCTGTTCTTTGTAAGGAAAATACATGATTAAATATTTTTGTTAAATATTTTCTGATGTGAAGTTTTAGTCTTTAGTTAAGAACAGAATTCTGAAACTCTTCATGGCAATTTTTCTTTTCAGAGACTAATGTACCTATTAGGTGTCCTGATCAATGGATGTCATATGCTGGTCACTGTTACATAATTCACAGGGACCCCAAAATATGGAAAGATGCCTTAACATCTTGCAGGAAAGAGGATGGAGATCTGGCAAGCATCCATAATGTTGAAGAATACAGCTTTATTATTTCTCAACTTGGGTACCGTGAGTATTTAATAATCTATATTATTTAATATAGATTATAATTAATATAATTTAATTATATTACATATAATATATATATAATATATTGTATATTAAAAAATATATATATACGTATATATGTGTATATATATATATATACACACACGTATATGTGTGTGTATATATATATATATATACACACACACACACACAGTAAAGAAGGTGTTTTGAACATGTCTTACCTGTTAATAAAATGAGGAGACTGAAAATAATTGTCCTGATCACAGGATGCAGAAGGAGTTAAATTTTAAATTAAAAAAAAAAATCAAACGAAGGAAAAACACAGAAGAGGAGCACAAAACTCAAACAGACTTTACTGCCACAAAAAAGCTGTGGTCAGTGATGCAAATTGCATTATCTCCAAACTCCTGCTTCTTAGGGCTGTTTCTCCTTCCTTTGTCCTTTTATATAGCTTAAAAAAATCTAAAACTTTTTCATAAGATAAAAGGATTTTACAATCAATCTTCAAAAATAAATGGGGGGAAGCAAAGTCTGCTGGTCCAAGATAGTTTGGGAAGATCTGTGTCCTATTATTAACACTGCCATGTCCTTATGTTTTAAGTTGTGCTGGCTGTGTTTCTCCTGAAAAAAGAATCCATCTGTCCAGTACATGGATTCAGATGTGACCCATGGCAAATACAATATTTATGTGCTTGGTTTCTGAGCACACACTCGAGCTGTTGCAAGGCAAGTTAGTCTACAGATGCAAGATGTGTTCATTAGGAGAATGCAGCTATGCATTGTAAAATGGCTGAATTGCTTTGCTTTTCTATCCTAGCTACCTCCATGGCAACTTGTGCTTACCTTCACATTCTTGAAAGAGTGACTTGGTCTTTCATGAACAACATGAAACTTTTACTCTTTTGAAAGATATTCTTAGGAAAGACGGGACCTCTTGATGAGACATTAGGACATTTGATAAAAGTTAGGTTCTAGAGAAAACTAGTGGTATTTTCACCTTACATATGGGAAGTCGGTCATTTCATAGTTTAATACCTCCTCCAAAGATCTTTCCTGAACTACTGTTCTGTTTTAGTACAATTGAGGCAAATAGTCCTGAAGGAAACCAGGCTTCTCACAAATGGCACACCAGCTGCAACAGCCTATTTTAAAAGCATTCTTTTCAGAGGAGTAAAACTGGAACAGCTAAAGAAGCCTTTTACGACAGTTTATCACTGTATTGGATTACCCTTGTTCACCACTGAGAGGAGAACACCATGTATTGCAGTGCCTAGAAAGTCTTGTCTGCATCAGAATGCTGCTGTACAGAAAGAACAAAAGTCTATCTTTGTGCCAAACAAATCACAGTCCCATGATAAAACAAAGGAAGAATGGGTGTAATGAGATGAATATTGTCATGGTAGCTGAGCTTTTGTTGGCATCACCCACAAAGGAGAACTTTAGAGAGGAACATGAAGAATAAAGAAGTGCATTCTGGATGTTTACACGGAAGTCCAGCATGTGATATGGCACAAATGTGGCCCAGTGCATGACTGAGAATGGGAAGCAGCTTTACAAACTGCTGGAAAAAAAACCCTCTTAGTATTTATACACACAGCTGTAGAGACGATTGCAAAAAAGCAGCAGTTCTAGTGAGGAAAAGAATATTATGCAGGAAGAGACTCCATAGATTTGCATGGCTTATTTAGATGGCTTTGGTATAGTTATTTTGTTGAAGAATGTTGTTTATTGTTTGTATTACCATGGTGTGAGCCCACCACAGTAGGAGCTCTGGCCATAGACGATGCTTCTGCTCTGCCAAATGCTCAATAAACACAGACAGAAAGATTTTAAGAGGTAACCAAACAAAGGAAAAAAAAAAAAACACCAAAAAAAAGGATAGCAGTGGGCAAGGAGGAAATGAGAGCATGATGAGCAGTACAATTGTTTTAGCAGAAGAGAGTTTAAACAGGGATGATGAAATGTAATTTTGGGGGACTTCCTAACATAAAGCACAGTCTGCAGGGAAGGGTAAAGGTGTGTGTTTGAAAATGGAGCCTGAGAGCCTGTGAATTTGAGGGCTTCTTAATGGGGGAGAAATGGTAAGAAATTATGGATGGGCTATGGGGGGTGATCACATTTAGGTGTAATAAAGGCAGGAGAGTCAAGGGAGGATTGACTCTCTCTGTCGTTCAAGTGACTGGCTAAGAGGGTGATATTTGCAGTATCTTGGCTGGCCAGAATGGGAAGCCTCCTTGTTCCTGAACTTGCTGATAGCAGAAATGTCACTGAAGAATTTCAGATTGTGGTGGAATCTAGGAAAACCTCCATCTGAAATGTGTTAATCAGAAAGAATGCCTTGGGGACAATGAATTTTAGCTTATGTATAGACACTTCTGTTGCTAGGGACAGCAGAAACAGGAAAGAAACAGTTCCAGTTCCATTGAGAGACCTGCTCCTGCGACTCGTGACCTTTGTGTGGGCTCATAAAAAATTGATATTTTTAATTTCCATGGGTGGTTTCATTGTCAGGTTGACTGTGGTCAGTCTGGATAGAGTGTGTTAGAAGAAGACTTATGCAAGAATGCAAGAACTTTGATAACAAACTGAACAGGGAAAAACCTCTGAGTTTGATGAGTATAAATAAAAGGTCCTAAATTAAGGGGAAAACTGTTAAAATGTAGTCTCCTTATTGTTCATGAAGAATGTTAATAATGAGCAAATTCTAGCAACCAAGTAGTTTATACTTTGCTTGGAAAGACAGCTATCCAAGGAAAGGACTGGGCATGCAGTTGGTCAGTGTGAGTAATAGTGCTGTGGACAAAAACAAGTACTTGCTCCCTATAGTATATGCTGGATAACAGTCTGGAAACAAATAATGAAATAATATTTTTAAAAATGCCAATTTCACTGAACAAAGTCAAAATGTCAGTTCAAGGAATGAATACCCTGTGACAATGACTATAAATGCCCACATTTTTAATCCTCCTTATTCAAATCGTTTATTCAGAGCAAAACTAGTTATGAACATTATAGTAGCAGGGTGTTAGAGTGGAGGAATTTAAACACATGCAAATAAAGCTCCCAAAAACAGATAGTGTGAAGTAAATTCCTTGACCAGTCCTGCAGTTTCTTTCCAGTCAAAAGCCAACAACTAACTCCTTTAACTGTAAAGTGAAAAAAAATGGAAAAAACATGTGAATTTCATTTTACTCTGAAAGGAAATAAAATATAGGAACATATATAATGAGAAAACTTGCAAGTACTCTGATTTTCAACTCTAAAAAGATATCACTAGGTGTTTTAGCAATAGAAAATAGGACACTTCTTTCTTCACTATACTAAAAATAGGAGGAGAAGGGGAGGTAATATTTTATTTAGGTGTTTATTCATATCTTGTTACAAGAGTTTTGAGTTGGGAAAGAAGTTGAACCTTGTTGTGTTGCAGTATAATTCAGCAAAGGGAGTATTTTGGTTGTTTTCTATGAAGTTTAACACTTACTTTATTGCCACTTTGGTGAGTGGCCTTTCCTGATGACTGGAGTGGGTATATGAGAATCAGTCTGACCTCTGTGAGGCTGAGAACCCTAATTTCCTGACTGCATTTTCAACTTCCTGAGAATAAATGTTTTTCTTTGCCACAAAGACAAAAGTTCACATTATGTAACAGGATTGTTAATTGTATGTTTTAGAGCCATCTGATGAGCTGTGGATTGGGTTGAATGACCTCAAGGTTCAGATGTATTTTGAATGGAGTGATGGCACACCTGTCATCTACACTAAGTGGCTTCGTGGGGAACCCACTCATGCAAACAACAGGCAAGAGGACTGTGTAGTTATGAAGGGAAAGGTAAAATCTCAAAGCTATCGGCTAAATTGTCTTATAATTTCATTTATCATTTGGGCTTTTCCTATGCAAGAGCAAATAATAAAAAATAATTTTAAAAATTGAGATGTTTGAAGCAGCCTATTTTAGTGTCAGGAATTAATTTTTTGAGGAAGGACCTCTGTTTGAGGTTGCCAGAAAATTTCACTGTCTTCCCTGAGAAGTAGACAAGTAGTGGCAACTGCTCTCCAAGATCCATATTTCTGGGTTTCACTTTATGGATGTGGAATTTTAAAAGAATCTTGTAATTACACTGGGAAACAGACGAACATGTAAATGTCTTTCTTCAGGGAGTTGAAAAGACACTGTGGATATATTTGGCTTTTTTATGTTTTGACTGAATATGGGATTCACCTTAAAAATTGCAGTAGCTATTTTTATTGATGCTAGAGTTGATCAGTCCTTGGCAGAAGCCATCTGAATCCATCACTTATTTTTAAGGAGCAAAACCTGGCCCTGTCTGTAACACTGCCTTTTCTTTCAAGGAAGTGTTTGGGTTTAGTTAACAAGAAAGTAAGAGAACAGAGATATATTTGCAAAAGGCAGCTCATAAGACATAGTAAGAAGTATCTAGAAATTAGTGCATGAAATTCCTGCTGAAGACATGGTTATGGAAAACAAATAATCTTCCTGCAACTAGAGACCCATAGCTTCAGAGTAGGTTTTTCTGTGTTGGAGAAATCTGAAGGTTTTGCAAAGGTGATTTCTCCCAGTCTGAGATGGTAAGAGATTTGGGTGATTATTTGAAGGCTTTACCAATCTAATGAGACAGAGGTGGCAGGGGATGATGTCACAGCTGCCAATGGACTTGCCTTGCAGTAAGCACAGGACAGACACAAGCACCAGGTGCACATCCAAGGCTTTGTTGTTGGAGGCAGAGTATTGAGCTTTGGGAGAGTTTTGGCTGGAAGCAGGGTTTGCTGAGTCTCTTGTGAGCTTGGAATATTGTGGCACAAGTGTCTTTGTATTACCTTGATGATTGTTTTACATTTGCAGGGGGGAGGGGAGTTGAAAGAATAAAAAGAACAAAAAAAAATTGCCACCAACTGTTGTGAAATTACAATTACAAAGGTGTAGTCTTTAAGGCACAGGTGAATGGCACACAAGTTTCTCTTCATTTCTTAATACCTTAGTTCATCTGTTCAGCCACATTGTATGTAAAATATTATGGAAACATGGTGTGATGTTCCTTACTTTCAGTACAATGTTATTGTTCCTTCTAAGAACCTGCAGTATGAGGAATAAGAATATTAATTCTAACTTTGACAAAGAACTTTTTGCATCTTCAAAGTTTTGTGTAAATATTAACTAAGGAATGCAGTCTTCTGGTGGTTTTTTTTTTTCCTGTTAGAGCTGTATATCTGTGGGGATAGATGATATCTCTCTTTCCTCCAACATGATTATTAAATCAGTAGTCTTTTTAAAGATGGTATATTGTAGTCACCCTCAAGGGATTGCTTTTCACAAGGGTAGAAAATCAAAGAAAATGTAAGTCAATGGAAAATCAGCTCCAGATGAAGTGAGATAGGAATGACTTTGGAACTAAGTGTTGAACTTAGATGGACTCGAACTTTATCTATTGAAAGCTAGCAAAAAATTATTACATACTTAGAAGTATAAACCAGCTTTTTTTGGAGATTAAAGCCCAGTTGACTGAGGTTCTGTTTGTATGTTCAGGATGGATTTTGGGCCGACCATTCTTGTGAGAAGAAAATTGGCTACATCTGTAAAAGGAAACCTATGTCAGATGCTCCTACAGAAGAGGAAACTATTGACACAGGCTGCCAGAGAGTAAGTGAAGAAAATGCTGTCTGATATGAAGAGGCTGCTAAGAATGATAAAAAAAGAGAAACTGCCACCTAGGTGACAGAAAATCCAGGAAAAATAGGTTCTGTTTCATCATAATCAGAAGAGTTTGCCTTCTCATTTCTATGGCAGATGGGCTAGGTGATCTACCTGAATAAATCTAATTATGACTGTCATTTGGCTCTTGATATTTCCTTTCTTTTCCCAGAACTTAAACCAAATCTCAAACTTGTTATCTCTGCAGCAAACCATTTATCAATGATTGGCCTTCAAGCTTCCCTAAAGAGTTTGCCTGTACCATCAGCTGCATTTCAGCTCTGGCTATAGTTTTCTACAGAATTGTTCATAGCAGGGAAGGTGTTCCTGTCTAAATACTGTTCTCAGGGCTTTGCTGTGGTCTCTGGCAGTGCTTTCTGCTTCCAACAACTTATTACAAACAGCCAAGTGAAAGGAATCTATTGTGATTCTTCTGAATTGTCAGCAAATCTATTGTTTACTTGCTTGCCTTCTAATGGCATAACACCCAGTAATTACAAAAAGCTACTGAAATTTATTATGTCATAGGAAATCTTACTGAGTATTTATTTTCCTTGAAGAAATTGGCTTTTCTTCTAACTCTGCTTTACACAGCTTCAGAGAAAGTCTTTGATGATTATTCCCAGTATTTATAAAGAGTACCTGGAATCCTTACAAGTGTTGGATGCTTATGGATGTTACCATTGCCTACAGAACCAGGTGCATGCTTGTAGGAAAAGTCTCTCAAAAGTGATGAGTTAAAAACACCAGAAGAAATTTTTTGTGAACCGTGGCTGTTCACAGTAACCTTCTCTGAGAACATGTTCCTGAGTAAATGATATTTGAATGACAAAATTTTAGGAGTGAGTTTCAATGTGAGCTAAGAATAAACAAACTTGATTGAGGTGTCATTCCGTTTCTGAAAGTTCATGCTGAAGTCTGCTTTTCAAGACCAGCCTCGTGATTGCATGATGCCTATGTGCTGGTTATAATCCTGTTCTGAGCACAACAGGTGCACAGCAAAGCCTCTCATCCCTTTCTGAATGGAATACATTGATTGATGATTCATTAGATATGAAAAATTATTTTATGAATCAAAATTCTAAAAGGCTGTGATCCTGCCTGTTTCCACTCTGACTTTTTCAGTTCCATTGTTTCTCTGTCTAGTGGTTAGGTAACAGTGGTAAAAATCAGTTTTCTCTTTTGTTGGCTCACTTTCTGTTTCCATCTCCCTTTACCACATGTGATCACATTTATTTTGACAGGGCTGGAAAAGGCATGGTTTTTATTGTTACTTAATTGGAAATACATTTGTAACATTTCCTGAAGCAAATCAAACCTGTGGAAGGCATCAGGCATTTTTAGCAACTGTTGAAGACAGGTAGGTGAATGTTTATTTGTCTTAGGGGGGTCACATGAGGATTCAACTTCTAGCATCACCTGCATATCAGAATAAAGACTCTGATCTGGCCAAAAATCTAGCTTCAGAGGACAGCTATCTGTCAACACAGAACTTCTCACAGTTTTTACATGTAAGTTCAAATCCAGGATTCTGGTTTATACTGAAAGTAGGTCATGGCTGTGAAATCAGTATTGATATAGATGGTTATGTAAAATAAAAAGTAGAACTATATCTTCCACTTCTTAATTGTGATGGCTAACTTGAGTGAGGAATACAGAATCCAATTATGATTATTAAATGAAGAGATATGGCTCTGAATTCAAAAGGTAGTACAAAAAGCAAGAGGATATAATTTTCAACTATCTGGTTTTTGAATTGAGGCACTTGTAAAAAAATTAAGTGAGAAATCAAATTATGTAAAGTGCTTGGTACCTGAAAATCAGTTACAATGCAGCCAGGGTTCAGTGTGTGCAAAATTTCTGGAGAAGTAGTGCACATTACTCTATGTGAAATATAGGAAAAATATAAGGTTTAAGAAACAAAATATTTTTCCTGCAGATGACTTGATGCTTTACACAATCTCTCATTTATTTGTATATAATCAAAATAGTTCTACTGTGAAAGCTCCAGCTGTCACAAATGGTAGCTCTCTAAACCTAGATAGCACTGCAGATGCCATAAAAGTGTTTTAACATTAATGTGGTCTTCAGACTATACTTTTTTAAGGGGAGTATTTTTTTATTTGCTCTGATTCTTAGGAGCTGTTTATTTACACACCGTAGTAAACTATGACAGGCTTTACCTCTACATAGGTTTGTTTGCTTAATCATTGGATCTAATTTACAGTGTTCCTTAGTTTTATAATTTAGTGTCATATTACTTTTGCTTTTACTTTTTGTAACTTTCTTGGTAATGCTGAGATTCCTTTTTCAGTTTTGCGTTTGTCTGAAGCAAGTAGTATTAAAATAAGAGTACTAGAAACTCACAAAATATAGTGTTATAAAACATAAGGCGTGTCAGATTTCTTCTTTACCACCAATTTCCTGTCACTCCATGATTATCTATTATTTGATGGTTTTATTATATTCTTTGCTAGAGAAAATCCATCCAAGCTATGCCTTCAAGAAGGTGCAGCAGTAATTCTGAGATATAGCAAGCCTTTTACAACTTTAAAAATAAATTTAAAAGTATTAATTTACTGACTGATTTCTCTTGAACAGATATGAGCAAGCCTATCTGACCAGCCTGGTTGGGCTGAGAACAGAAAAGTACTTTTGGATTGGACTTTCAGATGTAGAAGAAAAGGGAACATTCAAGTGGGCTAATGGTGAATCTGTCTTATTTACACACTGGAATTCTGAAATGCCTGGTAGGTATGACTCTGTGCTGTTTCATGAGTCCAGGGCCCAAAATGAGTCGCTCATGGATTGAAGTTTTTCCTTAGTGCTGTCTTGGTGACATAATGGCCAGTGCCTTTCAAATACATACAGATGGTTTCCCCAGGAATCCAGCATGGTTGCTAAGTTTTTAATTAGTTTTTTTATGAGTTTGGGAAGAAGCTTTTCATTGAGATCAAGTTTCTGATTTGCAACTGTTCTGGGGAAGTCAGTGGCTGCTCTGGAGGAGCAATCTCTGCAGGCCTAGTGACCCTCCTGTGAGTCCTGCCTGTGCAGCCACATCTCATAGCACTCTTGTTCACTGCAATTTCTAAGGGTGTGGGACCACAGCATGCATGAAGCATCTCTGAATCCTAGAGAAAATGAGATTGTAAGGTAGGACAAGAGGGACAAAATATAGCAATGGGAGGTCATTTAATCTCTGACATGTTCACATCAGAAAGAATATGTTTTTTCTTCATGGGTTAGAATCATAGAATCACAAAATGGTTTGTGTTGAAAGAACATTTAAAGGACACCTGGTCCCTACCCCCTGCCATGGACACCGTCTACTAGACCAAGCTGCTCAAATCCTAGTCCAACCTGGCCTTGAGAACTTTCATGAATGAACTTTTCCCCAGGCAATCTGTTCAGTTACTCACTACCTTAATAATTAAAAAATTCATTCCTTCTGCCCAATCTGAATTTGCCTTCTTTGATTTTAAAATGGTTTTCCTTGTTCTGTCACTCTAAGCTCTGGTAAAAAGTCCTTCTTTATATTATAAGCACTCTTTAGATATTGAGTTGTCATGATAATGTTTCCTTGTAATCTTCTGCTCTCCAGGGTGAACAACCCCACTCCTAAGCCTCTCTTTGTAGGAGAGGTGTTCTAGCCTTCTGATGACTTTCACGGTCCTCCCAGGGACCTGCTCTGACATCAGAAACATGTTTGACTCTGTGCAATGACTTTCCTTCTGCCAGGATAGATTATGAAATTTTCTAACTATTTATAACACCCTAAATGTCATTTTTGTGCATTCCTGTTCACAATCAGGAAGAAAGCCAGGCTGTGTTGCCATGAGGACTGGAATAGCAGGTGGATTATGGGATGTAATAAAATGTGAAGAAAAGGCAAAGTTCATATGCAAAGTGTGGGCAGAAGGAGTGACGCTTCCACCTGTTCCCACAACAACTCCTATTCCCCGGTGTCCAGAAGGCTGGGACTCAAACAATCGTATTAGCTTCTGTTTCAAAGTAAGTATGTTGCTTATTTCTGCATTAAGGTAGTTTCTGTTTGCTTCACATACTTGTGATTAGCTCAGTTTGTTAGAGCATAGTGCTTGTAATGCCAGGGTTGAAGATTTGATCCCTTTATGGGCCATTCACTTTAGAGTTGCACTTGCTGATCCTTGTGGGTCTCTTACAGCTCAGAATATTTTGTGATTGCAATAAATATTGGCATATGTGTGTCCTACTGTTTCATAATCTCTTTTTGCAGATTATATGTAGAAGTCCTTTTTTCTACTGAAATGCTCATGGTCTTGTTTATTCTGTTAAAGACTAATCTTCAGGTTTGACCTTCCATTCTTAAATTCCAGTTCTGTTAAGCTGGTTGTCTGGTTGTTGCCTGGCAGTAGACACTCCTATCAGCAATGCAGTGTGCTAACTTGACTTGAGAAGCTCATTCCAAGCCTGTGTTTCACACAGGACAACACTCCTAAGCCCTCTACTCAGAGTTTCTGTAATCCCCACTGAGTATGATTGTAAATCAGTCTCTTTTGGGTAGCTAATACCTCTTGATCTTGCGATCGATGCGGTCTGTTTTGTCTGATGGCAGAATGGTGTCTTTAGCCTTTTTTAAGAGCAGAGCACAGGAAGACGTGGCTGGAGTCGCAGGCATTCTGCCGGTCCATCGGGGGGGACCTGGCCTCCATCAACGGCAAGGACGAGCAGTTCGTCATCTGGCGCTCCATCGCGTGAGTACCGCGGGCAGCCGCTCCGCTCGGCCTCCTGCTCCTTCTGAAACGTCTCCTCTTGGGTGCTTGTGTTTGTTTCTGTGTAAACCAGCCTGCATTTCGGGTCTGTGTCAAACACACAGCAAAAACATAGAGCTGATGAAATAGCAGGAGGTGTATGGCTAGCAGCAATAACCTCAAAAGCTAGTGCTGAAATAACATTGGCAAGATATCTAGTTAAGGCAACATTTATCATCTGAAGGAAAGGTATTTACTGTGCAGTTGTTGATATTATAAAATTACTGCAGATGCCAGTTATTTTCACGTAAGTGTGCAAAAATGGTAATAAATCTGGATAGTATGCTGATTTTTGGTCACTTTTGTGAACTAATCAAAAAGCAGAGACAACATCAGATTAATTTTTTTTCTTACATAAGGAAGGTAAATAAGGTTAGTAGGTCCCTGAATGACAAAAAACAGATGTTAGATTTCTAAATAAGATGAAAAGCTAACACTTGCTATATAACCAGAACAAACCAGGCTCAAGGATCTTGTACATTCCTGGCTAACCAAGAAGCAAGAAACATCATGGCCCTGCAAAATGCTGTGACCATACTAGAATCCCAGCTGTGTATTTACAGTAAGGAAAAAGTGCCAGATGCTTCATTGCGACAAATTGACTGAATATATTCAGATAAATCAGTAAAATGTGTCTGCTTACAGATAGGATTAGTTGAAGGTGATATTTAAAAAATGTGATTCAACGCAGAAAGTAACTCTCTGTTTGAAAACTGTAAGTGCTTTTACAGAGAAAATGAAGAGTTGAGAAATAGAGCAACAGTAGCCAGTGAACCATTATAGAAAGGTATTAAGCCACTTTATGAACAGGAGTTGTTTTGGTAATTTTCTTGATCTGTATTTCAATCTGAGTTAATACATAATGAAAACAGCTAGAAATAGTGGCATTTTAATTTATTTCCATCTTGGTTGTTATTATTTTTCACAGCATTAATTTATCCTTAGAGAACTCTTAACTCTAGTAAATGATAAATTGTTAAAAATATTTTAATGTCCTTACTAGTATTGGTGGGTTTTTTTTTTTTTTTAGGAACAATGGCTATTACCACCAGAATTTCTGGATGGGTTTATATTACTTGAATCCTGATGATGGCTTTGCTTGGAGTGATGGATCTCCAGTGAGTAATTTAATTTTCCTCAGCTGTTATTCTGCATTCCCTGTGCTTCTCATTTATGTGCAGTTATGTGTTTCTGTGTAATTTTATGCTTAATCATAACCCTCTGTATCGTGCTTCTCTTTAGGAAAGCTAATGAATAGCAATTTCATGGCTTGATATTTTTTGGCTAAAACACACTGATTTTTGATTAGAAGATACATAGTGAATCAACAAGGAAATACATGTAGACTAAAAGGATGTTCTTATAAATGCAAGGATATTTTATGTAAAATAGTCCTTCTTCAGTTGTTCTTTTCTTTGCTCATTATCTGAAATGGTTTACATTTCATTGAAATGAAGACACTTTTTTAACACCAGTTTGATTTACTACACTTTAAGCTAAGGTATAAAACTGTAGAAACAAAAGTGGTTTTGGAGATGTAGGTGTACTTGATGAAGGTGTACTTGATGCAAGGTTGGTCAAGATATATTGATGGCAATTTACAGTAGACAAACATGAAACTGGATTTTATATAGGAAAATTAGGGTAGAAGTAATGCTTTCTGAGGCAAATGCCAACATTTTTATTGTATCTGAATAATATCCTATTTTATTCACATTGTAAATTTAATTAATTTAATATCAAGATGTTTCATGCCCCGACTTTGTTATTAAATGTATTTCACAGAATTTAGGTCCCATAAAAAATATTTATATTCTTCCAAGTGTGAACAAAAACAACTGTTACCTAAGCTGCAATACATTTGCAATCTGGAAAAAGTTTGAAATGTCAGCATTTGCACAGGAAGATTCTGGTTTCCTCCTGCCTAAGTTTTTAACCTGACAGTAGGAACAATTTGTAGGTCTGTGCTTTGATGCTATCTCTTCCCTCTCTCCCTTACTTTATTTCCACATAACAGAATCTTCTTCTGTCATAGGTGAGGTATGAAAACTGGGGCTTTGGAGAACCAAATAATTATCAAGGAGTTGAACTTTGTACAGAGGTCAGTGGTGATTCCAGCATGCTGTGGAATGACAGACACTGTGATTATATGTATGGATGGATTTGCCAAATAAGAAAAGGTATTTCTTACTCCTGTGTATTAATAAGAAGATATTCTCAGATGATTTTTACTTTAATTTTAATTAAAAAATTCAAAATCTCTTTATAAGAATAGTTCCCTCCTTCACCTGCCTCAGGTGCAGTTTTGTCTGCTAAGAATGTGTAGTTTCAGGATGGAGCCTGCATGCATGCACATGTTGATAACTTGCTAAATTTTCATGAGATATGTGTTTGGATGATTTTATTTACTGAAGATATCAAGGCAGTGTTTATAATTTAGGGAAGACTTGAGTTTCACTTGCAGTGCATCTATCTAAATTTGAGCCTTTTAGAAAGTGCAACTTTAAGTGTTTTACTGCATTTTAATGGTGTGACTGAGGAGCAAAATAAAGATAGATTAGATTATCTGCCTTAGATTATTGACAATAAATATCAGCTCTACCTTTTATTGGTAAGATAATTTCTTAGGCATAGTTTTTCTTAATAAATGTTATTTGTGAGATTACATTTTAGTACAAAACTAATTGGTAAGCCTAAACTGTTTTCTGAATATAAAATTGCTTTCCTGAGATACTAATGATAACATCCAAAAGCCCATCTACATGATGCCGTAGCAAAAATAAACAGGGGAATTCTTTAGTCTAAAATTTTTCTTTTCACTAAGGACTGGTTAACTTCTTAAAACCTTTTCCAGTGAGATTTTATCTAGGGAAATTTGTAAGGTCGAGGTAGAAGTTGCTCTCAAAGAGAAAAAGGTGGAAAGAAGCTCACTTTGTAGTAGTTAGGACACAATATCAAATGACAGCCCAACCTGTGTTCCTGCTGCCTCTCGTTTAAGCCAGAATTCAAGTGTTTGAGACCAGGGGAAAAGAGACAGATGGAGATTCAGGACAACTGTCTTAACAGAGTTTATGCTTTGGGACATAAGGTTTACTGCTTTCAATGAACAATAAAATATTTGATTCAGGTAAAGTTCAAGGCATTTATAATACTTTGCATGTAAGGAGTAGCCTCAGGGAACAAGACTATAAATTTAAAATTGAATAGTATACCAAAAATAAGAGATCTAGTCTATTTAGTTCCCTCTACATTTTGTTGTTAAATCTATTGCTAGCTGTAAAAGTCAATGTCAGTATTGAAACATGCCTATCAGTCACAATAAATGTCTTCTCTTCAGACAGAAAATATACAATCATAAATATTTTTTACAGGGGCAAGTCTGAAGCCTGAACCAACAGAATCTCCTGTGCCTGGTAGGTGTTACTGCTGTTTCTCTTTGTATTTGTGTGTGTGTTCAAAAGCATTGCTAAAATTTTATTAGGAAGGATGTCTTGTATCTCAGGAGCAGAATAGTTAGCTTGGCAATTATCTTACAGAATACAGGACTACTGAGGATGGATGGATTATCCATGAAGACAAACAGTACTATTTCAGCACGGAGACTGCCCCTATGGAAGAGGGTCGTGAGTTCTGCAAAAAGAACTTTGGAGACCTTTCTGTCATTGAGAGTGAAAGTGAAAGAAAGTTCCTCTGGCGATATGTAAGAAAAATCATTAATACTATGGAATAAACCATCCTTTTCACCATGGTGTTCTCTCAAGTTTTGATAGTAAAATTGCAGTTACAGTAAGCCAGACTAGTATAAAGAACAAATTAATACTAATTTTTAAGGGATCTGTGGCTTCATTCTATCCTACACTGGTGAGCTATGATTGTGTGGGATATCTCAAGTAGTAGATCAAAGTAGCAATTGACTTACATGCAACATTCAGAGCATTGGCTTTAGGTCTTATCTGTTTATCTGGGCTGTAGTCTACCTAGCAGTCTCTTTTTGGTCCTTGAGTTTGCTCCTTTGCTTCATTCTTGTGAGAATATAATTATGGAGAAAGAAGAAACTGGGACATGGATTATACCATGAGAAAGAACTTTGAAATTCCATTTCCTACATCATTGGAATTGTTTGCTTTCTATGCTGAGACCAACTTATTTTTCATCAAGAATGTGTTTAAAAGTTATAATTGAACTGCATAGAATATTTTGTGAGCTGGCAGAAGAGTGACAGTGAGAGGATACAAGGACATGTATCAATTTATATCCAAAATATAGGAAGGGGCTTGTATTTTCAAGAAATTATTTAGATAAAATCCACTTCAGAGACTGTGCTATAGGTGCTGATTTCAGTGGCTTTCAAGTAGAATGTGAGAAGTGTTGCTACAGTGACCAAACCTTTTGGCTGATGATGAAGTTTGACTGTGGAATGTCAGCTGTGAGCTGCTTTAGCATAAATGTTGTAACTAGAGAATATATCCAGTTCATATCCTTTGTTAAAGGTATATTACTCATCAGTAACATATTAGAGGGTATTTGCAAAATTTTTATTTTTGTATTCTAGATATTGAAAAATGGCAAAGCGGATGCATATTTCATTGGTTTACAACTGAGTATTGACCAACGTACAAGGTATGTCATACCCAGTTTTGAGACATAATTTAAAAATTGTTTTATTACCAAATGGCTTAATTTCATCTGAATTTAGCTCTAGATTATCCAGAAGAAGTGCTGCATGTTTTCTAAATAGAATTCCTCAAAGTTAGACCAAAAATTACACTGTAGCTGATGTGTTTTGAGTTTTTATTCAGTAATTCTAGTTTCCTTTATTGTGTGATTTATACTGAAAATATAAATAGGTCTTCTAAGTGTAAATACAGAAGACTTCTGGTAGGTAAAAATGTTCTTTCCCCCCATCCGTAGCTGTTGAGAGCAGACTCTAATAAAGGAACAAATAAAACTTTTTTTTTCTTTTTCTAGAACAATGATAGCTGTTGCACTGTGAGGTCAAGTAGGTTTTCTGCAAGCTTTTCTGAATGTCAGTATGCAGCACCGTATTGATTTTGACATGTGATGTTTATTCAGGCCTGGATTCAGTTCAGTCTGTGTTTGAAGTGCCTGGGTAGATGCCTAGTGGTTCTCAGTTCTCCTTATAGTCCACAGCAGTAATGAGGTTCCTCCAGAGGATAATTAGGATGTTAAGTGAACCTCTGAAAATGAGGTGTTTCTGCCTTGCTGGGTTTGTAGGGATCCTGAGATAAATATACTTTAAAGTACCTTGTGCATGTCTGAAGGATGCACCTGGCCACTTCTGTCACTTGCAGACCACTAGAAAACTGTGTCCTAATAATTTGCCTGCTTACAATTTTATTCTTCATTGACTAATCTACATGGATGCTCAGCTTTTTCAATGTTTGTATTTTACCTTGTATGTCTGAGCAGAGAGTAAGTTTAGTGCAATTATTAAAGAGGTAATTTGGTCAAAAAACCTTGTACACTTTACTGTGAACAGCTATATTAAGCATATTGCAAAGTTCCCTTTATTAATGTGGAAGAAGTTCTACTTTATGTTAAAGAAGCATTTTGTTGGATTGTTTTTCTCAAGCTGGATTGATGGCACTCCAGTGGATTATTTGGCGTGGGCACCGCATGAACCTAACTTTGCAAATAATGATGAAAACTGTGTAGTTATGTATAAGAATTTAGGTGAGTTTTTTATGTTCTCTCATGAATTTCATTGTTTGTGTGTTTGCATCACAACATTTTCTTTTCTTCTGAGAAGCATCTCTTCCTCATCTTTTTTTTTTCTCTTTTGCAGAAAGTTGTTGAAGTAGACCATAGTATTACTTATAGGACTTAACAGTTTTGTACTCTTGTGTGTGCCTTTAGCCTAACATGGGGAAGATCTGATAGAGGTCTATGGCTAGAGGACTGTGGTTGTGATTGCTGATTTATATTTTTTTATTAAAATTGACCTAATTTGTCACTATGAAATTTCTAGTACCTGGTTCTACAAAGCTTTTAACATTCTGTAATTACAGTGTGTATGAAGTGACATATTTTTCCTAGACACTGATATTGAATGATAATAAACTGAGAGACAGCTTTGATCTCACCTTTCAACTAAAAGCACTGTACATGAGAATGAGTGAAAATTATTTCCATTAACCAACATGATATGTGGTGTCATACAGTTCCCCGTTTATCTTACTCTCAGGATTTTGGAATGATATAAACTGTGGCTATCCAAATCCCTACATATGTGAAAGGCACAACAGTTCTATTAATTCCACTGTTCCTCCAACAACATTTTCAACTCCAAGAGGATGTCGTCCAACTTGGCTTTCTTTTCGCAATAAGGTACCGTAACAAATACAGTCCATGCTGGATGTTTGGCAAAGCATTAAATAGAAAAAAAGGGAATTATTTAGTCAAAATGTTTCTTATTAAAACAAAATATTTTTACTTTTTTGCAGAGAGCTATGACACATGCACACTTTCCTTTGCCCATCCATTGTTTTGCAGGAAAAGTGCTTTTCTGATGCTTCTATTGAAGCAAATTCAATCGTGGTTGATGAAAGACAAATCTCTAGTCAGCTCTTCAAATCTTTTGATACACATTAAGTCAGAATTCTTAAAGTATTGATGCTTGATCTTGGTGTTTTTTAACTGAACCGTAATGCTTTTTACTAACTACATTTTGTCTTCCTTTACTAATGTAGTATGCGTTGTAGAATAAAATTAATTATCAGCAGACTCAGATCATGCATAACTTAGCACTGTTAGCTGTCTATAGAAAAAGTCAGGATTTGCTTATTTTCTAGGGATTTCAGGTCAAATCTAGTTGTTGGGCAAAACACTTTAATGAGACTTCTAATTTTATATAGAACCAGAACCAACACAAAAGCTCATTTAAAGTTGAAAGTATTTTTTCAGATAAATGCATTATTTTACTGCCTTTTCTCCATCTTACTCTGTTTAAAATGGTGATTATCAATTGATGGATATTGGAATAAAGATAATGTCTAGAGAATTTGTTCATATTTTAGTGTTACAAAATATTTGGATCTACAGAAGAGGAACGTGTTACTTGGCATGCTGCACGAACAGCTTGCATGAATTTAGGAGGAAACCTGGCCTCGATCCCTAATGAACAAGTGCAAGGTACTGTGCACAGTTTTGTAGCAACTAGATGAGATGACATTTAATCCTTACAGACTGGCTGGGGTTTTGTCTGAAACAAACAGATTTGAATGATGATTGCACACCCGATTTTTGTTCCAAAATATATAATTTTTCAAAATCTACAATGAAGTTTTCACTTGAATCTACCAAATATTGATGTTGGCTTAGAGATATTTATACGTATATATTGTCCTGGCAGCCAAAGTAGTGTTTTTTTTCCTGCTTGCATATGGTGCCAGATGGACCCTGCAATTTCCCTTCCTAACAATGTGGTTTCACTAGGTGGCATAAACTTGCTGCATGGCTTTTTTTTTAAATGAAGCAGAGCACCTTTAGGATGAGAACTTGGCTTTGGGCAACTTGAAACAGGCTTGAGTGCTCGTACACATACGCAGAGCTCACCACACAGAATGCCACTCTGCACTAGAGGAGCTTACTGTAATGAAGCTAGGAGCTGCATCCATGCCTCAGGGAAATGAGCAGGGGAAAACTTCCTCCTGCTTGAATAAACAAGGTACATGTCCAAACTAAAACCTTGATAGATGTTAGATTGACTTTGATAGATAGACCCTTTTTTAGGCGTACTGTTTTATCCTACATGTGAATGTGATGAAAAACAGATGCTGCAAAACACATACTGAATGTGAACTCAAGAGAGCACACTGAAAACTCCACCATTGTAAAACAGTGCATTGAAGTCTGAGCAATTAAATAGTTTTAATTTAAACTACTGATAAGAGCTTAGTACTAATTATGCTTTCCACTCGTGAAGAGCTGAAGAATCAAACTTCCATTTTTTAAACAGTTAGGTTCTTACATAATTTCTGCAGTACATATTTCAGGTGGTTGGTTCTTGCATAGGACTTGAATTCTAGGTAAAAGAGAAATGAGCAATGGAGCTATTAGCACAGAACTATTATCATAGCAGGAAGTGCAGGCAGAACAGCAGATACACAAATGGCAGGAGCTCAGTGGTGCTGTTGTCACTGGGGGGCAGCCACTCTAGTGGGATTATCAAAATGTATGTGATCTCCATGGCTGTTCATGTCTTGAACTAGGATTCACAAGTGTCTTGGGACATTGTAAAAACATTTTCTGTCGTGATTTTGGGGTTCATTCCAGTACCAGCTCAGATACTTAGATGAAGTATTTTGCCCAAAGCCACAGTTATATGTCTAGTTCCCTGTTCACCAAACTCAACATTCATCCCCTTTCCATCTCACCTGCTTGTGTTACCAGCAGTGGGGTGTTCTGTATTACAGAAAAAGCATTTAATATCACCAGTCTCAGTGAGGACAAACATTTCAACTGTCCTATATTAAAATTGTTCCTCTTTTTCTTTGCATTTTTTTTATTCTAGCTTTCCTTACCTTCCATTTGAAAGATTTTGCTGCTGAGACATGGATTGGTTTAAATGATATAAATCATGAAATGAAGTTCCTCTGGACAGATGGAAGAGGAGTTTACTTTACAAACTGGGCCAAAGGCTTCCCATCAGGACACGTGGATTTATATGCGTATAGTGGCCAGGTAAATACCAATCACAAATTCTTCATTGAAATTTGATTTTTTATAGAATCATTTAGGTTGGAAAAGGCTTCTAAGATTGTTTAGTTCGATCACTAGTACAGCACTGCCAAGGCCACCACTAAACCATGTCCCTAAGTGTTGTATCTACACATCTGTTTTTAAATACCTCCAGGGATGGTGACTTAACCATGTTCCATGGGCAGCCTGTTCCAATGCCTGAAAACCCTTTGGTTGATGACATTTCTCCTAATATCCAACCTAGCTGTGTCAATTTCTTAGCATGACTTTGGGCCATTTCCTCTTGTCCTATCACTTGTTATACTAGGGAAAAGAGACCAATACCCACTTTGCCTAAGACTGAATTCCTGCATTTATGCTGATTTTAGGTATGTTGCTGCTTGACTTACTACTTTCATACTTGTGTACATGTTGAATATGAATCCAGGTAGAGTGAATGGTTCTGATCCCTTGGGCAGGTGTTGTACAGGCTGCTGACAGGATCCATGGAGTGCTCCTACAAGACTTGTTTCAGTTTTCAGTTCTCTGTGCTTGTAAAGGCTACACAGCTTTTGTGTTCAGCCTGTGTTCTCCCATGGGCTATGTGAAGAGGGCACTGGTTGTCCTCCCCATGGCATTTTCCCAAAAGC
The DNA here is from genome assembly GCA_030060385.1 of Muscicapa striata striata. Taxonomy (NCBI): domain Eukaryota; kingdom Metazoa; phylum Chordata; class Aves; order Passeriformes; family Muscicapidae; genus Muscicapa; species Muscicapa striata. Next base: position 2,578,579 of record JAREIS010000102.1, read on the forward strand.
ACAACAATGAGAACATCCTCCCAGTCCTCTGGTGACAGCTGTGCAGGAACTTGGCAGGTTTCCCAGTTGGCATGCAGTTTGCAAGGAGGCATTTACAAACATTCCCCTGAAACAGGTGTCTTACATGCAAGCAAATAAGCAAATTCTACCAGTCACAGTTGAAGAAAGGACAAGAGTCCATAAAAAGAGAGCCATTCAGTTTTTATAAGGAAAAAAACCCCAAACTGCCAGAAAATCACTTTCTATTTCTTTTACAAACAAACTGATCTGATAAGTCACAGAGTTTCTTTCTCTCTGACCATGTGTGTGTAGATAGTTCTGTACTCTGGAGTTACAGCACTTTATAGTGCTAACTCTATTTCTCTTGAATGTTGTTTTTAATCTAGACTTTTATTTTTATGTATAATATCCTTTTCTGTGTCTTTGAAAGTAGCACCTTTGAGCTTCTTATATCTAAAGGAGGAAAAAAATCAGGTAGAATTTGGAGTTCTAAAGGAAAATATTTTTAAAATGCTACTTTTCAAAGAAAAAATATGTTTGTCATTTTAATGTAAATCAATAGGATTTTTCTGAAGTCATGTGACAACTTATGAAGTCCCTTTTTCATAAATTTTAGATTTGTTTTTAACCAAAAAAATGTTATCATAGTACAAATTAGTACTCAACTATTCAGTTTGAAAGATTTAAATCCCAATGCTTTTTAGCTACAAATGAAGTCATTATCTGAACATCTTCTCATGGACAAAAGAAAACCAAACAAGGAAACAGAATAAAATTAATATGAATGTTTCACTGCACAAAGCCATTGGCAATGCTGCAGGCTTCTGCATTAATCAGTGTTTATTTAATATGTGCTAATCTAATTTCTAGCTATTGTGTCCATGTCAGAGAAGTTGAAATGTCATAGTAAGGGTGGTACTGACAACAGTGGCTGCCTTTGGGCAGGAGCTGTTCTAACTGTGGTGTGTGTACTATTACAGCTTGAAACAATAAATTGGTCTTTCCTACAATGATTGATCTAATTTCTCTTTAAATTGTCTGTGACTCCCCTCCACACTGTATAGCTGAGGATTGAGATACTGGAATTTCTCTGGTCCTCTTTCTCACCCCAGTGTAGTGCAAGAGAAAGGAACAAAGAAATTTGTGAAGTGTTAAGAGGAATAGAACTTCACATCACTTGTGGAATTTAAAACTTGTGCTTTTAAACATTACAAGGATATGAGAGTAAAACTACAGCATTACTTGTGTCTGAAGATATAAATGGGGGACAAAAGTTTCATATTTGTTTTTTTTAGCTATTTTTAACTAATATTGTACCTCTTTGCCTCGAGGCTGATTGTGTTGCCATGAAAAACAAACCTGTTAAGGAAGCAGGGAAGTGGGCTGATCAGAATTGTGATAACAGCAGAGGATATATATGCCAAATTAATGCAGGTATTTCTCTTTTTTTTCTTTTTTTCTTTTTTTTTTTTTTTATTTTTTCAGGGAATTGCTTAAATATGTGGATTTAAACATAATTTTTTTTTTCCAGTAAAGACAAATGCACAGATTGTTCTTCAGGCAGGAACAAAAGGGTCAAATAGTCAAATGTGCCAGAAGTCCGGTTAGTCACTGCTCTCATCTGACCCTTTCAGCAAATGCTGTGTTGCTATTTTCCTGAGCTGGAATTTGCATCTGCATTTTTGTGTCCAGTATGACCCTTGATATGACATTTGTTCCACATTGTTTTATTTTTTATTTTTTTTATTTTTGAAAGCACACTGGCTTTCAAAACATGTGATGAAAAATACTGGTTTATACATGTAGCATGAACTGTCTGGAGTGAGACTGTAACTCATCTGCACTCAATTGGAGCAAAATCACCTCCAAAATAAGAGATTAAAATATTTAAATCTAGCATCTCTTTAAGTATCTGAGTAATTTTTAAGAACTGGTCTGTTGTGAACATTTTATTTCTTGGGAAAAAAAATCCTTGGGAAACCAAATAGTTTCTGCAAACCATTTCATTTGATGAAAAAAGATTTTATGAAAAAAAAGTTATGACCTAATCCTAAGTAATTTCAGTGATAGCATTCTTGATGATTACACAGAATGCTCCTTTACCCTTTGTCAGAAGTTGCTTTAAGTAGCTCTTTTCCATTCTACAGCTTTGTAATTGAATTTTACTACTGATCCTGGCTTAAAGCATAGTGCATCTGATCTATGCTGATTATAAATCAGGGAATATGAAATAAAGAAGGAAGACTTTTCTTTAGTTCTATTTGCAACCACAGTGAAATCATACTCCCCTTTTGAACAAGTATGTGGGTCTTTTTTCATTCTTTATTTTACAGATGCTGAACTTCTGCCTTCTACAACTTCATCCCTATCCAACATTATCCGTTATGGGAATAGTAGTTACTTGTTCATCCATACCAAAATGACATGGGAGGATGCACAGAAAAACTGCAAACAAAATCAGTTTGACCTTTCCAGTGTCTTAGACCCCTACAGTCATTCATTCCTGTGGCTGAAGATATTAAAGTATGGGGTGCCTGTGTGGATTGGTCTTAACAGTAATGTGGTAAGAACATTAAACTGATTGAGCATGATGCTGCTTCACTTATGGAGAAGCCAGTAGCTGAAAAGTCTTATCATCTCTCTTTAGCTTATTTGTTAATATCTTGGACCTAAGTACTTCTTTGTACTGTCAGAGGAATCCATCCTCTTCTGTTAATCTAATTAAATTATACATATCTTGCATGCTTTTCACGCTTTTTCTATGATACTCCACTCTGTGCACTTCCAAATAAGACATTTTAAGCTAGCATCTTGGAATATCTCTTTATATATATCAGGTACAAATATATGTGATATAAAATCCTCATATTTTAGAATTTGCAGAGGAAAACCTCTATTTTAATAATGATACCTAATTTTGAGAAATACAAGAAGGTGAATATTTTATCAATATGAATATTTTAACTATGAATATATGAATATGAAACTATGATTATTTTAACTTTTTTGAGGATGGTTAGAAAAATAAATAATTAGTTTACCTAGTGTAATTTTATTTGTCTCTCCCTTCTCAGTTGTTTGTTATTTTAATACCTTCTGTGTATTTAAATAGAGTATTTTTATTTCTTGGCACAGTCACTTGTCCCACACACTCCATTTGGCTGAGCAAATGAAAAAAACACAAATACATGAACATAGCACCCCACTTCCCAAAAATCTAAAGATGCCTCTAGCATTAATCACGAGGATGAATCACTGAGTTAACCAGCTTTGGTGGGAAATGATTATGGTTTTAAATGCATTTCAAGTTAAAGTAATCTATGTGTCTTGAAACTTTTGGGCAAACAGCTAGTCCAAAAATAAGTCATCAGAATTTCACTCCCACTCCCACAAATTATTTTAAATTAAATTGTTATTAGTCCCAAATTAAAGGTATTGTTAAGTTTTAACGTTAACTCAATGTCACTTTTCATTTCCTTTCACTGAAAAGTCCTTCTTGCATTGCTGTATTTCTCAATAAATAGCCATTTGTCACATCAAAAATGTCAAAGTTTGAGCCATTGATATTTGTTATTTGTTTCTAAGAAAAGCTGCAATCCTTTTAGCACAAAGTACTACATAGACAGAGTAAATTGAATAGAGTTTAGTCATTCCAGTGTATGTGTTTATTTCTTAGACCAATGGGCGTTATGAATGGATTGATAACTGGAGAATGAAGTACACAAAATGGGGTGAAGGGGAGCCAAAGCAAAAAATAGGCTGTGTCTATCTTGACATCACTGGAGTCTGGAAGACAGGATTCTGCAATGAAAGTTACTTCTCTGTTTGCAAAAAGTCTGATGGTAAGAACTTGAATTTGACCATTGTGTTGACAATCAATACCTCATTAGAGATGCTGGGGTTTATTTCAAGAGCTAAATAGATGAAATCATTAGAATTTACTTAGGTTGAAATGGGCTACTTTAAAATTAGGGCAAACACGTAGTAAGAAAGGGCTAGGGTGACTGAATAGCTATCACTTTATATCAATAATATTAGATAAATTTTGCAAAGCTTAGACTCACTCTGCTATTTATTCTGCTATTGAATAAACTTGCAATATCAAAACCCCCAAAAATCAAAAGGCAGTGAATGTAGGGGAGTAGTCACATGCTTTTTTTTAACTATTTTTAATCAGTTCAAGCTCCCACTGCGCCCCCTCAGCTTCCAGGAAAGTGTCCTGAATCAGAAGGACACAGGTCTTGGCTCCCTTTCCGAGGTCATTGCTACTACATTGAATCTTCATCTTCAAGAAACTGGGCCCAAGCATCTTTAGAATGTCTTCGACTAGGTGAGTATCCTACTTTATGAGCACATACTCCTGATTTGTTTTCCTGACTCTGGAATCCTGAACATGTGTTATGTGTTTTTGTGATTTCAAGGATGGTGGAAGTGTTGGACAAGACAGTTGCATACCATTATTGCCTTAATTTGGGAAGTAATGGAAAACCTCTGTCTACCAATGGCCCACACTGTGTTTCAAATGTGTGGGGCCAGGCATGAGAGGAGCTGTGTGGTCTGGAGTGAAGATCGTGAAAGTGGAAAACTTGTACTTTGGGCCTGATAGGAGATAAACAGCTTCATCCACAGCAGTCATTAAGCTTAATGGAATTTTTGTCTTTTGTATTCTTGATCAAATTTCTCCCTTGATTATTGCAGTTTTATGCCACTGGAGTGAAAGCTGTTTAGTCTGGGTAGTATATGGCTGAACTAGGGCTGTTATGCGGTTTCATTCACTCAGCTTCCTTCTTTGGGAAAAGTTGAAGAATTGATTATGCTGGACTTCATATGTCTGTAGCACAGTTGTTTGTAGCATTGGTGGCATTGTGACTTAGGTGTCTGGTCTCCCATTAGATTATGCAGAGATCTCATTCACTCTCCAGCAGAACAGATTATGTCTATCTTCACTGGAAGGGTACATTGACGTGTGGTCAATAAAAACGTAGCAGGGAAACCCATGGCAAATGTAGACACCTGGTACTGGGTGAGAAAATTCTCCCTCTCTTTTCTGATACTCAGATTTGCTCCTGGGCTCTTGTGAAGTAGTTTGTTGACAGGACAATGAGAATGCTTCCCAGTGTGAAACATCTCTAAGCGATTTTTCTTTCCCTGTGTCTTCTAGGTGCCTCTTTGGTCTCGATTGAAGACTCAGCTGAAGCCAGCTTTCTGACCTACAACCTTGAACCACTTGAAGGGAAAACATCAACATTTTGGACAGGAATGTACAGAAATGTGGATGGTACTTTCTTTACTTTTAACGTCTTTTTTTTTTTTTTAGTGAATAAGTACTGCAAGCTGTTTGACATGAATGTTGAAAATTTCACATTATACTTCTGTAATAAGGAAGATAAAGCAAGACAGAATAATCAACAGGCTGCTTTAATTAAATCCTAAATTTGATGATTACTTTCACATTAATGCAATTAATATTCAGTTAGACAGATACTTCTATCCTTATAATAAACTTTAAAGTACAGTTTTGTACTGTTCAGGCAAAAAATGCCAGTGTGACTGTCAGTGGCAGGATTGCAGAATAGTTCAGGTGACTTGACATGGGGTTTTTTGGAAGATTATTTTTGCAACTGCCTACCCAAGCACTTGAATGACAAACTTATTAGGGATAAGGCAACTTTTCGATTACATCACTTGAATCTTAACCAGGAATAGTGAAAATTTTTGATAAAGGAAAGAATTTGAGTGTATTCATTTATATGCATGACCCATAGAGGAAAAGAGAGGTTTACTCATGGTCAATTGACCCAAAAAATGTTTATTGAAGTGGTTCTAGAGCAGTGTAGAACAGCATACTTCTTACAGTGATCATAAACACAAGAGTTCTTCAGCTCTTCATTGTAGCTCTAGATAGTGATTATAGAAATTTCAGCATAAGTGCATGGCTAAATTTCATACCTCTATGTGTGCATCTAGATTGTATTCAGTTGCCATGTCCTCACACAGAGGGTGTCAGGAATTATTAAAAAAACACAAAACAAATGCAAAATATGTACAGTTTTTTAAGACATCAAAATACAGTTTTCATGCTGAGTCTTAAGAATTTGCTTGAGTACAACTTAAAGTCACAAGGAGTACATTTATTCTAAATAAATAGCACTATTAAAAGAAAGAAGGAAAAAAGGAACCGGAAGGAAGAAGCAGAAAGTCTCAAGCATAGCTGAGCAACAATGATCACAAGATTTTGGAAGGAGATCTATAAAAGGAAAATTGTGTGTGTAAAGCTTGTGGAAAGGAGCAGAAACCAGAAAATAAATGAAATAAAATTTGGCCTAGAAAGACTTCAATGGGCATTACTCAAAAAGAGTAATGCAAAACTTTCCTACAAATTACTGAAACAAAGAGCACTCTGGTGAATTTAAGTTATATTTTAGCATTGCTTATTTCTATAAATGGAATAAATAATTAACACTGCACCATTGCTATGATTTGTGGAAGATTCTTCTTGGAACCCACTTGCCTTTGCAAGACCATAAGCCAAATTTGTCTGCCATTTTCCAAAAATTGGTATTGTATCTTTTGCATAAAAATTTAGGGGCAACATGTTGTGTCAGAAGTAAATAGTTTAGTGGTCTATCTCCAGAAGTGGTGGCAAGTAAATTTCTCACAAAGGCAATAAATATGGGGTATGTGAAGGTGTCAGTGTGGAAATTAATACTATCTTTTTTTTTTTTTTTTCCGTATTCAATGTTTTTTCAATTAGGACAATGGTTGTGGCTAGACAGCACTGCAGTGAATTTTGTCAACTGGAATGTAGGAGAACCTTCTCCTCAACAAAACGAGCACTGCGTTGAAATGTATGCAGACTCTGGGTATTGGAATAATTTCTATTGCTCTTCCTACAAAGGATATATTTGTAAAAAGCCAAAAGGTAAGTGCTGCATTTATGAATTCGTTTGATGTATGGATTTTGCTCTGTATGCTAGTATTAGTAGATGGCACATGATGCATTCCAGCTGGATATTCTGAATTTTTATAAATGCCAAAGGATGCAAATTTCCATGCCAACAAAAACATAGAATGACTCTTATGAGAAAATAGTTCTGGACAGCAGTTAAGTCCCTTACGAATTGCTTTTAAAAGACTGTGTTCATATCTTAACTGTACCTAGCATATACACTTGACAAGTTCACACATTTTCTATTGACAGTTGATGAGAAATCAGTGTAAGGACCATTGCCTGCATACACAAATCTGTCTCATCTATATGCAAACATATTCCTCAGGGAATCCCCTCTGTCCTGCCCATGGAGTAGCCATTGTTAATTTCCCTCTGCCAGTCTCACGTGCCCGTGTTTTCTGAGTATGACGTAGTGTTTCTATGAATTGAGTATTTATGAATTATTCAACAGCTTGGGATCTTTTGTCTCTGTGTCCTCCTCTTGGGAAAAGATGAATGAATGAAAAGCAAAGCAAATAGCATAGCTTGAATGTGCTACACTGAAGGTATCTTGAAATAACTGAATGTGCAAATTTGACAGTTGGGACATCTAGTGCATTTGTATTCCTAAAAGTCATCATAATAATTTCTTTCAGCATATATTGCAATACCAAAATCTCTTATTTATGCTTCCTAAGGAGGTTGAAATGTGTAGCTGCAATATACCCACTTCCTCTACAGTACTGGAAACGAGAGAATTTCTGCTATCCTTTCTGTAAATTTGTTCTCAAGCAAAATTATTCTTACTTACTCAAATGCTTGTAATGATGACTGTATCTTTTTCAGGAAATACTGCAAAATCTCAGTGTATCCACCCTTTCAGAGTCTACTTATCTATCTTTTTGCATTGTCAGTGACAAAAATTCATAGATGTGGGTACTATGTGTTAAAATAAATCACCACTGTTCCTTTTTGACCATTCAGTTATACTATTTGTGCTGCTACTAGCATTCACCTGTTGTGATGCTGAGCCATTGCAAAGAGCTGAAGCAGATGAAAGCTAGTTACTTTTTCTGCGATTAGCTTCAGCCAGTCTACTCTACTGATCTGGAATGCCATGGATTCAACCTAATTCCAGTGTCAATGCAAGGATTATATAGTCACTCATCCCAGAAAAGGACACAATCTAGTCATATACTGTCACAGAAATGCAGCTTTTCTTGGCATAGTTTTTCAGAACTGTGACAATGCTCCATATGCAGAATTTAAACAAACTATTAAATAGCTACAGCCCTATAAATGGAGCATCAGAAGCATGGTTTTACTGAGTTGCACTGGCTATTGCTGGTTATGTTTGCTGTTTTCTGAAGAGACTGAAACACAAAATCATGACTGAAGTCTTCCCATAGAATAGATGTTGTTTTCTGTTTCATTTATTGAGCTAATTTTTACGATAGTAATTTGAGAGTTCTCTAGTAGATCTATTCCATAAAGTATCTAACTTTATTTCATAAGTGAGGAGGTGATGAGCCTGGGGAAGAGAAGGCTCTAGGGAGGCCTTAGAGCACCTAAAGGGGGCTCACAAAACAGCTGGGAAGGGACTTCTTATAAGAACCTGTAGTGACAATCCAAGGATGGAAATTCACAACCTCC